>VDFB02000015.1:458018316-458290856 GCA_007258455.2 Sequoia sempervirens | reverse complement strand
AAACAAAGATGATATTGATGAAGAGTTGCCAACAAAATATATTCATTGCTATATGCAAAGGCCTCTAGAGCTAGTTGCTTTATCCCTTATTGGCTTGGTCTGCCTAGATACACACTCACAACAACGCAAAAAGGATAAATGGAAACCAAGGCTCCAACCTATAGTTGTCCTTGTTTACCTGTTATTCAAGACTACTCCTGTTGAAGATACAAAGATATTTGAGACATTTTGTTGGAATTAACTTATGTTATACAAACCTTTCTGACACATACAAATAGATATAGGTCTTCAGAGAGAACAAATAATAGAAAATTGGAAACTTTTAAAAATGGCTAGTTATCATCCTTGGCATGTTAATAGAGTTCCAGTTACATCCACAATTGAAGAACATGATGATAGTGATACTAACGATTTGAACCATCATCCTTCTATGGATGAATATGAATGGGAATTTTTCTCTCGACTTGGTGCTACTACTAACTTTACTATAAATCAGCTTCAACTATTGGGTAGGCGGGATTTTGATATGAACCATCCATGGAATGCAAACCATGTTCCTAAACAACTCCATAATATTGCTTTGCAGTTCATCTCATTAGTGAAGGAACAATGTGAGAAAGCTATGGTTCAATTCTTTCTTGTAGATATGTCAACCCATCAACTTTCACTGAAGCAGCAATTGGCCCTTGAAATAATTTGAACCCACTGTATACAGCCTTCACCCAAAGCCCCTCTTTGCATGATTATTCAAGAGACAACTGGCACTGGAAAATCCTTCCTCATAAATTGTATTCGATAATAAATGAAAACCTCTTTTTCTAGAGCCAATAGCTACTTGCTCACATTGGCTACTACAGGTGTTGCTACGTATAATATATGTGCCTCTACAATCCATACAACACTTTGCATTCCCATAAAGGATATGAGTCCTTTGCAAGGGAAGAAATTGACATTATTCCAAGAACAATTCAAGTATATTGGGTACATATTGATTGATGAAATGATTTTTCTAGGCACAAAATTGTTATTGAAAATAGATAGCTGATTACGCCAAACGTTCCTAGATAAGCAGAGAGAGCCATTTGGTGGTGTTTCTATGATCCTTGTTGGTGATTTCGCTTAGTTGCCACCTATCATGGATACACCTATTTATGCTTCATCCTCATTGGCTGTAGCTTTGTGGCACACTTTCACGATCTCAATAACCCTAGACACTATCTTTCGCCAAGAAGGAGATAGCCCTTCGCAACAAAAGTTTCATGAAATCCTTCTTCTTATAAGAAATGTTAAGGCTATCCACGATGATTGGGAAGAGCTTATGAAACAAACAAATAAAATGCTCTCAACCATAGAAAGACAACAATTTGATGTTGCTACACATTTGTTTGTGACAAATGACTTGGTCACATTCCACAACAAAAAAATGATCAAGCAGTTAAATCTACCAATAGCCATTAACATTGCTCGGATGGCTCATTAACAAACATTTGATCATGGAGATGATGACCAACTTCTCCCAGAATCGCTACTTTGTGTTGGTGAATAGGTGATGCTAACAAAAAATTTGTGGATTCAAGCTGGTCTCGTCAATGTATCCCTTGGTGTTGTTATGACTATTGTCTACAATCCAGATTCTAAACTTCCAAACCCACTTGACTATGTTGTTGTTTGCTTCCAAAATTACATTGGGCCACCATGGGACCCAGAACATCCAAGAAACATCCCCATCCGAGCTATAAGTTGGGGGAGTCGAACACAAATTCCACTCACTATGGCATGGGGAATCACAATACATAAAGCACAGGGCTTAACATTGGATAGAGCAACAATAAACATAGGTACCAAAGAGAGGCAAGGGTTGAATTTTATTGCCATTCCATGTGTAAAATAAATTGAAAGACTTTGTATTGATCCACCTTTCTCATTTGAGAGATACTCTAGGCTTGGAACCAACAAGTACACTGCTCGTCGATGCAACGAAGAAACACGCCTTGAGTAATTATAGGCCTTGCCAACTACTTCTGGTTCCAGCCGATAGGCCAACAAACAAAAAAGGTTCTAGGATAATTATTCTTGCATTTACCTCAGCTTGTGTGCCCTTGCCTCTTCAAACCTTCTCTAAGCTGTATCTTTAAAAACAATACCAATTAATAATTTGTGTAAAATGGGTATAGTGCCAAAGATGCACAAAGATACCATGCATAAATAACTAGACGACACAACTTGTAAAAGACAATTCCATGTTTTGATGATTCTATTCTATTAAATTTCTGACTTCTTCATCTAAGATTTCGTTTAGCGATGCTTTTACTATATGGCATTCAAACCAATAAACTCTTTTGTATATTCCATTTTCCCATCTTTGTTTAAGTGTTTTAAAATTTCATGAAGTCAACTATTTATTGGCATACCTACAATTCTCTTACAACTAATTTGAACATACAGTGGTGTAAACATACAGTTATAGTTGTTACACATTAATAGATATGAAAATACAAACAACTCCATCTGTCTAAAATGCACAAAGATTAGAACCAACAATAACTAGAAAAAAAATTAGTTCTATAACTAAATAAGGTCTTTGCAACATTCTAATATATAAACCTTTATATACACATGTTGTGGATGCACTCTAAAAAAAATTTGTCTTCCATTTGATTAATAATTTTGAAATCCTCCAACGATGTTGTATTTTCTATTCTGACAACCTTTATATGTTGACTTCTCATATTCCTCCTCCGTGTTTTCCTTCCACAAATTTAAATGTTTTCTTGTTATCTTTTCTATTAGCTTTATTTGATTCAAATTGCTACAAATTTTTTCCTGCAAAATTATTTTCCTATTGTTTCCCTCTTTCATTGTTCCTATATATTTCATTCATAAATATATAGTGTTGTGTACATCGATTTTCTTTTCTGTGATACATGATAAAATTCCATGTTATTTTTCTTGGCTTCCTCAAGCACGTCCACAACAACCATGGAGTTTATTTCCTTCATGGTTTCCTCATAGTTATACTCAACAAAATGGGTGGTGTTAATTCGGCTCCTTATACCCGGGTTGGTAATATTCGTTCTTCTGCTAATGGCGGTATCCCTAACTTCTTTGGTTTGCTGGTCGGCTCCGGCTGTTTGGCTAAACCAAACCTATCCTGCAAAAACCATAATACCACTTTTCCTCCCGCCATTGCCGGTTCCGGAAACTCCCATTGCCCGTTCTGTAACTGTGACACCTTCGCGCTATTCGGTGGGCCGTTCCCCTGGCATACTTTTCCCCATTTTCTTGCACCTAATTTCGAACATATTCACAATTATAACAATGTAAATGTTGCTTGGATTTACAAGCTGTGGTGTTAAGCTCAATACACAAAGAATATAGATCAACAAAGCAAAATGCAGCCAATGTATTCTGGTGGGCACTGGAGGGTACCCTGGATCTAATCGCCAGACAAGGTTTCTGCAACATATTTATATTTTCCTCTTTTATACAATCAATTTTCCCCTCCCTCCATGGCTATATACCCTCTATATATTTGTTACTTTATATAAAGAATCATGCATGAATTTATACATGTACTTGACTACAATAGTGTTCAACAATTAGTGGCTATAAGATCTTCAGCTCTCAAATAGGTAGAACATAATGCATTGTTATTTTTAGGTATACCTTTGATGTTCTTTTAATATTTTATTGAATGCTATTACTCGCTTTTTATGTTTCTGGTGCTGCGTGAAAGCTTGCAAGAAGATGAGGAGTCAAAGATAGATAATAAGTTCAAGTACGTAGAAATGTGAAAGAGATTGGGTGTTAGAAGATCCATCTAGTGGAACAAGAGTAGGTATTTCATTTCAGATCTAATCTAAATGAATCATTTTATTTCTACTTGCAAAAATGTGTATGTTAAGATCTTTCTAGTCAAACTAAACGAATAATTTTTTTTTATATGCATGGAATGGTGACATATATGTACACACATATATACACTCTGTGCATCTTTGGTGCTGTACACATTTTGTACAATTATCCCCTTCAAATCCCTCTAATTGATTTCATTTCAAATCCTTACAAAGAGGACACTATAGATTCTAAATGGCTACATAATTTATTCTTCCCTTTGCCAACATAGATTTGCACATTTATTGAGCTGCCATGGTTTTCATTTTTCTTTGATGCCCACCTTGTTTGTAGTGTGCTAATGAATAGAGAAATTGTATAACAACAGCTGCATTATCTACCATTGAATATTATAGCAAAAATGGGGAAATTGTAACATAATTATTAGTAAAACATACATACCTATATTTATCCATATATACATATATATACATGTGCATGTAGACATGCATTGATCTTTTCAAAGACTTCAAAATATATTTTCCTTAACCATTGTATCCATGTGTTGTGATGATATGCATTTTCCTTCATTGCACTTGTTTGTATTATTCTAATACCGCTTTTACAATTCCTCTATTACTCTATACTATTTAGTACGATGCAACGTATGTGGAATTTTTAATGAGGTTTGTGGTGTTATACTCTTTTTCACATGGGTGTTTTGCATAGATGATTAATTTATTGTTAATATCTTCTTGTTATATATTTTCCAATAGGGCTTCCATCAACCTAACCATGAATAGGATTTACTGTGTAATAGCTCTTTCATAATTCCTAATTTTGAACCGACAAGAACGAACTTTGGCGAACACCAGGGCTTATGTTTTGAATCGCTGCCGTGGATGGCAATAGACGCGGTAAGCGCTGAACCTGTAAACCAGCGAGGCTCGATTACTAACCCTCAACATATTTTCTAGTGAAAGTAAGGACATTTAATTGCAATTCCTCCATCCATATAGAACGATAATCTCTTTCAAATCTCCACAATGGGTATAACGGAAAAGATACAAACATTTGACAAGAACACAGACAATAAATTAACCATCTATGCAAACTACTCATCTAGCACGACGTACACTATATATATATACATTGCATCTATATATATAGATATATACATCTATATATACATTTATATATATAGATATATATAGATACATTGCATCTATATATATATATATGCATGTATACATATATATACAAGTATATGTATACTGGATTACATGTATATCTACATGGTTATATACATGTATATGTATACTAGGTACTTTGCATTAATGATTAATTTTTTGTTCGTGTCTTTCAGTTTCTTCTTATTGTTCCTTTTGATAGCACGTTTGAGGGTTTTAACACTCATGTGCTACAAAATTTGTGAGGAAGTATCTTGATTAAATTATATTGTCAAAAGAATCATTGAATCTGTTGAACTTTATATATTTACCTGATACATTGTTTATTTGAATTTTCTATTTGCTAAGAACAGACCTCTGACAATGCAATTGAATAAACCTGTTTTCTTGCATATTTTGCACCACATATTCATAATACCAGAATGCCTATTCTCACAATGCAACTAAATTAAAAATATTTTCTTGCATATTCTGGTGTATACTTTCCCACATTGCTACATTCTCTGCTCTGTGCATATTTTGAGCGTTGTAATTCATTTCAGTGCAAATCCTTAGAAATAGGCTATTGTGCATTGTTAATCGCTATGTAAGCTATTCTTCTCTTTGCATATATAAATTTGCACATTGATTGAACTACTTCTTTGTACCATCCTAACAAATAGAGTAATCGTATATTCTAAGTGTTTGCTTGCCCAAGCCCTAATGCATTATGTTGTGGTTGTACTATGGCGGTGGACGAAGCAAATGCGGTTGGTCGAAATAAATGCAATATTGAATGTAGTAGTGTGGGAAAGTGTATTTTGATTAAGTTGCATTACATGTATATATATCTATACATGCATATATATATATATATATCTATAGGTGCATATATATAGATGTATACATGTATATATATATATATGTTCACATGTTTCCTTTCAATATATTTATATATGTATATATATGTATGTAAATACAATATTGAATCCTACCGTCTGGGAGAGTATACTTTCAAAAAGTTGTATTCTCGGAAGAGCCATTGTGGTGTTGCTTTGATAACACACTATTGTTAAATTTGTCGCATTCGGTTCCATCTTTTGGTAGGTTGAAGGCTATTCAAACTGTTGGGCTATGCAATCAGTAAGCTGTTTTTCTTGGGTATTTTGCATAAATGATTAATTTATTCTTTATATCTTTTGTTCTCTGCTTATTGTTCATTTCCATAGCAGGTTTCAGGGTTTGAACACTGATGTGCTGCGTACGTTCCAAATCCTTCAACACTCTAACAACTCAATCCAATCCTCCTTCAGGTTCTCAACCATAACCAATAGTACATGTAAGTGCAAAACTTCTCCATAATCAATAAATATATCTCGTGACCACCTTGCAAATATTATTCGTCGTTTCTACTTTCTAATTGTGTTTATTGATTTTTGCTATATGTTTAGTAATATTTGATCCTCCCTCACTCATATTCTTTCCACCTCCATTGAAATTCCTTTCTCTTCTATTTGCAGGTGTTGGGCTAAAGCATAGATGACAATTCCAAAAGATGGAACTCCACAAAATTTCCAGTGGGCATTTCATATTGCCTTTGCTCGGTTGTTTGGCTAGGGTCCCTAGGGCTCCATGATGCCAATATGGAAGGGTGGATAACAATCATGGGTTTTTTGTTTTGCCATTTGATTCCATATATCTTTTCTCATATAGATACATGTATAGAAAATATGGTTTGTAACATGTTTCTTACGTACTACCAAGTGATCACATCTTCAGCTTATGTGCTATTTGTTTGAAGTTTCTATTTGTTGAGAAGCTAGCATTTAATCATGTAGTATGTGCAACATATGTATAGTAACAAAATGACTCTTTTCAGAATGTAACTGAATCAATATATTGTCTTAGATATTTTGTACTGAACTTTCCCCTCCAACATTATCTATTTTGACTCTCCAATTGCACTATGCAATCATTCATTTAAAAGTGGGCTTTTCTATTCTCAATTGTGTTGTAATCCGTAATACTTCTGCTCTATGGAAATGTTTACTATGGATTATGGCTCATCCGTGATTTAGCTATAATTTTTAACTATTCTTTTAGGAGTTGTTTTATAATTTCCCTATTTTCTCTATAATATTTAGTGGCAAATAATCTAAATTGAATCTTGAATTGGAAAACCAATTGTTAGATACAAATTGCTCTCACACCTTGTCTAGATAGCAATATAATTACAAGTGTAGATGCCTATACCTAATTTCCATCTCTCATAAAAAAACATATGCATACTAAAACTTTAATTTCTAACACTATAGAAATATACTAATTATAAAAAGCACTCAATATTGAACGTCTTCCTTCCATGGAAAAAATATGTACTTTTTTTTTCCAATTTTAAAAAATACACACGCGTGATGATCCTTACAAAAAAATTCCATTAAGTTCAAGATTAAATGATTAATTGATTCAACAGGCTACACAAAAAATGACAATATACATGTGCATCTGTTGCCATTAAATATAAAAATTAAATATTCTTGCTAGAAGAAACAATTATTTTAAATTTATTATTTAATTTAATTTTTAAGTTCCCACTTTTAAACAAATTTAAAAATTGATTTCAAAATTTTATAATAGTGTTAACTAAAATTTATACAAAATGTTCTTTGTGATTATTTGATTCATACAATCTAACTCATCTGTTTCATTCATGGCCACCTTTCCATGCAAATACAAAGCTTCAACCCTCCTCTCCACAAACGTTGCCCGCCATGGTTGGCCCCTATCGGATAATTGTCGCATGCCTATGCATACAAGTTAAATTATTCTAAAAAACCAAAATAGTGTACGAAAGCACCAGCGATCATGCACAAAAAGGGAAGCCGTTAGAATAAAATAATAGATCTGAGGGAGCTGAGAGGAAGATAGTTTATGCATATAAAAAGGGAAGCCGTAACAAAAGAATAGATCTGAGGGATTTTTCAAAAAGTTCAAAAAAAGAAGTTTGATACGTAAAGCCGCTACCATTGAACACAAAAAAGGAGATTAAAGTTTTTTAAAACCATTCTCAGCCACGGAGGTACAAGTTGTATGTGAGAAGAGGGATCACTGAAACAAAAAACTAATATTGCAAGTATTTAAAAGTCCCCAACCATAAGCCATTCTATGGACCCACTCAAGTAAGAGTTTCAAAGATAAGGGCAAATATTTCGATCACACTACGCTGGGATTCCGCTTTAAGTTAAATCATTCTTCTTTATCAACACTAATTAGTTAAATCATTCTTTTTTATCAAGACTAATTAGTTAAATAATTCTCCACTCATAAGAGATGCGTGTTATATCATCCACCTAACAATACCACACTTACAGTTGTCTGTCACTTAAAGGATTATAAAACTAGTCTAATTAATATATTTAATAATAACTAGCAACAACATCAATTCGTGTCTGTGGGATATTGATTGGTACATCTATATGAACAAAGAATATATATGTATATGTATGTATAAGGAATGTGGTTGTTATATGGATCTTGTCTATGGGTAACTTATAATGAAACCCCACAAGAAGCTAACCAAGGAAATGATATATCACATTAGTTTATTAAACATTTATCAACAACATAACTTTAATTGTGGTGACAATCTATATAAAAGAATTTAAGGAATAAATTTGAATTTGAACAAATTTTAGAATCTAAAAAGAGTTGAGATGGATTATTATAGATGAAATTTAAATAAATTGAAATTGAGAAATATAAATATTAAATAAATATGTATTCTTTATTTAAGATCTCGTGTATTTGTTTATTTTAGTTATTTTTAGTAGTTAAGATATTACAACAATAAATTAGGGCTTGGTATTGGATTAGTGATGAGGGATTCATCAATAATAGATGGTGAAATTTTCAAGATTTGAGATTAAGTGTAGCATCATAGCAAGATCATGAATTTTTTTTTTTCTTTTTTCTTTTTATTTGATAGATTAAAGTTAAATTACTATTTTGATTATTAAATTTACAAATAAAATCTTTAATTTAATCTCTAGGATCTTGTGTTATTTGGTTTGTCAAGTAACTGTGAATATGAAATTCCTTGAGCTCCCTTCGGGTGGTTTCATTTTGCTAAGTACCAGCCCACACCTCATATGTTGAAAATGCTGCCCTTAGCTTCTCATCAGGTCTCCTTTTGTTTAACTCCGATAGTTGCTTCCACATGTCTGCCAAGTGCTCTTCGCAGAAAATGCTTCCTTCACTTTTCTACCGGCTCCCGCCATGATGCTACATGTCTACACTATGGGCTATTCATAGTTGCTTCCCTTCACCTTTTTGTTGGGCCCCATCCACGTGCCATGTAGCTTCCGTTCACATGAACTTTTAGCGGACCCCACTGCCGGCGCCGATAGTAAAAATGTTGCTACGTGCCTTCCCAACACAAGCTTTCATCTAAGGGAGGGGAGAATGAACCACAGTATGTGAATTGCTACCACACATCCCTTTGATGGGAGTTCTATCAAAGGAAAGGATGGAGCGAGTAATAGGATACAACCTGCTACTGCGTGTTCTAACTGCCTCTGCTGGGAAGCGATACTTGTCTGCACGGGATTTTTTTGGACCACCGCCATCATTCACAGGGGATGCATCTAGCTAGGAAACGACTACGTGCTATGGCCCAAATATTTTCTATTACAACGATGGAGGAAAATCATTGCTGCAACCATCATTGCTTAAGATACAAAATCTTTTTTGTTACAAGTTCACAAGGTGGTGGATTGTTGGCTATATATACTTCTCCTTGCTTCAGAAAACACGTTTAAAAGATGTAAAAAAATTAGGAAAAGACACCAAGCCTCTATTTTTATTAGTTTTAGATTATTGTACGAGACTCTTAGACTGTGCCATTGTTTGGCCATTTTTTTTCTTAAGCTATTTGATAAAACATTGATACTGTGCCATAATTACTATCTTGAATTGTTCATTGTAGAACTTCTATGATTTTAATACAAACTTGCTAGTTTAGATCATGTCTTTGACTCCTCTTTTCAGTGAATGTGTGTGAGAATTATTTTATTTCATTAAATGAATTGTTCAAGTCTTTAACTTTGATTCTATTATTCTGGAACATAGAAGATTACTGATCGGGCCCTTAAATCAAATCCAAAAATATAGATTTACCGTGCCTATATCTACTCCTTGGTGCATCACCTTAGTTAGATCTTTATTTTTTATATCTGCTTCCTTTTCCCATTCCAAAATCCCAATTACAAAAGAAGCTGGCTTCTTTAAAAATCCAGAGGTCACTCAATTTAGCACAATTGGTCCCCCCATTGACTAAGTTTCCCATAAAGGCTTGTTACCTTGCCAACTTTTGGCATCAATAATTTTATTTTTTCTAGCATGCTCGGTGGGACTGCTTCAATGAGTCTAAATCCAAAGAGGGTGTATGAGCCATTGGCCTATTACTAGGTCCCAAACAACAAATAATTCTGGTTTGTTTGTAACACCATTAGGATGGTACAAGCTGTGACCCAATTAGTGAATGTTTTGCTTCCTCTACCCCTTCCACTAGCCATGTTTCCCATTGCTAACAAAAATTATGTGGCATGGGACACTAGAAGTCCTCTTGCAACACTAGTAGCGCCTATCGTTTGGGCTGCTATCCCAATCTTTGCTCTAAAAGCTATACCTAAATTCATCAGAGATGGCTCAAGAACGCTGTCTGAGCATCTGTAAGATCTGTTGCAGACGTATATCTGGTGCATGACATTATAGACCAAAATGTAGAGCTAAGGTTGCTTGCCGCCTCTTTTAGAGGCAAGGCACTGGATTGGTACTACACACTGTAGGTTAATAATATCAGTACCTAGGATCAGCTCGGAGACCCTTTCTATGAGAGATTTTGAGATGATGGAGATAGGTCTTCGCAATATCACTAGTTGTCGGTCATAAAACAAGCCCCATATGAAGCCATGATTGACTTCAATGCTTGATTTCACATAACTTGGCAGAGAATCCAAGTTGGTATCTACTTTCCGATCGAGTTGGCATTCATGTTCTACCTACAATCTATCAACCTGGATATTTTGATGATGATATAGTCTCTTGGCGAAACCACACTATTAGACACATACAACATTGCAGTCAAAGTAGAGAACAATTTGATAGATGTTGGGAAGTTGCCACCTCGGCTCACCATGCCTATATTCCCTGAAGAATCAACTTTCGCCCAATAAATTCCATCTACTAGTGTGTCTACGCCTCCCCAATCCATGTACACATATCCAAATGCACCATAAAATGTTGATTCTACGTTTGGATCTTCGAAGGAAGAGATGAGTGAGTTCAAGGAAATTTTGTAGACCATTGCCAAAAAAATAACTGTCATGAAGCGAAACCAGGCCGTACCTCCAAAACCAACTTATCATAATTATCAAGGTAGGAGGTCTTCTTACCAAAAAAATAGTTCCAACGAGGCGCTCACACTAGTCTGTAGGCACAAATAACAAATAAAATAGTACCAGTGCCTTCTCTATTACAGAGTGCTAACCCAAGCTTGAGCAAAGAGCTAACTTCAGGGAAAAACAATTTAGTCAATGACACCAACCCCTGGTGCTTCCCTTGTGGTGACTCACATATGCTCCGAAACTGCCTACGTGGCAACTTGAAACAAAAGGTGGTGGAACAGCATAGCCAAGGCGCAACATGAGATCTCAAAGGTTATGTGTATACCTCTTCACAAATGGACAATGCGGTGCTCACCATGCAAATGCAAGGGATGTATTTGGAACAAGAAATGGATATTGCTCCCAATCACACACTCTTCTCATGATGGAAGAAGAAGAGACAATATTTGCAAATGATACATCCACATTGAAAACCCTGCAAGTACAGTCTAACTACAACACTCACTCAAAGAGGAGATTCATGTGCAAACTAGTCATCCCACAAATAGTCATTCTGCACCCCAAAAGTTCTTTCAATCAGATGCCCAGTACCTCCATAGTAGTGCAACAATTTTCACCACAAATGGAAATTGTTGTAACAAGAGCTATGAAGCAGAAGCCTTCGAATCCACCACCATTTAATGTGGTGGAACAATTGAAAATACATCTACTAATGTGTCTTTGTGGGATATATTAGCTATTCTGGAACATAAGAAATTGCTACAAAAGGCTCTCTGAGAGGATCCAATCATTGAGCCAGCAAATCAGTCACTCAAAGGAAAGGTTGTTGATCAATTGCCTCTAGCCAAAGTTCTCATAAATAACATAGAGGAAGCTCCTACTGAGGTTAAAGACAAGATGAAACTGAAACCCTTCTTCCTAACTCTCATTGTGGGAGAGAAATTATTGCACAATGCCATGATTGACTTTGGCACTAGCACTACAATCATACCCAAGCATATAGTTGAAGCCAAAGGACTTAGCTATGAGCCTTTAAAGAGGGGGGTTATGTAACTTGATGGGAACAAAGTTGAAACCGTAGGTGTCATCAAAGACCTATCCTGAGAATTCACTTCAAAAATAGGAGGGTATCTTTCTTTGGACTGGTCACACTTGATCCTAAGGACCAAGCATGGAGCTAAAATGAAAATAATGTCGTAAGCTCTGCACTCGGAACATGTGGCTGATGAAGCGATGATCAAATTTGATGCTGCTCATACTTCTTTCACCAAGGAGGAAACATATTGCACTAAGTTGCTAGAAGATGAAAAAGTGACTAGAGATCGGACCGATCAAGAAGAAGTCAACTTGAGAGAATACATAGACGCTGATCCTTTCGACAACTACCATGCCACTAGGTTGGGGACTTATGTCATCTTTGACAAATAATAGGAGATTCTAAAAGTCATGAATGAACCCAAGAAAGGTCAAGCCTCAGAGCTATGGATATCATTTTGATGGAGCAAGATGCAAGGTAGGCGCAGGGGCCGAGATATGTTTGACATCCCCACACAATGAAAAAACACTTTAGACTTTCTGCTTCTAGTTTTCTTGTTCGAACAATGAAGCTGAATATGAAGGCCTAGTGAAAGGTTTGAGCCTTGTCGAGTAGATGGGAATTAAGCAATTAATGGTGTTTGAAGACTATGAACTAGTGGTCAACCAAGTCCGAGGGGTTTTCATAGCTAAAAATATCCGAATGAGATCCTATAGACATAGAGTCTGGGACATGATAGAGGGTTTTGAAGCCTTCAAAATTTAAACAATGCCTAGAGAACAAAATGCTGATGCAGATTGCATGGCCGCAATCGGATCTCAATTTGAAATTTCCTTTGACCTAATGCATAACAAACACTCTATATGAGTGATATTCTGACTGGAGATTCCAGATAATCATCAGAGCTGGTAGCTATTTGACAACAATGAACACATCACCTTAGTCATCCAACAGTCAGGAGAATTTGTCGACCAACTCCAACCTAGGATTGTTGAAGCCTATGACAGAAAAATCATTCAATTAAGGTCTAATAAGCTTCTGAAGGGACTTGTCACTCTAGAAATTTTTTTCAATTGTGACGGTGCAAGGAACAACAAAAGGAAGTTTGTAGCGGAAAAAAGCGACTATGCAGACCTTTAGGTCAGAGATGGGAGAAAGCTCAAAGTTGGAAAAGATGTTCTACATCATGATAAAGAAAGGCTCATTAACTTCTGTGAGAAGTATGGAGTGGTGGTCTGGTCATATGATGACCTTAAGGGATATGATCCCGACATCATCCAGCATAGAATAGAGCTGATGGAAGGTGCAAAACTAGTCTTCCAAAAATAGAGGCCAATGAACCCGAAGATTGAAGCCATGATGGCGTAAGAGCTAACAAAGCTAATTCAGTCTCAGATTTTCTTCTCAATAAAGCACAACACATGGGTATCTAACTTGGTGCTAGTCTGAAATCTAAGAATGGAGAAATCTGCCTGTGTGTTGATTTTCGAGACCTGAACAAAGCATCCCTAAAGGACCATTATCTGTTGCCTTCTATGGAGTCAATATTACAAACAGTGGTAGGATCATAAATGTTTTCTCTATTGGATGGCTTCTCTGGTTACAATCAGATCCAGGTTAAAGAAGACCAACACAAGACAAAATTCACTACCAAGTGGGGAATGTTTGAATATGCAAAAATTCCTTTCGGCCTTTCAAATGTGGGAGCGAATTTCCAACGAGCCATGGATATCGCCTTTAGAGAATTAATCAAAAATATTATCCTAATCTATTTGGATGATCTAACTGTATTCTCCAAACATTAGGATGATCATTTCAATCACCTTAAGATGGTTTTCAAAAAATGGCAAGAGTTTGGGGTATCCTTGAACCCGAAAAAATGTGTCTTCGGAGTATCGCAAGGCAAGCTATTGAGACATGTGGTGTCCAAGGAAGGAATTGCAATTGATCTCGAGTGGGTGAAAGAAATCAAAGAACTTCCCCTATTGGTCAACAAGAAAGGAGTCCAATCTTTCCTGGGGAAGGTAAATTTTGTGAGCAAATTCATTTATGAGTTTGCAGGAATAATTAGACCGATCACCCTGATGCTGATAAAAGGCCAATTATTCAAATGGACTAAGGAAGCCAGAGACGCCTTTGTGAAGGTTAAGGATGCTATTTCCTCAGCTCCTATGTTTGTCAATCCAAACCTATCAAAGGACTTCATAATGTATGTATTCAACAACAAGTCAAGCATTGCTACTATGTTAATGCAAAAATATGAGGAAGGAAAGGGAGAACATCCAATAGCATTTCACTCTCGGACCTTGAAGGAATGTGAGACAAATTACAACTTCGTTGAGAGGTAAAAATTTGCAATAGTAAAGGGACTCAAGAATTTCTGCCACCTAATATCTTGCAATAAGGTGATTGTTTATGTCACACATTCCAGTGTGCGTGAATACATCATGAAAGGAGAAATCACCAAAAAGAGGGATAACTGAATCACTAAGATCCTTGAATGTGAGAATGAGGTCAAGCCTACAAAGACCATATGAGGAAGAGGACTGTGTGAGTATTTAGCATGCGACGAGGAAATGACAGCTGAAGAAGAGCAACCGAAGCTGGTTCTAATGAATGAATATGAATCTGAAGGTTGCTGGCTAGCAGACATAGTGAGGTTCATGCACACAGGAAAGTATCCACCTGACCTTCCTTCTCAAAAGAGAAGATTCTAACGATTACAAAACAATAGATATGAGCTCATCGAAGGGGTCCTTTTCAAGAGGAACTTCAATGGCATTCTATTGTGGTGTGTCACCATAGAGAAAGGAAAGCGGATTCTCGACACTTTCCAAAGTAGTCTTGCGGGTGGACATTTCTTTGCAAAGACCACCACCATCAAAATTATGTGCGTTGGGTACTTTTGGCCTACTCTGTTTAATGACTCCTATTCCTTGGTGAAAGCTTGCAAGGAATTCCAATTCTTCGCAAGGAGAAGGAAAAACTCCACAATGCCTCTCAATTTGATAGTGGTTGATGAGCCTTTTGCACAATGGGGCCTTGATTTCATTTGGATGATTAATCCCACGTCTAGCACCAGACACAAATGGATTTTAATAGTGACAGACTACTTCACAAGGTGGACCAAAGCCATGCCCCTAAAGAATGCAACGGAGGCGGAGATAGTAGAATTCCTTGAAGAACTCGTGACGAGATTCGGCCCTCCTAAAATAATCATCTCCAAAAATTCCAAGGATTTCAGAGGCTCTAAGGTATGTCAATTTGCACTCACACACGACATATTCTTAAAGACATTGTCAAATTACTACCTGCAGGGTAATGGCCTAGTAGAGTCAACTAATAAAAATTTAGTCTGACTCATCAAAAGAATCGGTTCAAAGCACTAGTGAGAATGGCATAAAAACCTTTGGGCGGAGCTCTGGGCACACCGCATAACCCCTAAGAAGGTCCTCAAGACGTCGCTGTACGAGCTAGTGTATGGGAAGGAAGCACTATTTCCTATCTCCTTGGAGATTTTGGTATTGCAATTTCTCAAATCTCTCGAGGTAGAGAAAAATGGTGCCATGGAGGTTCGACGGACCGAGTTACTGCAAGTGCAGGAAAAAAGGAAGAAGTCCCTAATAGCAATGTCCAACTGCCAGTAGGTGGTTAAAAGATGGTTTGACAAGAAGGCTTTAGACCAAGGTCTAAAGTGTGGGGACCTAGTGCTAAAATTTAATGAAAGAGTTGTAAAGCTCGACCAACATGAGAAGTTTGACAGCTTATGGGAAGGCCCTTTCAGAATAATTCGATGCAAAGAGAATAATGCATTTGAATTAGAAACCATGGAACATGAAGCATTGGGAATTCTAGTCCACGGGATTCATCTAAAATTATTTAATTAGGCTCAAATTATTCTACTAGTGTAAATATGTGAATAATGTTTTTCTTTTTTCTGTGTGTTTTTTGTCGGTCGTTCTTTCAATAATTAATTATACGGTGCAAAGAAGTAGAAACGAATGGACCCATTATTGCAAAGTGCAAAGAGAGATAAAAACAACCCATGAAGCAACAAAATGACACCCATAGAAAAAATGGAAATGAATACCTATATACAGGAAAGGAAAATGAAAACCGACATTGCAGAACAACAAGCAAAGGAGACAAAAAGTTTAACATAAGCTATATCTTCATTATATTTATATAGTTGGATAAGTACAATATCAAAATGGTTCAAAGGCCACGCTTTTTGAGTATATATATATATATATATATATATTTTTTGTATCTTCTTTATATGGCTACTATAAGTCCTTTTCTAGGCATATATACAAAAACAAACTAACAAGCATTAGTTCTTAAAGAAAGCAAAGGAAACTTCCAGTCATGGGCATGAGTAGCAGCAATAGAGGCATCAACATCAGCGTTGGCAATGTCTTCATCAACAGGACTAGCGGCAACATCCGCAGGAACGATGGCAAGTGGCAGAGGGAACACAAGGTTCCTGAAGTTAGATTACCAGTCAATGTCATAAAATGGCACCACGTTGTATAGTAGAAGAGGAAGTGAAAAGCATGGGTAACCCTTTGGAAATTTTCTTCCTATGACTGGAGTCATAAACCACTCAGGAACGGAAACCATGGTATTACCACATCTTCTTTAATGAACTTATAGAGGTTGCTCGTAGTTGGAATACCTCCACCAAATGCAACATTTTCCACCACCTCTCTGAGACCATTTAGGTATTTCTTTGGAAAGATCTCTTTTACTAGGAGGAGAACAAGTGGCTTAGGAACCTAGATGTCAAGCATGGATGCAACGAAATGAGAGCACACATCAGTGTTAACCCTATACTTATCTTCATATTCAAGGAAATCCCTCCCCAAAACCCACTTTATGGCTATGATGGCCAAGGAATGCTTATTTTTGGTCATCCTCTTAAGGCGCCTAGTCGAAATATCACCTAGAAAAACTATTTAGGATTTATGAGAGACTAGCCTAATTAGGGTATTCATGGCGACAAGCTCTATATGGCTATCAGACAAAAGATCTATGCAATTTCTAGGCAACTGCAAATGTTGAATGCTAAGCCAATCACCTATTACCAATTCTGCTAAAAATTGCTAAGTGTGATTTCACTATTGCCTAAGTGCCTATTTATAGAAATGGCCAGGATAAACATGGTAATTTTCATACCATAAGCATGAAGTTAATCGAGTACTACCTCAAAAATTGCACCAAGGCTCGCTCAAATTTACCACCTAGTTGCATATGTAGATATGATTCACTGTGTGCAGGATTAGTGAGAGCTAATTAATTAGCATAAGCTGGTGGTAGTCACCGGCAGTAGTCCATACGACCGAAAGCTGAGGTGTCATTCTGCAGGCACTTCTTGAACTCCAAAAAGGCATGCAAATATTTTCAAGCACTTATTACATATTTGGCTTAATCGTTCCGTTTGGGATATTAATTGCCACGACATACGAACACCTAAGCTACCTTCAAATTTCCAGCTCAGGTTCCAAGAAAAATCACACCAAAGTACATCATTACCAAAGATTATTATGAATTCTCTTCATTTCAAAATGGAAAGTAATTCATCTTGGACGAGAAAATAGCTAGCGGTACATGCCAAATTTAATGCAAGTAGGTGAGTGTTGTTGGCCGCCTCAATAAGGAAATAACTAAGTATCACATGCAAAAAGGTTTGCATTGTGAATTCTTTTCAAAAAATGCTACCTAGAGCAAAAGAAATTTTGAGCGCAACTAGAGCCGAGGTAAAATTGTAGAAAATTTGAGCTAAGCAAAAATCTCTAGCAAACAGAAATGGAAGAGAGTTCTCAAATAGAGCCATAGACAGAGGCACGAGTAGAGGCCCAGGGAGAAGAAACATAGAGTTTGTATGATGATATGCGTGCGACATCAACCATCTAAATCTTTGAAGACGTCTCTTATGCTTCACTTGGTATACCAGAGAAGCCAAAATGGGTAAATACATGGATCCTGGACAAGCCTAAAATTTACAGAGATCTAAGCCAAATCAAGGACTGGGATAATATTCATGATCCCATCCTTGCAAAAAACCCTCAGACTTTGAGGGAAGCGGCCTGTGAAAGAATGAAGAAATTCATCGACCCTAATTCATTGAAGTAGAAGCTATGCTACAATGGGCTCCCACAGTATATGGTCTCGTTTGTTCACTATTACCCAAAACTTTTCGATGCGACCATCAAGAATTTCAACCCAAGCACCAACATCATCGAGGGCCGAAGGTTAAAATTCAATATCTTCCTGGGAGCTATCTGGAATATGTTGTGCATCCCTGACCAAAGCTCTAGACCTGAAGAGATAGAGCCATTCAACCTAGCGAAGGGAGACAGAATATGGAGAGGTATGAAAAAGGCTCTAGAATTTTATAAAAAAGAAACCAAAAGGCCTAAGGAAGATCATCAAAAGCCACCAAAGATTTTGGCGCCGCTCAATGCCTTCCCCGAGGACATGCAAGATGCCTTCTCAATGTTGGCATTTGTTTACAGCCTGGACACTGACAAGGATGTGCACGAATTTCAGTTGGGTCCAGGGTTTCAGTTCCACAAGCAACATTCCTTTTTTTGGTATGATTTTTCACAATTCCTTGTTGATGAGATGCTAAGGAAAATTAGGGATTACAAAACCTAACAGAGGTTTAGGTTTCCTTCCTTCCTTGCCCATATGCTTTTGCACCAGAACCCTGATTTCTTTAAGAAGTATGTAAGGTTGTTTGTTTTTGATGAATCAGGCAAAATGAGACCATTTTTTGTATGGAATCCTCTCCTCTCCTCTACATATGACTATTATGCATTTTTAGATTATTTTTTGACTCCGATTTTGCAATATTTGAGAGGGGAGGATGATATTGACCAGATCACCAAGGAGCAAACTTTGAATATGCAGAATTTCAGTCCCAAATGTGACTGGTTTCTCTGAGTGGATTTCACATTCATCCGACTGCGATGTTTCACCGGGGAACCATTTCGCCTTCCAGCATGAGTCACCAATCGAGTGCTAGCCCTCGAAATGTTCTGGAAGTATCCCTTATCGACTACAAATTTTGTGGAGGGAAGGCCAAGAAGAGGGGATTCTTCAGCTGCCCGCTAACCTTCAAAACAATGGTCATGGATAAGAAAAAAATGCACAAGTTGCTAGAGGATAAGTTGGCTCACCTGGGGTTGGTGATGATTTGTGATAACTAGGATTACAACCCCAAGAATGATGCGCCAAATGAATTTGTCAAGGTAATACACAACCCTTGGCCTTACTGGGAAAAGAGGTGGAACCCGCTAAAAGATATGGATGATCTACTAGTTGATTTGATCCACATTCCAATAGAGGACAATAGGCCGCCATGGCATAAGTTCTACTTCACCACAATGAAGTATGATGATAAGGGAAAAATGGGAACCAACCTTCGAAGAAAATTATTAAGAACAAAAGGATGGAAAGAGGAAATAATCAGAGATTTTTGGGTGTACCGCCAAGAAATCAAACAACCCAAGGCTCCTTATGGAAGCGTGAAGTTGGATGAAGAGTTTGATAGATTGTGGAATGAGGCGCACAAAGATTCTAGCATGAGTGATGACAAGGACAATCACTCCGTTGAAGAATCCAAAGAGGTCATAGGGAAAGGTAAGGAGAAACAAGTAGAAATACAGTCAACCTCCGCTTAGCAAAAGAGGAAGGCAACGAAGTGGCCTAGCATAATTGCTTCAAATATGTGGTTGAACCTATCGAGAGCTTCACAAAAACTCACCTGGGCCGAAAAAGGGACAAGAACAACTCAACAATAGTTGGAGACCATAGAGGTGGAGGACTCCCCGCCCGCCAAGCATCAGCATAGAGAAGCAATTGCTAGAGAAAGTTCGCAAACACCCGCAACAAGCCAGGAGGCCGTGGCGAGCTAGGGACCACAATCATCTAGTCAATAGGTAACATTTTCTCCTTCTTCTCTTACTTCACAATCTCTAGTGTCTCCTACTGTCTCTATGACACCCATCACTACTAGTGTTGGCTCTTCCTTTTCTATCTTTGCTGCATCGGGAGGTTTCTCCCAATACTCCCAAATGAGGCCATTTATCTTAGCGCCTCCACGAACTCTTACACCATCCACCATTTCCCAATCTACTCTCACCTCTCATTCTACAAGCACAACTACTATTGACATCCCTCATGCTACCACTATATCATGCCCAACCCAGTCTGCTCAGCAGATGGAGTTCGTCACAACTCTTCAATCACTACAATAGCCTATGAGTCCTCCCCTAGGGTCGCAAACTGAGTTTTGGCAAGTCCCTCATTTCTCCCCATAGACTGTCGATCTACCAAAGAGGAAAATGACCCAAACCACTACCCTCACTTTCCCTTTCTCCCTACCTCTCGGTACACCTTTCATAGGTGGGCTAGTTTAATCACCATCCCAATTATGGCACAAGGTGATGTTACAAAGGAAGCACGAGCTCTCAAAATTCAGAAGTGAAAGGCCAAGGATGACAAGAAGCTGATGGAGCCAAAGGTATATACTGTTTACAATGAAGCTCATAACATGATCCATTTCAAAACCATGCATCCAAACATCATCAAACCGCAAGGGGAGATGCAACCCGACGATTATAGCATATTCACCATGGGACTCAATTTGAACATGGCCCAACTAGAGGACAAAGTGGAGCTCATGGAAGAAATGCAGCAGGGGTGACAAACTTCTTTCTCAAGTCTAGTCGCCAACTAAAGAAGAGAGAAGAGGAGCTAAAACTTATGAAGGATTGGGTTGAGTTCCTGTAAACAAAGGAAAATGCGATGGAAACAAAAGTTGCACGCTTATCAGAGAGAATAGGAAACAAAGGTAGAGCAGAACAAACTCTAGTAGGAACTCACAAAGTTCCAATCCATTGACCTCTCCCTGGTCGACGTGCTGCGGAAGAGGAACCAAGACTATCAAAACCGGTTAACTTTGGTAGAGTAGGTAGTGAAACAAAAGGGTGAGGAATTTGAACAACAACATGCTCAATTCGAGTGACAAATACAAGGGAAGGATGCAAACTTTGAGAACCAGAGGGCCCAATTACTCCAAGAGATGAAGTCTTCCCTTGAAGAAGAATCAATAAACAAAAGTCGAGCCGAAGAAAAATGGCTCGCCGAATGGAGGACTTTGTCGGAACTAACTTGTGTCTGCAAACAAAAGTATCATGGAGCTGACACAAAGTATCAACTTGAAGGATGCAAAGATTTCCCTTCTAAGGAGCATTCTCCAGGCCCCTGCTGCCCAACCAAACCTCATTCCAGTAGCTCAGAAGCTATATGTTTCATACTGGGAAAAGGTCAAGGCCTTCTACTTGACACTTCAGCCGATGCTCCAATATATGTCGGAGGTGACAAAATTGAGCAGGGAGGTTCGTGGAGTAATTGATCAGTTCCCACAGTTCATCGTGAAGAGGGTTCCTGAAGCAAAAAGTTTGCTAAGTAAGTTATACCTGGTCTCAGATGAGGACTTAGTAAGGGAAGGGATCAAGGATTGAAAAGCTACTGTCAAGACGATGAACAAATTTATCCACTTCCACTTAGCTATCCTTCATGCCAACACATGTGCGCCTACTTTGAACCAGACTATGGATAACACATGTGGGAAAATTCTCTTGGCTCACTGAGATGGGCCTGCCCTCCTCATTTCTTGTAGATGAGTCGGTCACCATGACAAAAAAAATTGTGGCAAGGATTGAAGAGAAGGAGTAGGACACAACCACTTTTTAGAGTTTCAGCCAACCTCCTACTGCAACAAATATTGAAGGTGTCATTCATCCGGTTGCGTGACTACTCTTCAAATTTGAGTCTAGGGCTGGTTTACCTATGGTGCCGCCTTATAAAGAAATGCTCGACCTAAGCGGAGCATAAGAGAATTTGTGTGATATATTGAGACCATCCAAGTCCAATTGGCTGCCTTTGTAGGCAACTCTTTCCAAGTTCTGACTTCATTTCCCTATGGATGGGGCTCTGGTCTACAAGCCAGAGAAATTTTTGGGTTCCTCATTCTCCAGGCGAAACACCCTTGGTAGTTTCCAAAAGCTATGAATATGAAATTCCTCGAGCTCCCTTTCGGTGGTTTTATTTTGCTAAGTACTGGCCCACACCTCATATGTTGAAAATGCCACCCTTAGCTTCTCATCGGGTCTCTTTTTGTTTAACTTCGATAGATGCTTCCATGTGTTCGCCAAGTGCTCTTCCCAGCAAAGGCTTCCTTCAATTTTCTATTGGCTCCCACCATGATGCCACGTGTCTACACTGTGGGCTATTCATAGCTGCTTCCCTTCACCTTTTCGTCGGGCCCCGTCCTCATGCCACATAGCTTCCGTTCACATGAACTTTTGGTAGACTCCACTATCGACACTGATAGTAAAAATGTTGCTACATGTCTTCCCAGTGCATTCTTTCATCTAAGGGAGGGGAGAATGAACCACGGTCTACGAATTTCTGCCACGCGTCCCTTCGGCGGGAGTTCTTTCAAAGGCAAGGATGGAGCGAGTAATGACAAGCAACTTGCTACCGCGTGTTCTAATTTCCTCCACTGGGAAGCGACACTTGTCTGCACATAATTTTTGTAGACCGCTGCCATCATTCCCAGGGGATGCATTTGGCTGGGAAGTGACTACATGGTATGGCTCAAATATTTTCTGTTACAATGGCCGAGGGAAATCATTACTGTAGCCATCATTGCTTCAGATATAGAATCTTTTCTGCTACAATCTCACCAGGCGGTGGATTGTTGGCTATATATACTGCTCCTTGCTTCAGAAAATGCATTCAAAAGATGTAGAATAATTAGGAAAAGACACCAGGCCTTTATTTTTATTGGTTTTAGATTATTGTACAAGACTCTCAGACTATGCCATTGTTCGACCTTTCTATTTTTCTTAAGCTATTTGATAAAACATTGATACTATACCATTACTGTCTTGAATTGTTCATTGCAGAACTTCTATGATTTTAATACAAATTTGTTGGTTTAGATCATGTCTTTAACTCCTCTTTTTCAGTGAATGTGTGTGAGAATTGTTTTATGTTGTTAAATGAATTGTTCAAGTCTTTAACTTTGATTTCTATTATTCTAGAATATAGAAGATTGCTGATCAGGCCCTTAAATTGAATCCCAAAAGATAGATTTACTGTGCCTATATCTACTCATTGGCGCATCGCCTTAGTTAGATCTTTATTTTTTATATTTGCTTCCTTTTCCCATTCCAAAACCTTAATTACAGAAGAAGTCAACTTCTTTAAAAATCCAGAGGTCACTCAGTTTAGTGTAATTGGTACCCCCATTAATTGAGTTTCCCATAAAGGGTTGTTATCTTGCCAATTTTTGGCATCAACAGTAACCAAACCTTGAATTAAGAGATTTAGATACCACATGCTAACTTTTGTTTCTTGATCTTTATTATTACAACACTATTATTTGGACTTCCATTTGGTCTTCAATTTAACTCATAGTTTAGGTGTCATTTGCAGTCACTAGTCTCCTTCAATTTTTTTTAGTGTTTTAATTTAATTGAAGGCCTTAATTAGATAAAATAATTTATCCAAATAGATTTTTAACATGTTTAAAAAATCTCTAGGTCCATAATCCTCATACCAAGGACAAGAATTCATACTTGATATTTGATTCAATTTTATTTACACTTTAAAAAATATATGCTACCCTAAACAAGGTTAACCATTGAGATGCAAGATTAAACCAAAAAGTTAGGGTCAAATAGAGCGTAAAAATAGGAATACAAAATTTATTGGAAAAACTAAAACTAAAACCCATTTAGACTACCAGTTTTTAAAAATCACAAGTATTATTTTTATATAGCCAAGACCATTCCATTCTTTTTAATTAGATTGCAAATGGACATTCAAGTTTGGTAAGTGACTGGATATTCATTTATTTATCCTAAGATTATATTTAATGATTTTTCATTTATTGCAAGCATACTTTTCATATCATAAAATTAATCAATTTTAATTGAAAATATAAAACCAATATATAAAGCTTCCTCAATATTATAGATTAATAATATTATATTTTTCTTGAAAATATAGAAATAATATTTTAAAATATTCTTAATACTATAAATTAACAACTTCAAATATTTATTATAAGAATTAAAAATTTAATTGTATTTGAAACTAAATCCATTATCAATTTTCTCTAAATATTTCTTTTCAATATGAATTATATATCTCTTCACATGTTCTAGTTGTAAAATATGACCACACTTTCCTATGCCCCTACCCACATCACTTCTATATATTCTCTATTTAAAGACAATATTTAAAAGTTGTATTTAGATACAAAATGTTTAATATAAATATACAAAAATAAAAATAAAATTAACATAAACTAAAAAAATCTAGTGAAAAAGGTTATTATTCATTTCAAATTAATATAATTTTTTTTTTAATTATTTATATATTTATGTATTTATAAATAAATAAAGTTATATTATAATAGTTATGTCTAAAAATAATTATATTAGAAAATAACAAAGAGAAATTATAATAAAATAGTTGAATTAATAAAAATGATTTAAACTAAATTTGATGACATATACATCATATATATTATTTAAATAAAAAAATTATTAAATTTTTTTATTAGTAGTATTAATAATCTGATTTTTTTTTAAAAATAAAATAAAAATTATATTAAATTTTTTAAAATTAAAATAATTAAAAAACTAAACATTAAAAATATTATTTCAAAATTTGGATGGAGATTATTAAAAAACTATATTAATTAAAAATATATTAACTCCACAAAATTTTAATTGTAAATTGTAAATATTAAATACAATAGACTTTGCAATGGTGGATACCCTTCTAAATTGCCATATGTTGTGCCATACACAAGTATGCCCTCCACCTCTCTCATTGTTGGCCTTTCCCCTGGACTATATCACATGCATTGCAACCCCACTCCAACCAAACTACTTAGCCAACTACCCTTCCATGTGGATTTAATGGAACCCTTCACACACAACTCATCACCTAGCATTTCTCTATCCAAAACCTTATCTAGTGCTTTAGGAAACGTTGTTCTCACCCAACTAGGAAAAGTTTTTCTTCCAGTGAACATATCATCAGTAGGACTCTTTCTTGTCACCATTTCAAGGACAAGCACTCTAAATTGTAAACATCGATCTCGATCATGACTTCTTCCCCCAATCCATATTCTATAATAGTTCTAAACCAAAAGGAAATAAGGTGTCCACCTTTTAGGAGATAGAACTTAGGACCTATTTTGCACTTTAGTTCATTAGGAAACTAAGATCCCTCAACCAAGTGACTCGATTGAGGGAAGGACTACGAGTTTCTTTGTATGATTAAATGGGGGTTCACCATTAAAATGAAGCTTCAAAGGAGGAATGCAAACACTCATGCACTAAACCATAGAAACTTAAAGACATGAAATCAGATTGACCCAAGAAAATGAAATAGAAGGGTACTTGGAAGAATGATGGAATCCAAGCAAGGTATGCAACACTAAAATTCTTCTTTTTGAAGTGTATTGGGACTCATATTCCAGGTAGGGTGATTTAGTCTAGCTACAAGAATTTGGGCAGAATATGGAATCTTCTGGTGACTATTTAGGATCTACAGAAAGATGCCAAAAAGGGTTGTATTGGGACTCATATGCCTAGAGGGTTGATTTAGTCATAGTATTAAGGTTTGAATAATACTTTTGTAGCCTCTAGTGATCTTTTGTAACTTTCATCTTGTTCGTCTTCAAGTTCAAAAATTCTAAATTCTGGTATGTAGGTGAGTTTCCATGAAGATGACAACTTCTTGACAACTTTGATAACTTTTGAAACTTTTTCTTCAAAGGATCATCAAGCTCCAATTCACCTAGATCTATAATCACACATCAAGAGGGAAAAACGTTGTTGTGTTAGGGAATAGGGGTTTGCCTTGTTCAAACCATGTTTTGATAATTAAACCTTGAAATGAAATAAAATAGCATGAAGGAATGATGAATGAACAAGTGCACTATTGCAATGCACCAAACCCTTGACATAAAGTGTAACACCCTGTCGTGCGAACCCCAAAGGACAATTAAACAACAATTACTACACAATTTTTTTTTAAAGTAAACATAACATACACGAAATACACATTAGGTCATGAGTCATGAAACTTAATTAAACAAATTCGCTAACACTTACATCCCTTGGGGTACACGAGGAGTCATTACGAAACTTAATTCCATACAACAACAATAAAGAATGAAAGCCAAAGATATAATCCAAGACAAAGTAAACATTAACAAATGTAACACATACATGATAAATCTTTGATAAGAAACCATCTGTGTACGTAAATACAACATAAACATGATTAACTCAACACATTGAATAACAACTACCATGGGCCAATATCCACACATGGTTTAACATTACATTACAGTACAATGTCTAGGGTAACAATGATACAACAACGTTCCCCAACATCAATGGGAATCCATAAAGAATGATGTAGCTAATCAGATGAATACAAAGTATCATAACTGGCTCAAAGACGGATACAACTCTAGAGTCGCTACAAATGACACCAATCTACACCTCTCGATCCTCAATTAGGGACCCAATGGGGTCCTTAGCACGTTCCACCCGACCATGTGGGTCCAAAGACCCACCCCCTGTGCTAAGGAGCTAATAAGAAAGAGACCTCAACCGAGAACATCCAAATAGAGAACTACAAGACTCAACATAACATGAAACCCAAAGATAGTCACAACATCAATTAAACCATGACCAAAAAAAATGACATCCAAATCATTTCACAATAGTGATAAACCACTTCAGAAACATAATAACAATAAATCAAATATCATAACATCAAAAAAAATCTCAATCCATAAAATCAAAAGACCACTTCCAGAGGAATTCAATGAAGCAACTCCAAAAAGGGAAAGCTAAAGGAGAGTGTCATCGCATGGCCTTACATGGATTATCAAGACATCCTGACTCAAGGTGCCGCCTCCATCTGTACATGGATTATCCAGACAACCTATCACCAGGTGCTGCCTCCATCTATGGTTATCCTGACAGCCAATCACAAGGCACTGCTCCATAGGGTGACTCATGCGGAGCCGCTAACCTCTCTTGAGAACGAGGTAATGACCTAGAAAACCACGACCTTCTCAACCTTCCATTAGTCTGCGAAAGCCCTAATGAAGATGAGGTAACCACAATTTTTAATCTTATTATGTGTTTGCTACCTATCCCTCCTAAAACTCATTTATTATGTTTTCACTTGATTTAACAAACTCATTCGTGGGTTATCCTGTGCTCTTCCTCTTAACCGAGGCGTTGGCCCCCATGAAGAGCCACTCTCCCTAGATACCCAACAAACGACAAAACCAAGGGTTGTACCATCATAATTTGAACATAAAATCACAACATAAAAGCATGCGAGGCATTGCCCATCTCGCTAACATGTACATAATCAGAGTCTCACAAAGTTTCATACAACCCTTTCAAATTAATGATACCAATATCTTACCATGTCAAGAGCACTTAAAGAGAGAACATTGACCAACAATAAAATCAAACCTCTGGAAGACTCTCAAAAGGCTTACACTAGGGTTTCCTCATGAAAGAACTGACAACAATAATTGCAAGACCTCAAAAAATTATTTCTAATCCTCCATTTATGAGGTGAGTACATTATTCCAAATAAAATTGCAACACAAGTTTGACGAGTGAAAACTCCATAATCAAGATACCTCAAAAGGAAGACACACCAGAATAAAAATTATCAAGAATTCACCACAAGTACCAATAGTAACATCAACCATCAGGCATCCGAGGAAGGCCTCTATTTCCTCCTCACAGGTTACCCGACTACTATAACCACACAACATACATCTTGGCTAAAAAGTGACTAAAACAAAAAAAAAACACAACAACCACGACATCCACTACCATCAATAATCATAACTTTCTTTCATTATTTCTTTTAACAAACTATTTGTCTATATAAAAGTAACTCAAATTCCCTAGACACTTTACACACCGAACTCTACAATTAATTCACTCTTTCAGCTAAATTAATAAATAAAAATAATCCAAAAGAATGTAGCATGAACTTGTCAATTCTCCAAACGCTAAATCTACATAGAATTGCTAATAGACACTCATTTCACATTTTATTCTTTTGAATCATTTCCGATTAGATCAAGTGACTCTCCTAAGTATTCTATCATATTTGTCATTAAGACTTTTCTTTTAGATCAAGTGCCTTAGCTGTGACAGATTGACAAAGAAATTAGAGGGATTACTTAAACCTTTAAAATTTTCCTGTTAAGGCCAAGCACTGTAGCTGAGACAGATTGACAATGAAATCAGAGATTATTTAAATCTATACACCCTACCATGTTCAAGTGCTCTGCTGTGATAGGTTACAAAAAGAACCAGAGAATTTAATTAAATTTATACACCCTACCATGTTCAAGTGCGATGCTGTGACATGTTATCAATGAAATCAGAGAGATTATTTAAATTTCTTCACCTTTGCAAGTGTAAAAGTTGCAGCTGTGACGGGTTGCCAATGGTTTCAGGGAGGCTACTTAATTTTGTACAATGCCTCAACTCTAAACGCTGTAACAGTGACAGGTTGCCAAGTATATTAGAAAGTGAATATTGGAATTTGGAAATATCGCCATCTTCTTGCTTTATTATTGTTATTTTCAAATGCTGCAACTGCAATAGATTGTCAGTAGAATAAAGCAAGCTATCTAAACCTTTAAACTCCCTATTAAGTTTAAGTGCTACGGTTGAGACTAGTTGACAATGAATCAGAGAGATTATTTAAACCCTTAACTTCCTATTATATTCAAGTGCCGCAGCTATGATAGACTGTCAACAGAATCAAGGTAAAATTGACTAACACAACAATGAAGACAATAAAGAAATTCAAGTGTAAAAGCAAGTACACAGATGGGAATGCATGCAAGATGAGAGAGTAAAAATGAGGTGCCAGAGTTAGTTTGCAAGCCGTGAATTGCATTACATAGGTAGTTGATCTATTCCTATGTTACTAGCTTAAGAATATAAGCACTCTTTCATTTTAACTCAAGAACAGGGCAGGCGGAGAATTTACAGATACAAGTCTTTTACATTATGCTATGAAAGAGAGGGAAAAGAATCATTTATCAACTAGCATATTGATAGGTTGGCATTAGAAATGATAAGAACCTAGAGTATGTTTAGATTGCAATGTTGCATTTAAATTCATCAATGTTAAATACATAGTGTTAAAATATAATCTGCAGGTAAAAATGCAATGAGTAAAATCTCAATTGACAACTACAATGCTTTTAAGCCAATTTTCAAGCTTTGTGGCAATGATATGTAGGGATTTGCAAGTGCTTTGGTAAATCGACATGCATCAAAATAAATGGGAGCATAAACAAGGCGCATGGAAGGAGCGACGATATGCCTAAGGGTTGCGATGATAAACATAATGATCCCTGATAACAACGTGAATTTTTTGGCTAAAAGAGGAAGTAATTTGTATTGAAGTCAGCTAGTTCCACTGGCACCATCTAGGATTGTCATTATATATAACCAATGAACCCAATTCTATTATTATATCAGCGTCTTGTCACAGAATAAAGAGATCGTTGTTTCAAAACGTGCAAGCTTAGCAATAAGGAAGAAAAACAATTCGTCAGAAGCAGGAAACAAATAGAGGGAGATGAAGTCTTTAACAATTCTAATCAGGGAGCTTCGAAAAGAAAAGAACTTTCTTCTTGATAGCTCAGATTTCTTGCCTCTATATATATTTGTTTGAAAAGGATTTGCATCGAGGAGCGTACCTTTATTTTAACGCTAAGAATATTAAAACATTCACCAAGGGGCGTAGTGCATCACTTGTTTCTCCTTTCCAAATTGGTACTTTTGACTTTTTGGTTCCCCACAAAATCCATAATGGAAACAAAAGCTTACTAGAAAAAACCCATGATTACTTCTCTTCCAGAACAAAAATCCCCTCCCCCAAAATCAAAATTCCCATAAGATGAGGATTACCCCAGAAACATGATCCTCTATCTCAATAAAATGCTCCTGAATGAGTGATGTAACTCCCCCCTCCCCCATTCTCTGTTAATCACGCATTCCAAAGAAAGTAGTCCACTTTCCGTTACCGAGGATCTTTTTGCATGCAGTCATAATAATTTCTGCAAATGAAAGCTCCACTACTTCCCACATTTTTCTCCATTAAGAATGTAACCGCCATGAACTTCCTTACCCACTTTAGTTATCCATAACTTTATTAATTTTTTCTTCACATTAAAATTATATTTTGAATAATTTGTTTATTATTATTTTATTATAACTTCTAATAATAAGCAAGTATTTATTATTTTCTTATTAAATCATGCATTTAATTTCTTTAAATTATTTAGTACCCGATTTTAATTAATTACCCAATTAAACAAAACCATTCAAACTACTACAACCAACAACAAACTCACAAACAACTCCTTACTTAAAGGCCCAGAAGGGCCAATATGGAGGACACTACATAAAGGTTGTAAACTTGTGTGAAATGGTTCCAATGGATTTGGATCTTGACTCTTGATCTTGATATGAGATGATGTCTTTGAATGCTTGCTTGAATCATGAAAACCTACATTACAAATGTTAGCTCAAAAATACACATGATTCATGAGGACTTTGACATGATGCTTGAATCTTAAATGTAGCTCTTGAATGCTCTCAAGATATCATAAAATTTCTCTCATGAACATTGCTTAGATTGTTAGACTACCTGTTAGGAGAAATTATGTGAAATAACCTTGTATTTATACTTGTTTATGCCTAATTTCTTGAAATTATAACACTATAAGCCGACATCAGATCTAGGATAATAAAATCCTATCAATAATTTGAATTAAAATAGTGTAGGTTAAAGTGGGACTCATATGTCAGCTTGGGCGTATGAGTACCAGTGGCTTAAACCTGGGACACAAACTCCAAGAGGTGTTAAGTTCAATGCAATATTTAAAATTAGGTCCTGAGTCCTAGGTGAGACCCATATGCCTAAGGTGGCGTATGAGCCCCAGATCAGTAGATTTGGAACACAACCAAAATCATTGAATTATGATTTGCCATTTGTTAAATATTAGGATTATCCTAAAAAATATGCATTAAATAAGGCTTGTGGATGAAAAATAGGACCAATTAAAGCATAAATAAACTGAATTTCAATAGGGAGGACCCAAACAAGTGTGAAAATGTAGAGGGATACATTTTTCTACACTACAAGTTCAAAAAATTAAATTGTTCTTATTAAGAATACATCCATAGTGTAACTAAATAAGCTGAAAAAGTAAAGATAAACATATAAAATTCTAGCACAAATTTAGACTTCCATGTTGCTAGGGAATTTACCTAGAGAAAGATAGCGTACTATTCCCTTTAGCCTAGATGTGTTGTTGTTTGCAAAATCAATGGAAGTCATTAAACGGGCAATACCAAAATCAGCGATATGGGTTGTCATGTTCTCATCCATTAAAATATTTGAGGGTTTCAAGTCATAGTGAACAACAGGTGGAGAACAATTATGGTGTAAATATTCCATTGTGTGCACCACATCCAGTGTGATTTTTAATCTCATCTTTAAACTCAACTTGCAATCTTGGTGCAATTGTTGTTTGACGCTTCCCTCTAACATGAAATGGAGTACCAATGCCCTAAATTTTGGTGTTGAGCAATAGGACAAGACTTTGAACGGATTTGGTGTTTGATTTTTCTCAATATTCTACACTCTTTGTAGAAATTATTGTAAGAATTTTGAGGGTCCCGGTGGGGTGTGTGCAAGAAGTTGAGTCCATTTTTTGGCCAAAAAGTGGAAGTTTTTTCCCTAATTTTTTAGAATTTATCACATTTGACCTTAAAATTTGAAGCACTTAAAGATTGAATCTTTAAAAAGTTAGTAATATGAAATGTAGTACTCAGAGTCTAGTTTCCAAATATGTAATTTATTTTAATACCCAAATGATACAAATTGATTTTCAATAGGCATGTCTAAAAACCACTGTTTAAAAGTCACTTTTTTCCCATACCATGCACATGTACGTCAACCATATTTTGACCTAAATAATTGTATTTTTTCGAATCCTTTTGGGAAAAGATCTATAACACACTAAAGATTGTGCATGATATTTTTTTGTATTTTTTTGAATATTTTCTTTTATTAATTTTTATTGTCCATAATTGCTGTTTTGAAAATCCCTCGCGTACGTCATGCATAAGATGACCTAAAATTATCATTTTTTTTCAAATTAAAAATAATTTTCTAAAAATTGTGCACGTATAATTTGTTTTTCAAAAAATTATTTTAATAAAAAGTTATTAAAATAATAAGAAAACCTAATATTTCAATTTTATGGACCAATTTCATCAAATATTATTTGAAAAATAGAAAAAAGTATCGAATTGTAAAAAAGTTACATATTTGAAATTTGCACAATCTCATCTATAATGGGTTTAATTTCATAATTTTTTTTTGCAAAAAACGTCTTCAGAAATATGTCCAAAGTCACTCTTTTCTAGTGACAATGACATGACCTTCAAGTTGTAGGTCAAAGAAGGTCCAGAGGTAAGGGTTGGGTCCCCAAGCCTTTTCCCGACCCAAAACCCATAGCAAAAACCACACCTACAATTCAAATTTAAAGAAATGAGATCTCCCTTTGGAATTTGAGATCTCGTTTGCTTTATTTATTATTTCAAATGACCCAAAACAAAACAAGATTCTATTTAAGATATGGGATCCCATTTTTTATGAGATCCTATTTCATTTTTGACCATTTTAAAAAAATTTTACTGATAAAAAATTACTCTCAACTTTGTAACTTGACATCTTACGATAGTGTACGACCGAAAACAATTGATTCTATAATATTTTATCAAATATTTTCTTCTAAATGAAGGATGCAACATTGGTACAATTTTAGAGTGGAATTGGATTCATTTTCTACTCATTTGAAGGAGGAATAAAAAGGAAGGACTTTTACTATTGAAAGTAATTTGTACTTCATAATTTTGTAATCATAGGATCACAATGTCATCAAAAGAGGAAAGATAGGAACTAGTCGACCCATGAAGAAATTCAAGAAAAGGGAGAGGAGGAAAAATGAAAAAGAGATAAAAGAATGAGGATTAGAGGAATTAATAATGATGAAGCATCCAGTTCCATGATCATTGAAGATAAAAACATTGAAGAGACCATGGATGTAGATGGTGAAAATTTTCAAGAGGTGAATGTGGAAGATAATTAAATTATAGCAACTAATCCTGGTATGTCTTGAAATCCACCTTTCAATGCTATGGAGAATGTGATAATAGGCACAAATCTAGGCAAGTCTTCAAATATTTCTTTGAATGGTATGGAAAATTTGATTCTAGATGATATTCATATTGATCATTTAGAAGAAGTTGGATATAAAAATGCTTAGATCAATTTTATTCATAGAAAAGTTGTAGAAATGAATATTGAAAATCAAATCCATTGTGTTGGTCAAAATGAAAACCTTTTACTGTTGAAAATGGAAATCCTTGTGTTGGTGAAAATGAAAATCCTTTTGTTTTTCAAAATGAAAAACCTTGTGTTGTTGAAAATGAAAATATTTTTTTAAAAATTTGAATGTACTATTTTGGATAATCTTCCTGGTAAGATTTCTTGGAGACAAATAAGAATGTATGCCAATAGATTATACAAACAATTTTTTTATAATTTTTTTTTATCATTTCAATGTCAACTCTTGATGCAATTGATGAGAATGTGGAAAATGAGAAAAGTAAGGAAAAAGTTAGACATTTTTGTGAAACCAAAAAGAAAATATGAATCACTTAAATATGCTATATCCACTATTTCTAGTTTCATTGAGTTTATTGGAAAGAAGAGTCAATCCAAAGATAAGAATACGACATGATGAGCTATAGCAACTTATATAGTTAATGAAAAAACTTTGGATAAAAGAATGTTAAGAAACATTAGTGGAATTATAAACATACATCCTAAAACATTGGTAAGAGCAGAAAAGAGAAGAGAAAGTATAGAAAATGTTCCAATCATCCAATGTTGGAGTTTTAGTGGTCGAATCCCAAGGTCTACCATGTAATTGAATATTGAAATCAAATATTTGGTTGAAAAATATTGGCATGATAGTACTAGGGTATCATATAATGCTAGAGGTGTTTTGAAATTAAGAGTGGGGTCCAAAATTCAGGATCCTCCTCCAAAACACCTATTAGGCATAACTCAAACAAAATTTTATAGATTTTTTTTTAGATGATTCAGTGTTACTTGGAAACATTAGCATAAGTCAAATATCATTTGAAAAATGTGAACCTTGGTATGCCAAAATTAATAAGCAACAAATCTCTTGTTGTAAAATGCATGTGCAATTTCATTTTTATTATGATGTTTTTCAATATATACATTGTAATTTACATACTAACATGATTATGCAGGTTCATGTGGTATTAATACGCCACGCAAACAATTAAGGAATTTATAGCAGGTTTTTTTGTGAAATATCTAATGGGCATTTGTTTTATTTAAGTTCATGTATTTTTGGACAATGCACTAGTTGTGGCAATCTTTCATTCTTAGGAGTTTGTATGCATGGAAATGTTGAAAATGATTTTGGAAAACAATTAGTGGATGTTAAAAGATTTAAGAATGTTGAGTATTCTTTAAAGGATGGAAAAATTGGAAAGCATTGTGATTTAATCACAAAAAAATTAGTGTACATGCATTCATATTAAAATTTAAGCATAAGATTGTATCAAAATATGTCAAACACTCTCAAATGACTTGATGGAAAATTTCACACATGTAGAAACACATTTCTAGTTAGAACTATCTATTAGTGGTTGATTTTGTAGAAAACTATACTCTTGCTCAACAAGAGGAAATCCAATTACAATATTATAATTCAATGCAGGTGGCTATATTTTTTCATATTGTATACATGCATGTAGATGATAGTACAAAGAATGATATAAATTTTTTAAGGGAATAACATTTCTATGTGAGTGACAACCGGTTACACTCGTCATAGTTTGTTCAATTTTTTTTTGTTTGGTAAATCATTGCTAAGGGGGAGCACCCTGAATGCTTTTGATTGGAGCTATGAACTAGTGAGGCCACATTCGAGGGACCTCATCCCCACCATTCTGATCTACCACCACCAAATACACCACTGCCACCACCACCATACCACTGTCATTGGCACCATATCTACTGCTGTCATCACCATATCCACTATCACCGCCACCATATCCACCACTTCCCCTTCCTTTGTTGACCCCACAACATCACCCGCCAAACCCCTCTCCTTGTGTGCTAAATGATGTTGATTTCTCCCTGTGAAATTCTCACTATCCACCTGTGGTATTTGAACCTTAAACAACCCAACTGCTGCCCTTGCAACTTAATTGTTGCACTGCGGGGTCAACCCCATAGTTTGTTCAATATTTTTTCAATATATTTTATAAATTTAAGAGAGAGGAATCCAAATGATAAAACATCTCATATGGTTAGATAATTGTATGAGACAGTTCAAGATTGCTCAAATGTTTTATTGGTTAAGTAGGGTTCACAAGGAATATAATGTCCAACATATGTGGAGATTTTTGACAATGGACATGGTAAAGGAGAACATGATGGAGCTCGTGCATGTGTGAAAATAATTCTTGCTAGAGAGAAATTGAAATTTGAGGATGTCACAGTCAAATTTCAAGATGTACCCGTGTGAATGTGAATTGGTGCAATACAAAATTATCTACAGGATCAAGTGATTATTCTATATTTCAATTATTCTTTTGGTTCCAGTTGAAGAAGAGAACATTATACATAGACTTGATTGTGAGACAATTAGTGGATCTACTAAATGACATTCATTTAAGAGTTTGAATGTAAGTACATGGACATCTGGACAAGTGAGCTTGCATATTTTTGTCAACTTTGTATTTTAGGAGATTGGGAAGCATGTGAGAATACAGAATGGGTTGAAGAGTGGAAGCAAAGCTTGTTAATACCTGCACAAACACACGTTCAATATGAAACAACAATTGAAGACAATGATCAAGTGTTTGCATCCGATGACTATGACCGTGTTTCAAACCTTGTACAAGAAGGTAATTTAATTCAATTTGTTTTATTTTTTTCACTTTTTCACTATTTTTTTAATACATTTAATTATATATGACTGCATGTTTGTAGATTGGTAAAATTATATGTCACACAAGTTATTGAATTAAATTTTATTCTTAGGACATGTGTATGATATTGTTGCACCAAAGGAGAATGAATAGGAAATAAAATATTGGTTGGCTTGATGTGTGGAGACTAAACATAAGTTAATATCACCTCGAGAAGATGATGATGGGTATCATTATCTGAAAGGAAAAAAAAATTGAGCAAAGGAAAGAACTAATCAATGAGCATTGTTTGAAGGAAAAATATTATCAAAGAGAGAGTAGCCAAACCAAGCACCACCAAATTCAAAGGAGACACAAGAATTTGATAAGGGGAAATAACAAGAAAAACCCCCAATATTATGAGTAGATGAAAAATGCCTAAGAATGATACAAAGAGAAAGAGAGAGCACTTAAGCCTTAAGCTTGCTTGCTTGAATGAAGAATGAGAGGAGAGGAACCTCAATATATAGAGGTGAGAACATGAGTTATAATTAGAAATTAACTCCCAACTAAATGAATGCCACCATTTATCTATGCATGTGGAAGTTGTCAAAAGCATCTTAAGGAGGAGCTACAAATAAATAATTACAATTAAATAATAACCTTTACCAAGTAAAGATTAATATTCTAACATCCCCCCTTAAGCTTTACTTGGGTAGTTTACATCAAACCATTCAATGGGTTGTAATCCTATATTTTTACAATGAAAGAGAAATTTATCTTTACCAAGAGCTTTGGTGAGAATATTTGCAACTTGATCTTCACCTTTACAATACATAAGAGTAATTTTCTTGTCTTCAACGTGCTCTCTAATGAAGTGACGTTGAAGAGCAATGTGCTTGGTCCTTGCATGAAAAATTGGATTCTTGGATAAAGCAATGACACTTTGATTATCACAATATAAAGGAGTAGTATCCATTTGAGGTAGACCCAATTCTTCAAGTAATCTTCTTAACCATAATTCTTCTTTTGATACATTTGTACAACCTTTATATTTAGCTTCTGTAGAACAAAGAGAAGTAGATTGTTGTTTCTTACTATTCCATGAGATTGCACCTAATCCAACAAAGAATCAATAACCACAAGTGGATCTCCCATCATTGTTATCACCTCCTAAATCTGAATCGGTATAACCCTTTAAAGAAAAATCACAATTTGCATCATAAAAAAGACCAAGATTAAGAGCTTACCTTTAACATATATATCTTAAAATTATTTTTACAACTTTAAAATTAGTTTTTTGTGGTTTAGACATAAATCTAGAAACTAAACCAACACTATAAGAAATATTAGGTCTAATAAGTGTTAAATAATTCAAACTACCAACTAATCTCCTATACAAAGTAGGATCAACAAAAGGAATTTCCATATCAACCATTAATTTAGTTCCTAATTCACAAGGAGTAGAAACACACTTTGCATCATTCATTTTAAATCTATCTAAGGGATCTTGAGCATATTTTTGTTGAGAAAGAAAAATACCTTTAGGTGTTTTCCAAATTTTCATACCCAAAAAATAATGTAATAGGCCTAAATCAGTCATTTGAAATTGTTGATTGAGTTGAGACTTAACATCACTAATCAAATTGTTAGAACTAGAAGTGATAATTAAATTGATCAACATATAAGATAATAATCACAATATCATTTTGACTATGCTTAATATATAAATTTGGATCATTTTACTCCTAATGAAACCTTGAGATAGAAAAAAAAAGCACTAATCTTAGAATACCATTCTCTAGGAGATTGTTTTAAACCATAAATTTATTCTTCAATTTGCAAACAATATGTTCATTACCTTCCTTAATGAAACCCAAAGGTTGAGACATATAAATTTCTTCATGTAAATCACAATTTAAAAATGCACTTTTAACATCCATTTGATGAATAGGCCAATGCATATGAGAAGCTAAAGCAAGAACTAATTTAGTAGTTGGCATCTTAGCTACTGGAGCAAATTTTTCATGATAATCTAAACCTTCAACTTGAGAGAAGCCCGGAGCAACTAATCTAGCTTTAAACATGCTAACTTCATTATTTGCATTAACCTTAGTTTTATACAACCATTTGCATGAAACAAGATTCTTACCTTGAGGTAAGGGAGCTAAAGCCCAAGTTTTATTAGCAATTAAAGTATCATATTCTTCTTGCATAGAATTTTTCCAATGAGGTTGATCTTTAGCTTTTTCATAAGCTTGAGGATCATTTGAATGCATAATGTTAGACATCAAAGAATAATTACAATAATTTTCCTTTCTAGATTGATTCATTCTAGCTAAAATATCTTCACTTTCTTGCATAAGTTTAGTAAACCATAGTATTTCTTTTAGATGTGGAAGTATCATCACTAGAAGAAGAATCATGAGGAGAAATTTCAACATTTTCATCATCACTATCACTATGAGTAAGAGATGCATTATGAGGGTTAAAAGAAAATTCAATTTGAGGATTATCCTCCACAAAAATATGTTTATTTTGAGAAGATTCAATATCATGCACTTTAGAACAATCATGAACACCATTTTCAGAAATGCATAGATCTCTAGCAACTTTAACTTTGTTAGTAAGAGGATTATAAACTCTACAAGCTTTAGAATGCTCATCATAACCAACAAAAATATGATAAGAAGATTTGGGATCTAATTTTTGCCTCTTTTGTTTAGGTTTGTGAACATAAGCAATTGAACCAAAAAAATTTAAATGCTTAAGAGTGGGCTTCCTACTAGACCAAGCTTCTTCAGGAGTTATATCCTTTAAGCTTTAGTAGAAGTCTTATTAATAATGTAAGTAACACAAAACATAGCTTCTGCCCAAAATTTATAAGACATATTTTTATCATGTAACATACATCTAGCCATTTCAACAATAGCTCTATGCTTCCTTTCCGCTACACCATTTTTTTGAGGTGTATAAGGAATAGTTATCTAATGCTTAATAACAAATAATTTCAAATAACTATTAAAAGAATTGTTAAAATATTCTTTACCATTATTAGTTCTAAGAATTTTAAGTTTAAAACCAAATTGCCTTTCAACAAATTTATGAATTTCAAAAAATATATCAAGAACTTGATCCTTACTATGAAGAAAATAGATCCAATTCTTCTAGAATAATCATCAACTAAAGCAAGTGCATACCTTGATCCTTGGATGGAGTTATTCTCCATGGGTCCCAAAAGATCACTATGAACTAGGTGCAACTTATGAGTTGCCCTCCATGATTGACCATGTGGAAAGGGCTCCCTATGCATCTTACCACTCATGCATCCCGTGCATACAATTTTAGATGGAACAATACTAGGAAATCCATCTATCATATTAATATTTTGCATTAAAGCAATATTGTTAGCATTTATATGACCAAGTCTTTCATGCCAAACAATAAAATCAATGGTAGATATTAAAGAGCATCTAGATTGAGCAAACTCATAAAATTTGAACAAATTATCATTGTCTAATATAGCATTAGCAATGACCTTATTTTGTTTTGGATCAATAACATAACGCATATCTTTGTAAAATTCTATTTTATAATCTTGAAAAAGCTTAGCAACTGAAAGAAAAATAGTCTTTAATTCAGGAACATATAAAACATCATTCAATTTACCATTAGGAACATTCACATCTCCAATTGCTTCTACTTTTCAAGTATGATTATTAGCAAGTTGAAGAGGAACATTAGACATATCAAGTTGCATAGACTCAAATTTTTTTTTATGTGAAGTAAAATGCTGAGATGCACCTAAATCAATAACCCATTCAAGAGGTTGAGAAATATTATAACCACAAGTAAAAGCACGTCTAGATTGATTTTCATTTTTTTGAAACTTATGATTTTGAGACTTATTTTGTTGATTATTTTGGTCGATAAGATTTTTCTCTTTTTGCTTAAAACATTTTTTTTGCCAATGACCATCCTTATTACAATAAGTGCAATTAGGTCTCTTAGAAGAGTTAAAGAGTTAAACTTTCTAGGATCATTGTCATTATTATAATGAGGTTTAGTATGATAATATTGTTTTGAATGATTCTTAAAATTTTGCTTATGATTAGACAAAAAAGAATGTTCATTAGATTTAAGATTACCAAATTGAATTAACTTATAAACTTCTTCCTGTCTTAATAAATCATGAAAAATATCATGTTAATTGAGTAGCTAAAGAAGGAATAGCTAATTGAGCATGGATATTAGTAATAAATTGTTGAAATTTCCTAGGAAGACATTTTTTAAGAATAAAATGAATTAATCTAAGATATTCTAATTTTACCCCTAAACCATCCAATCGACTATTCAAAGCATCAAATTTTAATAGAAAATCATCCATAGATTTGAAGTCAGAATACCTTAGATCCTCAAGTTGGTCTTGAAGTTGAATCTTTCTAGATTTATTTGAACTATCATAAATAGTCTTTAGTTTGTCCCATGCTTTATAGGCTTTTGTACATTTCCCAATGTGAACATATAGTTCGGGTGACATGGAAATACCTATGAGGCCAAGGGCTTCCTCATTTTTGAGCCTCCATTTTTCTTTTTCATCTTTAGATGTAGACAAATCTAGTTCCGATTTGGAATCTGTAGCAACATCCAAACGATGTTTAAAATGAAAAATAAAAGAGATATGAGTTTACCAAGAATGATAGTTAGAAGAATTCAACTTAATTTCAGGAATTAAAGTAGACATTGTAAATAAATTTAATTACACAAAGAAAAATTTACTAAAAGAAATACTTTACAACTTAAGCTTAAAAGAAAAATTATCCCTCCTTGAGTAAAATTAAGGTATTGAAAAAAAATAGGCCCTTTTAAATTAAAATTTGAAAAATAGCCTCCTTTTAAATTAAATTACTTAAAAAGTAAAAAATAGAGACTTATTTTTTTAAAAAGAAATTTATAATTTTGAAAAAAGAAATCTGATTTAAATTATTTGGAAAAACTAACAAATAATATTAAATTAATAAATATTTTAATAAGATTAACAAATATTTTTACTAAACTTTGAAAACTTTTATTAAAAACTTTTTACTTCGAAAAGAAAATAGGCTTAAAGTTAGGAGAAATAAATATTTAAAGATTATAAAAAAGCTTTTTAAAATGCAAAGAAAAGGAAATTTTCTAAAACTAAATGGGTTGGCTTTTCCTACAGTGAGAGAATTTAAGGGTTTTATTTAAAAAAAAAAAGCAAAGATTAATCTTTAAAAAAATATTTGATTTTTTTAACTTTTAAAAATTGATTTTAAAGATTTATAAAACAAAATAATAGAAGGTTGAAGCCTTTTCTCCAACTTTCTGTTTTTGATTATTTAGTATTGTTGATTTTTTTTACATTTTTTTTAAACAAAATAGATACTATATATGTCCAAAAAAAAAAAGATTTTTCTAAATAAAAAATTATTCATTCAAATTTGAATATAACATGTAAAAATAATATATATATATTTTTTAAATTGTACATGCAAATTTAAATGATTTTTTTTAATTATACAGATTTGAAAGGAAAATATTTTTTTATAGATTTAATATGTAGATTTGTTAAAAAAAATTATAACATATAATTTTTTTGAATTTTTCTTAAAAAAGTCAAACTATAACCCTTTATTTAAAATTTCCTAAAAAATTGCATAAATATAAACATACATGTAAATTATATAGCTTTGAAATTTGAAAACAAAAAATACTTAGAAATTTTTAGATAAAAGAAATCTGCATAAGGGTTAGAAAGAAAAAAAAATTAGACAAGAAGCAAGATTAAACTTTTGGCTCTTTTCCTCCTCTCTTAAGTGCCTCCAATGGTGTGCTTAAAAAACTTGGTAAACCTTCAACAATGTAGCTTACAAGATTAGTAATAAAAAAGCTATGATACCATGAAAGGAAAAAAAAATTGAGCAATGGAAAGAACTAATCAATGAGCATTGTTTGAAGGAAAAATATCACCAAAGAGAGAGTAGCCAAACCAAGCACCACCAAATGCAAAGGAGACACAAGAATTTGATAAGGGGAAAAAACAAGAAAAAACTCCAATATTATGAATGGAAGAAAAATGCCTAAGAATGATACAAAGAGAGAGAGAGAGAGAGCACTTAAGCTTTAAGCTTGCTTTCTTGAATGAAGAATGAGAGGAGAGGCACCTCAATATATAGAGGTGAGAAGAGGAGTTAGAATTAGAAAGTAACTCCCAACTAAATGAATGCCACCATTCATCTATGTGTGTGCAAGTTGTCAAAAGCCTCTTAAGGAGGATCTACAAATAAATAATTACAATTAAATAATAACCTTTACCAAGTAAAGATTAATATTCTAACATTATCCAACGGGTTTGGTGGTGGTTGTTGGCACTTGGTTACAAAAATACCTAACAAGGAAAAATGGTTTTCTTGAATTCGAAGATTATTAAACACATAAGAATGTTATACACTACTCACATTTGGTGGTGGAAAAAAATATAAAACTAGTGAGGTATCATGGAAGACCTACTAATAAAGAGTTATGGACAATTTCTATGGAAGAGCATGAGATAATCATAAATGCATTACAAAAAAGAGATGGTGCATATGGTACAATGGAATAAGTAAATACAGGTAAGTATATAGTTTGATATATTTAAATATATGTTTTGATATATATATATATTATATATATATGTTTTGATGATAAATTAATATTGCTTAAATACATAGTTAAAATTGATTTATTTTCATTTTGTACCCTTAAGCCATCATCACATATTTTGAGACAAAAAAAGAAGGATGCAGATGACCTACAATGGAACAGTTGTAAATATAGGTAAGTATATATATAGTTTTATATAAATTTAAATACATGTTTTGATGATAAATTGATATTTTTTTTCATTGATAAAAGTGGCAAAGCCACTAAAATTTTATTAATCTAAAAAAGAGTTTACGTCTGTCCAAGTAAAACTCAATCCTAGAGCTGCCAGGAGAGCCAAAGCAGAGTTACAAAGTGAAAGATTGCATACTCAATAAAACCCATCCAAAAGCATGTACCCAAAAGATAAGGAAACAAAAACCACCCACCAACCCCTAGTCTAGAACATCTAGACAAGTATGCAAAGCCCCAAATAAGGGAATAATTAGGCTAATAGAAAAATTGCTCAAGATACTTCCATATGAGAACTGGAACTAGAGCTAGCCTCATAATGAGAGAGGCAGAAAATGATCCAAAGAGTAATCCTCCACTTTTTTGGATATGGCGGCCAAAGCTTGTCTCAAAGACAAAGACCTCACAGCCATATCAAATAGGAAATGCAATGCCATGAAGACATCAATGCCAATTGCAAGAATTTCAGGAGGAACTTTTTCTGAAAGACTGTAACAATCAAGATTGGTCCTCTCAAAGTTGTCACAAATAATGCCATACCTGAGAACCATCAACAAGTCTCCACAAGATCCATTAGAGAGAAATTCATTGTGAGATATAAAACCACCAAGAGGAAAAATAGATTTATTGTCATTTTGTATCCTTAAGCCATCATCAAATTCAAAACATACTTTGAGATAAAAAAAGAGAGGATGTAGATGACCTACAATGGAATACTTGTAAATACAAGTAAGTATATATAGTTTTATATAAATTTAAATACATGTTTTTAGCATAAATTGATATTACTTATATACATAGTTAAAATTTATTTATTGTCATTTTGTATCCTTAAGCCATCATCAAATTCATCACATACTTTGAGATAAAAAGGAGAGGATGTAGATTCAACATACAATATGGAATACTTGTATATATAGGTAAGTATATATATAGGTTTATGTAAATTTAAATACATATTTTGATGATATATTGATATTGCTTATATACATAGTTAAAATTGATTTATTGTCATTTTGATATCAGGTGGCATTCTGAGGCTTCATTTTGGTTATCTACCATAAATTTTGGATTTCCTTGAGATGATAGCCACATTTTGTAAATAATGTTTTGAGTTAGCATATGTGCCAAATTTATATATTACATACATAATTATTGTACAATTTTATTTATAAAAATTGATATTCGATATTTTTTTTTTGTTGTGTATGTTTTCCTACTTCAAAAATTAAATTTTTTTTGTATAATCACTTTATCATGTAGATTCATGTTAAATTTGGTTGCCTTGGGAAACTTCACCAAATTTGATCCCCTCAAGCCATCATTTTTCTTAAGACCTTAATTCATAGATCCACTTAAGCCATCCTATTACAACCCCTAAAGCCATCCTACGAGGACCCCTCGAGTCATCATCTCTCTTAGGACCCCTTAATTCATATATGTTCTAATTAATTATATTAATTGTGACTAAACGTGAGACATACTTTGAATTATTTGATCCCCTTAAGAAAAATTTAAATTCATTTATCCACTTAAGATATCCTATTAGGACTCCTTAAGCCATCCTATAAGGAACCCTTAAGGCATAATTTATCATAGGATCCCTTAATTCATATATATAGTAATTAATTATTTTTATTGTGATTAAACATGAGACATAATTTGAATTCTTTGATCCCCTTAAGCAAATTTTGAGTTCTTTAATCCCCATAAGACATCCTACTAGGACACCTTAAGCCATCTTATGAGGACCCCTTAAGCCAACATTTCTTCTAGGACCCCTTAATTCATATATATCCTAATTAATTATATCTATTGTTATTGAACATGAGACGTACTTTTAATTACTTGATCCCCTTAAGAAAATTTTTATTTCTTTGATCCCCTTAAGACATCATATTAGGCCCCTTATGTCATCCTATGAGGACCCCTTAAGCCATTATTTCTCCTAGGACCCCTTAATTCATATATATCCTAATTAATTATAACAACTGTGATTGAACATGAGATATACTTTGAATTCTTTGATCCCCTTAAGAAAATTTTGAATTTTTGTATAATGTTGATTATCATGATCTTGAATGGTTTTGGTTAGTTTTTGGTCTAATAAATGGTTTAAATACTTGCACATCTATGTAACATTAATGCATGTCATATTAATGATTATATATAAAAAATAATATATGTATAACATCAAAAGTAATAATATATAATTTTCTTCACATTTGTATAATCGCCTAATCCTATTCTAATACTATCGAATGTTTTGACTATGAATCAAATGTAAAGTAAGAATATTTGAAATGCTTATGTTTTTGCAAACTTGTGAATATATTAATATTTTTATCACTACTATAAGTAATTAAGTTTCATAAATCTAAATATAAGAACCTTATTGCAAATGAATAAGGTGGTGACCTTAGATAACATTAGTGTTAAATTATTTTAACTCCTAATTTATAATGTATGAAAATATAGAAATTTAATGATTAAATATGGTCTCATGAGGATAACTAATTTGTTCAATTTAAAATGCATAAGTGTATATGTGTAAATTACTAAAACAATAATAGTCCATAAAATACTAAAATTAATAAAGTAAATGAAAATACTGAAATATTGAAATACTAAAATACTGAAACATGTACATATAGAGTCCATGAAATACTGAAATATGAAAACATGTATAAAGAGTAAATGTAATGTACTGAAACATATATAGAGTTTGTGGAACATAATAAAACATGAAATGTACTAAAACATATATATCTAACTCTTATTGTCCCTATAATCAAGAGACCTCTTCACTCCACACAAACTAGGATTATCTGAATTAGTGTATACAGAGAATGAAACTTGAAATCATATTTAAATTTTTTTAAAATTATTTAATTCATTTAATATATAAAATTATAAAAAATCACCATATGAGGTTGCTCATCTCTCATGACGACTTGCTTTGCATGCTTTGCTACAAGATCTATCTCATGCTATAGAAGAATTTTTTTTAACACGTGAACATATATTCAATTGAAATTTACTTTAAGTCATTCCCAATGTATAGTATAATTGTCTTTAAATATAATCAAAAATTTAAATTATTGTATGAGGCTACTCATCTCCTTTGTCATCCTGCTCTACATGTGTTGTTGTAGGTGGTATGACATCATCAAGATGAAAAGTGTCTCTAAAAAGGACCTACAAGGTCAAATAGAGCACATGTATATAAATTTGGTTAAAAAGTAAATATTCACTTGTGTACCCAATTTTTGTTTTAATCTATTTAAAAGACCTACAAATTATGCACACATAGGAATAAATTTAAATAGCCTAAAATGAAGCTAACTCCTTAAGTTGGATTGGATCAATCGGGTGTGCAATACCCATCCTCATGGTTGTGTTAACCTACATACACATATATTTTTAATATAAGTACATGCACATTTGATATAGTGATTTCAAAATATAAAATTTTAATTATAGTTTTTTAAAATAGTATACATACAACTGGCTCATGTAGGATGCTCAACAATGGAGGAGCACTCGACACACCCTTTGGTGGATATGGTGTGGAAGTTGGATGAATTCCCTAAACCAAAATACATATTTAACACATGTTCAAGACTAAATTACAAATTAAATCAAGTTAAAATTATTTAATATATATTTAAAAATTAATCAAAATACCCCAAATGGGTAGCCGACTTGCATAGGTGTCGACACAAAACAAAATCAATCAAAAGATGTTGATGTCCCTGTGTCCATCATATACACCAAACAATTTGATTATTTTTGATAAGAGGATAAAACAGGTTTTGAATGGACCTGAAACCATTTACAACAGGTTTTGAAAGGACCTGAAACCTTCAAGTTTTAAGGGGACCCAAAACCCACACCAAGAAGAAAAATTTGTCTGAAAGATAGATACAAAAACATCCAACATCACCATAGGGAAACAACAAGCCAACACCCAGCCAAAAGCTAGTGGGCTACCCAAACAAGAACCAAGATTTTACATGAATCTTGCACTCATTGGTTTTGACGGGTCCAACAACCCACTACAACCCATTGGTTTTGACAGGACCTTAAAACCAAAACTATGGATTTTGAAGGGATCCACAACCCTGTACATCTAGGTTTAGACATGGACCTTGAACCCAAGAATATAACTTGCATAGCATAGATCTGGAACAAAGCTCCAACAATAATAGTTTCAGAGCCTAGTAAACCACCCTTTCCTCCTCTATAGGAAAGGTAACCACAAGTGCACAAGGAAACAACAGTGGCCTTCAAAGACCATCTATTCTCTCCACCTCTATAGGAGAGAAACCCAAGCTCAACCATACTGTCATGACTGCAACACCCCTTATCCTTGAGAGTGAACACCATAAAGATCAACTTTCTTTCCAAGATTTTCACCTCTATAGAAGATAAAGAAAAGAATACAACATGTAGGCCAACATCAACTCCCTTGTAGCCACAAAACAGGGCATCATCAACCCCCCAACAAATATTCCAAGTGTAACCAAACGTATCCCACTCCACCTCTATAGGAGAGAGGTCACAACTAGCCACATCCATCTCCCCCTCAATAGAAGATAGGACCACCTCCATAGGAAAGGACAGAGTAACCCAAAGATGCACAACAGGAAACACAAAGAGCAATGTCATGGAATGGAGAAGGTGAAGGGCAACAAAACCCTCACCAAAATGAAAAAAAGAGGTCAAAAGATGTAAGCATAGGAAATCAGACCCAAAAAAAGGAAGATAAAAAACAAATGAGATTCAAGAGGAATCCCAAGCAAAAGAACCTCTCCTAGAAAATTAGAAAACATTTCGGGGTATAGGGAGAGAAGAAAAATAGCGAGACAACCATTTTTATGCCAAAAGGACACAGAAGAAGCTGAGACAATAAATAAAGCCCTTAGATAAACCAATGATGAGCTCTCCCAATTAGGGTAGAAACAACTTCCAAACATCCTTGTAGAGAAAAAGCTCACAACAAAACCCCCTAATAGGAAAATGGAGCCAAAGAGGAACATGGGCCAAAGAGAGAGAACATAACAAACCCTCACAACTTCAAAACCCTCCAGTAGACATCTGGGCACCACCGAGGCCCACAAGCTAGGAGAAGGCAGGGAATGAAAAATACCAACAGTAAGACAAGCTCCACCAAACCCCATAGGAAAAAAAGTGGCATACCATGGACGCCTCCATCCAACAATCCCAGCCACCGCCAACGGAGCAGAGCCAAATCTCGCTAACTCTTCCACAGCCAACGACTCCAGACCAGCCCAAAGTAGAGCCTTGAATCCATCACCATTCTCCAGATCACCGTCATCCTCATCCGATTCCTCCTCTCTAGCAGTGGATTTTAAAATCCTTGCGTCCGCTCATTCTCTCGCTCTCACGCGTTCTCCCACTCTCGCCATTCATTTGATTGTTAAAGTATTATAATTTTTTGGATATATATTCATTAAAACCATGTTCTTAAAATTAGTATAAATTTAACATACATACATATATATACCCATCTCAAATGATTTGTAGGGTGATCATAAACACATAGAAAATCAAGAAATGAACCGGTATCATTAGATGCTCTGCATGCAGCTGAAGTGGATGTAGCCTAATTAGCTTCATGTAATTTATTACAACTTGTATACAAATGAGGTGTAGATGCAGGTGGAGTGGTACTAGGACTAGCTCCACCATCAACTCCTCCACAGTCTCTCCCACTAACCCCAACTACTATATCAAAATTCTACTCATTGAGGTTAGTTGACAAAACACTGAAAGATCCTAGTATGAATACCACCGCACGATGCTAGATGGGTGTAGGAATGATAGAAAAAGGAGGGTATACAAGAGGTTGAGTAGGTACGGGTCATTTGGGATCAACCTATTCCCCTAAAATTTGTTGTGGCATGCCACCATCAACACCTTAGAATGATCTGAAATCAAAATAATTGTGTTTCCTACCCAACATAAACTCTACATATAATTTTTTCAAAAAATAGAGAGGAACCTCACAATTAGCATGTGGTATTTGATCAAATACCATCCTCCACTGATCCCAAAAATTGGTGGTCATCTGTGGATGTATACACCACCTAAAATTTGATATTTTTTTGTTTGTGAGAATCTGTTGATTATTGATGGGGTTGATAAATTATGAAGCTAAATGATCTTTTGTGATTTTAAGGTCAAGGATCTCCCTATAGGAGAGACCATCAGAATAAATTTTCACCTCTCCTCTCTCCATACTCGATAATTGTATAAGTCCACATCAATGGACCTGACAACATTACAACATTTTGCATCGAAGATGTAAAATGCATCAGGTGGGGTGGAAAGAATGCTTCATTTTGAATTGCATTAATTTTTTCTTCTATTGATCTAATGTTGTCATTGATCCACTCTTGTAAGTGAGCCTCATCGAATCTTGGGGGTGGAGGTGGGGGCTTTTGAGGTGGAGGGTGTGGAGGTCGAGGGTGTTGAGGTGGAGGGGGTGGAGGTGGGGGATTGAGAAAATCCTCAATATCAAAGTTATCCATGATATAATTTAGTGAACCTACATATATATAAACATACAAACAAGTATAAAATTAACTTCAAGAATCTATATATGCTGAAGTTGTGGTAGCCTATCATGGTTTAAAATTGGCAAGGGACAAGGGGGTTTCCAAGATTTGGTTGGAAGGGAATTTTTTGAATATTATAAACTTCCTTAGGAAGCTCTCTCCTCCTTCTTGATCCATAGACATACTTATCTTTGATACTATTGCTTTGTTAAATAATTTTGAAGAAGTTTATATTTCCCATGCTTTTGGTGAGGCTAATGGTGTTGCATACTTCTTGGCCAACTATGGTGTGTCTTTGGCTAGGTCATGGAAGATTTATGAAAACCTACCGGTGGGGCTAATTTCTTTGCTTAACAATGACAGTCGCTAATTATTTACAGTAGGGGGCTGAATTTTCTGCTAAACATAAGGAGTGGATGTTTAATGATTAGCTTCTAATGTCGATTAGATATTTGATGGTTGTAGCCCTTATTGGAAATTGTGGGAGGATATGGTGTGTTCTTAGGAGGGATTTGGTCATTATTTTTAGCTGTACCTCGAGAGTCAGGATCACATGCTTTCTGGGTGCAATTTTCTCCTTGGTGTTCTTGTTTACCCGCATTTGTGTTTTGTTGGGTTTCATTCTAGCGATTTGCTCGATGTTGTTGAATATGGGAGGTGATAGATGCAGAATGGAGCCCTTGTCGTGTGTGGAGACTAAAGCCAATGGAGATGTGTGGAAGATTTCATAGAAAGGTGGGGTCACTCCTTTCATGGGTTTGAGCCCAAGGCATAGGATTTTGTGGAAGCCTTGCATGGTCAAGTGCTTAGTTTGTTTGACATTGGCATCATTGTAAATGAGGAGTTTATTGCAGAAGTTGCCGGGTTGTCGACTCAGGGGAGGAAATTATTTAGAGAAAAATCCATGTCTGGGATGGTGAGAATGAATTTTCTAAGGGATAAAGAGAAAGATAAAATGGTTAGACTCCAGTGTGGTGGCTTTGATTGCACCAAAATCAAGCCAATTTGGGGAGATGTGGCTATGGCTCTTATGTGGTATTTTTCACTGGAAGGGTGGTATAAGGCTCTTTATGGGTACAATTGTGTGATGGTAAACCATTTCTGCCATAGTAAGTTAATATCTTTCCCATTTTATCTTCTTTCATCTTTGGAGAATGGGATTATAGATTACAGAATGAATCCCAACAATCCCTTTTTGCATGAGGGATTGATGCTGTTAATTATGGAGCATATCAAAGCTAGATATGTTATTGCTTCCCCAGTTCCTAGTAAGGTTGAAAAACCTAAGAAGAAGGCTAAGCCAAAGAGGAAATGTTAGTCAGAGGAGGAGGAAGATGATGGTGGGACAAAGTTTGAAGATGAGTCTATGGCCTGGTCTGATGGCTACCAAACAGATTTGGATTATGAAAACCCTCCTGCTGGGGTTGCGAAAATCTCTGGGAAAAAATATAAGCCATCATCCTCATGGGCTAAGTGAAAATTCAAGTTGAAAGTGAAGAAGTGAAGGTCGAGGGAAAAGGAAGTTGTAGAAAGATTCCTAAATAGGGGCTGAAGAAAGCAAAATTTTCCCATGATGGAGTGGATAATGTCCAGGAGGGTACCGAGATTACTGAAGCTTTTAAGGTGGTGAGAAATGTTATTGATGAAAAAATTACGGACTGTGGTGGGATAAGAGGGTTCCAACTAATGGGGAAGTGAATTTTCAAAATTTCATTGATTTGGATGTGTCCTCGGTTGTGTCATTTTCTGAAGGAAAAGGTAAAGATAAGTTTGTTTTGTTTGCTAGTTTTCAGGAGGAGGATCCTTTTATGAGTTCTCATTAGGGGAGGGGTTTGTATTGGGGTGCAATGGATTTCACTCAAGTGTTGGGATTGGTGAAGGAAGGGGAAATGTCTTCTTTTACATGCTCACGTGGCTCATTCAGGAGGTCTAGGATGTTCATGGGAAGTATGATACAATTGGTCGTTGTAACATCTCTACTTTGAGAAGCTTTAGGGAGCAAGATTCCATATTTAGTATGGTTAGTTCATTGAACTCTAATGGTGGAAGATATGGCTAATATGAAAAAAGACCATGATCCAAGGCTATCTACTTTGGAAAGGAATACCTTACAAATTCGTAAAGATCTTATTTCCTTAATTCATCATAGCAAGGATTCACTTGAGACCATGGTTGAGGGATTGGTATTGCTGAATGAGAAAGAAAAAGAATGGACTGGTAATGTAACAACCTGTTTAGTTAATCTCAAATTCCTACTATGTTTTCTTTCCTTCTGAAAATGAATAAATAAATAACACATGAAAAATATAAAAGTATCATTATGAATAAAAGACACAATACTGCAACATCAATAAAATTTAAATCCTACTTTGTATATAAAATTCAATTGAAGTATATAAATAAGAAAAATCCTACTCACTGCCCAACATTTTGGCATCATGAAGCATGTGGGCTCTAGCCAAACCCATAGGCAAGTAAGGAACCATCATTAATTTATTTTATTATTGATAAAAAAACAACCTAAAGGCTGAAAATAGTGGCTATTCAACCCTATCTAGGACTAAGTTTCATAGAAAGTTCCTCAATGGTTGACACCCTCTTAGGTGTAACTTTAAATCATTATTCATAAGCTTGATATTATGTGATAAGGTTTGCTTTTATATTTAACATTATAAGGGATCCATCAAAAAGTAAAACATTAGTTGTAAGATCCAAAGTGATACTAATTTGAGAAACCTTCTAAGGATCATTGAATTGGACTCCATTTTTTGATCACCAAGTTCCCATAAGGTGGGGTGAGAGCATATGATGAGAGTCTAAGCACAATGATAGATTATAGTAACTTAACAAGAGAAAGAGTCAAAGTTTGTAAGTTAAAAATCAATTCACAATGAGGAATGTATTCCTATGCTAGCTTAAATATTATAATAACATGGCGAAGTGGATGTGAATATAATGAAAATCCCTATATAAAACATTTAATACATCATGGTTGAAAATCATATAATCATGCATTATTCTATTAACAAATAAATTGATCAAAAATAAATATAACTTATACCTTTTTCAAGTCCTTCACACTAAATCTATTAGAGATCGTTAAATTTTTTAATGAAGATTTTAATAATATATTTAGCCGATAAGCTATTTGTGTGAACTTTGCTTGGACTTTTCATTAGCCTTCCTAGTTTTACGCTTTCCCAGTGACCGGGAAAAGGTGGCAGGTTGTTTTCTCATCCTGGTGAACTTTGGTTGGAATTTTCGTCAGCCTTCCTAGTTTTTGGGGTCTCCGACATCGTCAAAAAGGTGGCAGATTGTTTTTTGATTTTTTAAATAAAAATGTTTGGCACGAGGATAGAGGAGGCCAACGAAATGGCATCAACATTAATTTTTGTATGGTTTATGTGTAGTGGTGATGGTGCAAGTAACATTTGTCTTTAAAGTCCTCAAAAAATGAAGCGAATGTCTATGCAAATTTCATAATGCATTGTTGGGTGTCATTCTTTGGGTTTATCTTGTTGTTCAAGATAGCTGTGAGTGAGGAGGGCAAGCTTCTATGAAGGTGCAAGTGCGTTCATGGGGTGTGGAATTTCTGTGAAGGTGGGTGGAGGTTATTTTGAGTTTTTTGCATGTGTTGATGGTTGTGTGGGTTGTGATAATTGTGTGCCCATTTTTTGTAGGTGGTGGAGAAAGAATGGATGGTAGAGAAAGCAAGCGGGAAGAGGTGTATTTGAAGGAAGCGAGAAGAGGTGCATATTGAAAAAACCATTTTTCGAGTATTTCCAAAAAAAATATGCTATTTTCCAAAGGGGATTGTTGATTGTTACTCTGTAGCTTAGTCTAAATTGTTTGGTTTATGGTTTCTGTGTAGCCGCCATGGGTGGAAGGAAATATTGTTTGTTTTTTGTGTTTCCTGTGTTTTTTGTGGAATTTTTCATCTAGGTTACTCTTCAAACCAATATTGTTTCATTGTGTTGATTAATGTTGAAAAGACTGTATGGTTTTGTGGGTTTCAGCATGTGGGTGACTGTTGGCTATATTGTTTCATTTATAGCTTTCTTTTTTGAGTGAATGGTTGTAAAATAGTTAATTTGGTGTGTTTTTGGAAAATTTTTCCATCTAGGTTGCTATTGAAACCAATATTGATTCATGTGTGTTTCACATTTTGTGGTGAAGGTTTTGAATTGGTCTGTTACTGCGAGCTTTCTGTGTTTTGTGCATTTTTCATGTGGGTCATTGTTGAAAGGTGTGTTTTTGTGGCAATGGTTGCAACACATTAAGATAGTTAATGTTATATAGGTTGTGTTGTTTTAGGGTACATTGTTACCTTTTTGAAAAGGGTTTGTTGAGAAAAGACTATATAGTTTGTTCACAATGGTTCGACTTTTGTGGGGATGTTTTTGTATGGGTTTGTCACTGTGATTTTTAGTGTTTTGTGGGTTTGGCCATCTGGGTGACTGTTGATAATAATATTTTTTAATTTATGGCATTCATTTTGTGGCGATGGTTGCAATGCAATAAAATAGTTAATGTTATGTGGTTCATGTTGTTTTGCATAGGGAATTATTCACTTTTGTTGTCTACCTTACCCTATATTGTTTCATTTATTGCTTCCATTTAGCGTGGTTGGGGAAAGGGTGGCAGATTGTTTTTTGATTTTTATATGAAAAGCATTTGGCACACCGATAGACAAGGTGAGTGAAATGATATCATTCATATATATATATGTATAATTGGTGCGAGCGAGTGGGAAAAGGCAGGTTTTGAATCTTCGAAAAGCGTAGGGGGTGGGGGTTTGAGGGAATCTCAGGCGAATGCGGAGACCTCTTCGATCGGGTTTAGAAAAAGGTAAGTCGGGTTCTGATGATAAGGATGTCCACGAAAAAGTCCAGGTGGAGCCAGGTGGAAAGGATGGATCTTCAGTTCCCAAAGTTGTCGTGGATATGTCAGTCAAGGGGGATGAAAAAGGTAAGTCATGGACATCGTTGTTTGGCTTTAAGCCAAATGAAAAATCTTCTTTTCCCCCTGTGCGTATCCTTTCTGATCAGGGGTCTGGAAAGTTTTCTATCTCTGTGCTGGATGAAATCATAGACCACAATATTGCTAGGATGGAGAATGTTTTGGTTGGTAAATTTTTGGGTCTTAGGCCTAATATTGAAGTGGTAAGGGAGTTTGTTAAGAATAAATGGAAAACCAGTGGTCTAGTTTCGGTAGCAGCACTCCCTAGAGGTTTCTTTGCTTTTCAGTTCACCTGTAAAGAGGATTCTAGGGCTGTTCATAGTGGTGGACCTTGGATTATCGGAAAGTCTTCCTTGGCCTTGAAGAAATGGTCTTCTAGGGTAGATCTATTTGATTCAATCTTTGAAATGGTGCCAGTTTGGGCTAGATTCCCTAGTCTTCCCTTGGAGTATTGGAATACTGATATCTTCAACGAGATTGCTAGCTCTTTCAGAGAACTTCTGTCCATTGACTCAATGATTGCAGCAAGGAAGTGGTTGGTCTTTGCTAGAATCTGTGTTGGGGTTTCTCAAAATGCTGATCTTCCCTCTTCGATTGACATCCAATCTAAGTTAGGGGTGTGGAAGCAAGCTATTGAATTTGAAACAACACCCTTTGTTTGTTTCAAATGTTGAAAATCTGGGCATTGGGCAAAGAAATGTCCGCTAAATAATAAAAGTGAAAAGGAGAAAGTAGCCAACCCTAAGAATGTATGGAAAAAGAAATCAGAGGAGGTGAAGCATGTGCCTGCTCCAAATACGAAGGAGAATCTTGAAGGATATACCTTTCCTCAAAACTTGAAGGAGACCCATAAATGCTTGAACGAGGATGCTTGCCCTGAGTCAGAAGGTACCTGTTCTCAAGTTCCTAAGGATCCTAAATATTTGTTCTCACCTCCTAAGGAAAGAAAGGAAGGCAATCCTTCTGAGGAGGGAGCCCGGGAAACTCTGGAGAAGGCTGCTTCTAGATATGTAGATACAGGTTTAGTTCCATCCTCTCCTCTGTTGTCGGATGGATGTATGAATGCTCCTAGGCTGGAGGAAATACCCATTATGGGTTTATCCCTGGAGATAGGAATTCTGGCCCCTTTTCCTTATAATAACCCTTGCTCTAATGGGGTTCAGTTTCAGGAGTTAGCCAATTTGAAATTTGTGAAGGACACTTATGAGATCCAAAGCATGAATATGAAAACACCTAATCTCAATACTCCAGAAACCAAGAATGGTTTAATGGATACCCTCCCTTGGGACGAGAGGTTGTCATCTGAGAAGAATAAGGAATTAGGCAGAGAACTGGAAAGCCAAGATGAAACCGAATGGGAGGAGGTTATCTCACATTCAAAGTCCAAAAAAGAAAAAAAGAAGGTGAAGGAATCTTCTAGTAGTATGGTCACCAGAACTAGAGCCAAGGCTGATTGTGGGATGTCCAAGCCTTACCTGGGAAGAAAATATGAAAAATGGCAAAGGGAGCAAGGTAGCCTTCAGGATATTGTGGATGGTATCCAAATGACCATCTCGGAGATACTTCAATCACTAGGTAAGAAATGAAAATTGGTGTTTGAATTGCAGAGGGTTAGCTGCTGGCAAAAGGATGCATTTTGTTAGATTATACTTGTTTTGTCTGCAGAAATTAAATGTCTAAAGATAAGAAAATTTTAAAATTAGAATTGTTCTATGGAAGAAGGAGCACCGTTGTAGATAAAGCCAATGAATACTGTTGCAGACAACATCTCAATGTTGGTAGTAAGTTTTCAACAATTTCGATGCAAGTCGGCCTACTGGACTTCATAAATAACAATGCCTTGATTGACTTAGACCTACAAGGAGCTTCTTATGCCTGGACTAATAGGAGATTAGGGCCTGACCTGATCCAAGTGAGGCTTGATAGGGCCCTTGCTTCTGGTCAATGGTTTATAGACTATTTTTGTGCTTTAAGAGCCTTGTCAAGGGTAGGATCTGATCATTTTCCCATTTTTCTTTTGGCGGATCCTACCAAGGTGAAAAAGAACTTCCCTTTCAGATTTGAAATTTTTTGGCTTTCTCATCCTCAAATTTTGAGGAAATCCGCAGTTGGTGGAATATAGATATTTCTGGCACAGCTATGTTTAGGATTGCTAAAAAGTTAAAGGAAGTGAAAACGAATGTGCGAAGGTGGAAAAAGGATGCCTTTGGGAATATTTTGGGTCCAAAACAAAAATTCAGGGCAAAATTCAGGAGATTCAATTTAAAATTTAGAAATGGGGATACATTGACAATTTTAGAGAAAAAGAAAATGAACTCCTCATTCAATTGCATGACATAATTGCTAAAGAGGAAGTGTTTTGGCACCAAAGATCTAGGGTGTCTTGGCTAACTGAGGGAGATAGGAATTCCAGATTTTTTCATCTGACTGCTTCGAAACATAGGGCTGCTAACAAAATCACTCATATTGTTTCTAATGGGACTAGTTTTGAGGAGGAAGATGATATCAGGGAACAAGCTGTCCTTTTCTTTAGGAACCTTCTTTCCTATAATGGAAAGATTGTTACTGAAGCTCAAGATTCTTTGATTGAAGCTATACCTAAAGTGATTGGTCATAATGAAAATTCCCTAATCATTGCTATTCTTTCCAAAGATGAAATAAGGAAAGCTATCTTCTCTTTTGAAGGTAATAAAGCTCCTGGACCTGATGGTTTTCCTTTATTCTTCTTCCAAGTGTTTTGGGAAATTTTTGAGCCAGATGTGGTGAATGTTGTCAAGGAATTCTTTGGATCAAGACGTCTGTTGAAAGAATTAAATGCAACTTTTGTGGTCCTTATTCCTAAAAAACTTGGGGCTTCAAAGTTTCAAGCTTTTCGGCCAATCAGCCTATGTAATTCTATTTACAAAATTATTTCGAAGGTGTTGACTTCAAGAATGCTTTCTATGCTTCCCCAAATTATTGCCCCGTAGCAGAACGGTTTTGTGCTAGGTAGGTATATTATGGATTCAGTTGTTACTGTTCATGAGAACTTACATTCGTTAATGGTTTCGAAAACTGAAGGGTTCATTCTTAAATTGGACATTTCCAAAGCCTATGATCGGGTTGATTGGGATTTCTTGTTTAAAATTTTGGACAAGTTTGGTTTTAATAACAGAGTAATTCAACTGGTGAACCAACTTGTTTCGACAGTTTCTTCTGCTGTCATTGTGAATGGATCACCATCAAGGTTTTTTCAGACATCCAGAGGCCTCAGACAGGGTGATCCTATCTCTCCTATTTTGTTTACTATCTTGGCTGAGAGTTTAGGGAGAAATATTAAAAAGCTTATTGATCAAAGATCCTTAGTTGGCCTCAAACCGTCCTCTTCTCCTCTCATCTGTTCCCATCAGCAATTTGTTGATGACACCATCCTTATGGGAAGATCTACTGTGACTGAAGCTAAGACTTTTTAAAAAAATTTGAATCTTTATGAATCTGCTTCTGGACAAGTTGTCAACAGGGACAAGAGTTCAATTTTTTTCATCAATACTTCAGAGTATAGACAAGTCAAACTTGCTCGAATCCTTGGATGTCGTGTGGAATCTCTTCCGTCAACCTATCTTGGCCTACCTCTTTGTTCTAAACCTTCGGAATCGTTCTGGATTTCTTTGGTTGAAAAATTCAATAAGAAGCTATCGGGTTGGAAAGGAGCTCTTCTTAGTCAAGCTGAAAAAGTCCAGCTCCTTAAGGCTTCACTGCAAAATCTTCCTACTTATGCTCTCAGTATATTTAAAATTCCTGCTAAATTTGCTGAGGCCATTGAAAAAATTCAGAAAAGGTTTCTATGGTCCGGAGTGGAGGACAAGAAGAGAATGCCACTTGTCAGATGGGATCTGGTCTGTAAACCCAAATCAAGGGGAGGCCTGGGTTTAAGGAAAATTAAAGTGTTGAACATGTCCCTTCTTGCTAAACAGCTGTGGAGAACTCTTACTTTAAATGGAGAATGGCGTGATACCTTAAAGGCTAAATATTTTAATAACTATGAGTCTTTAAATGAAATTATAAACTCTTCTTCTTTACATTGTGGGTCATTCTGTTGGAATGATATGGGTAAAGGAAGAAAGCTATTGGAAATGGGAATTGGTTAGCTGATTGGAAATGGAAATTTTGTCAGGTTTTGGGAAGACAGGTGGCTTTTTAAAGATCCTTTAATCAGAATAGAGAAATTTAGTAAATGGATGAATGATTGTAAAAAGGAATTTGGAGTCATGGTTAAAGATTATTGGAGGAACGAAGATTGGGTTGATTTGAAGACCATTAGTCAGGATCTTGGCCCTATTTAGTCGGCTTTCAGAGCCCTTAGACCAGCTCAACACCAGGTGGAGGATATTGCTGTCTGGTTAGACAACCCGTCTGGTTTTTTTCAGTTGCCTCTGCCACTTCTATGTTGGTTAGTAAGATGGAGCCTCCTCCCTTCTGGGCTAAGGCTTGGATTAATCACTTGACTCTGAAAATCAATATTTTCTACTAGATAATGCTATAGAATAAGATTCTCACTTTGGACAATCTTGGAAAAAGAGGAATTCAATTACCAAATAGGTGTTATATGTGCAGGAATGAAGCCAAGACTATTAATTACCTTTTTCTTCATTTCCCTTTTGTGTCGAATATTTGGGATAAATTTCTGGGGCTTCTTGATTTGGTGTGGGTTTTCCCTGCTTCTGTTGAAGATTTTTTCAATCAATGGAAAGCTCCTTCAAAAAATCCTTTTGTGAGAAAGCTATGGTCTTTTATTCTTCCTTTTGTGTCTTGGAATATTTGGAAGGAAAGAAACAATAGAGTGTTTAGGGATAAAGAGATGTCGAAAGGGGACTTGTTTGCTAAAATTGTAAGGGCTATAAAGGAAATTTTCTCTTTAATTCCTGGAAAAATGTTCGAGAATGCTTTCTAGTCTCCTTTTGATGTTGCTATGGCTGAAAAGTGGAATTCAAAATTAGTTGGGTCAAATATTCTCAAACCTGGAGTGAGTGGGAGAGATAATGCTAATTGGTCTATGCCGCCTTTGGGCTGGGTGAAAGCCAATTTTGATGGTGCGGCTAAAGGTAACCCTGGGAAAGCTGGTAGTGGGTGTGTGTTAAGGGACAACACGGGGGCTTTTATTGTGGCTTTTGCTATGGACATCAAAATTCAAACTAATCATGTTGCGGAAGCAGTTGGGGCTTTTCATGCGGTCAGCCTAGCCCTCAAGATCAACACGAAACATCTTTGGTTGGAGGGCGATTCCTTGAATATAATAAATTGTATTCTTGGGCTTACCCCCCCTCGTGGACCATAAAAAAATGGATCGAAGACACGAAAACTTTATTAAGCAAATTTGTTAAAGTGAAAGTTTCCCACGCCTATAGAGAAGCCAATAAGGTGGCAGATTTCTTCACCAACGAAGGGGTTAGGAAGGGTGGGGAAAACATGTGGAGGAAGAATGACAACCTTTATCCTGAAGTGAAAGCGCTCATTTATTATGATTCAGTGCATGGAAGAGAAGGAAATCTTAGTCATAATGAAATGGATAAAGATTAGGTACATCGATTTCATTAGATTTGATGGGACCGACGTAATTTTATTTTTTAAGAAGGGTCTGCGGCACGCTTTTTGGGTGTTCGACAAAAAATACCTAAACGGGACCCAGGGAAACTGTTCGGTGTTTGTTGACAGTGAGCTGATTATGGGCGAAGAAAGAAAACAAGTGGAGCCGAGCAATTTCCACGAGCACAGAAAGAATGCTAAAGCGTGGGAAAGAATTGAAAAGGGGGGTTTAGTCCCATATATGGAGAAGCTCCATGGTATGGATGAGGGGATATTGAACTATTTTGTTAAAAACTGGAAAAATGGTGAGATCGTATTATTTGGCAGGAATGTTAAGCTGAGTGAGAACTTAATAGGTGAGATAACAGGTCTTTCAACTGAGGGTGTTAAATTCTACCGGGACCGACGATTCTCTGATGAAGCGGTCATTAAATTTCTCAAAAAAGATAAGGAGAAAGCGAAGATGGTGAAGGTTGCTAATAGCTACTTTGATGTGGAGTCCATCAAATCTATTTGGAGGAAAGTTTTAAGAGTTGTTATGGAATATATCACGGTTGACGGGCGCTTTACCAGAGTCTATGGTTACCACTTTACCATTCTGAACCATTTCCGGCATAAGGTTCGTATATCTCTGCCTTTTTACTTATTTTCTTCTCTGAAGAATTGCCTTGATGATGTGGAAAGAAACCCTAGGAGGAATGCTATTATTCACCCTGGTCTTGTTAGGCTCATTTTTGAGCATTTTCAAAATTTACCTACTTTGCCTAAAACTGTTGATATTGAAGAGTTGGACGATGAGGAGACAGAAAGTAGTATGGAGATCGAACCCTGGGCCCCCCAGCTTGTGTTCTTGTTGGCCCTGATTCCATTGCTCCCTAGTCCTTGTCTTGTCAGAAAACCCTTAAGGGGTCTGCCCCACTGTCTTATCCTAAACGACAACCTCTGCATGAGTGCCCTAGTCTGGGTTTTACCCCCCCGCCCTATCTTAATCCCCAACTGTCTCCTGTTTGCCCTACTCCTAGTTTGTCCCTAGGTTTGAAAGGTAACCCTATTATGAAACTCATTTCGTATTCAGGGAATTCAATGGAAATCCTCTCTGAAAAGCCCTTGGTCAGTAAGGAATCGGCCCCTAGTGCCCCTGCTTCTGGTAATTTTGGGAATGATCATTTTGAGTCCCCTATTCAAGATGAAATTAATTCTGCCTTGAATAAGCTTAAGCCTGAGGATTTGGTTAGTATAGTGAAAAAAATTACGGATGGCCTTTTTACCGTTCTCAAATGGACCCAGAAAGAAGTCTATAATTTGAAAGGTCATGTTACTGACCTTAGCAACAAGGTCATGGATTTGGAGCAGAAAATCAGTAGGAATAGTAGAGATAATGATGAACAGGAAACTCCATTACCGAGGAAAAGATAGCAATTACAGGAGGATAGATTGGCTAGCATCGAGTGAAGCATGTCCAAGATTGAACAAAACATCATGGCTACTATTGCTAACAATCACAAAATTGCAAGGCATAACACTATCATCATCAATGCGATGGTGGAAAAGCTTGAAAAAAACCAAAAGGGTTCGCTGGTTGTGGATTTGGATGTGGACAGGGGAGGCAGTAGATTGGCTGGTGAAGGGATCTCGACTCGTACTAGGGCTAACATCAAGACGAAGACCCCGACTTCATCTCATATGGTCCAAATTCTCAAGCAGGGGTTACAGGACATGCAGAATGTTGAAAAAGAAGCTGAGGATTTACTAAACACCTTGGAGTAATGTGTTGTTTTGTTTGCTACTTTTTTTGGGCGGTCCTTTATTAGGGCCCTATTGTCTTTTGTTGCTATCATTTCCTTTTTTGGGACAGTTGTCCGATTGTTTGTACTTTATCTATTTATCTCTTGTTGTTTCAACTTTGTGGTTTCAGGTCCCTATAAAACCTATTTTTTTTTTCCTTTTTCAAAAACAACTTTCTTGACCTCCATATTATATCTACAATTTTTTTAAAGATCTTTGACTCATTGAATATGAAATCCCTTCTTTTAATGACTTATAGTTTATCTAGATCCCATAATTGGTAACCAAAATCACTATCCACATAGTCTAGAAAAATACACTTCATGTATTTTTCATCTAGCTTACTTCTATGTTCTTTGGGAATATGCACAAATGCTTCACATCCAAAGATTTCTAGGTGAGAGTAATCTACCTCTTTACAAGTCCAAACTTCTTCAAGAATGCCACCATCTAAGGCTATAGTAGGGGATCGATTTATTAGGTAGCATGTTGTCCTTAAAGCTTCTGCCCAAAAATGTTTTTCCAATCTAGAGTTTGACACAAAACTCCTCACCTTCTCCATGATAATGCGATTCATTTTTTTGTAGTCCCATTTTGTTGAGGAGTAAGAGGTATAGTTTCTTCATGCTTTATACAGAACTTGTTACAATACTCTTTGAATGCATTGGAACAATATTCTCCACCATTGTCTGTTCTCAAGCACTCGAGAAATTTATTAGTATCTCTTTCAATAGCAACATGAACTTCTAAAATATCTTGAATACTTCATCTTTTCTTTTCATAGGGTAGGCCCATACCTTTCTAGATGCATCATCTATAAATGTGACGATGTATGAGGCTCTTCCTAATGACCTAATGTTTGCTGGCCCAAATACATTAGAATGTATTAATTTTATCATTTGTTTTTTCATTCATGACCAATGAACTAATAAATGAAACCATTCATTGCCTACCATATATATGCAATGTTCACAAAGGTCAAGATTATCGAATTTCAAACCTCATAGCATATTTTTACCAATAAGAATTTTTAGGCCCTTCTCACTCATGTGACCCAAATGCTTATGACACAAATCTATTAAATTTTCTTCTTTCATGATAGAATCTACATCGGATTTCATGTCTATTTCTCTTAATGTATACAATGTTCCTATCCTAGATCCTCTAGCCATGAGCAGTGCCCCTTTACAAATTTTCTAGCCACTTTTTCCAAAAAAATTGGAGTAGCCTTCATCATCCAAACGTCCTATAGAAATTAGACCCATGACCATCTCTTAAATGTCCTTAACCTATTTGAGTAAAATATCTTTTCCATCCTTAGTATTAATTTCGGCATATCCCACTCCAACAATGTTACAAAAATGATTGTTTCCCAAGTGGACTCTACCATAATTACCAGGATTATACACAACAAAATTATCTTTGTTTGGGGTTACATGACGAGATTCCCTAGAGTCAAGAATCCAATAAATACTATAGTTGGAGGTATTGAAACATGCATCTTTTGTTGAAGTAGTAAATAAAACCTCATTATCTAAAACTACAATAGTGGTCTCACCTTCATTTGTGCTAGCTAGTTTTTTATTTGTGTTGGATGAATTTTGATCCTTCAGTTCTCACTTCCAAATTCAAAATTTTCCTTTCACATGTCCTAGCTTTCCACAATGATAATAAATTAGCCCACCTCTTTTTTTATTTTGATCTCCCTCCCAACCTTGAACGCCCTTAATGATTTCTATAATTTTTTCTACCACGATCAGTTATAGTTAAGGCTCCTCCTCCCTGATTTTCTGTAAAATGATTTTTGTCCTAGCTCCTCATTCATTAAGCTATTGCTAACATCATCAAACTTCATATTTCTTGTAGGTACAGAAGTGCTTATGGCTACAATCAAGTTTTCCCAGCTATCTAGCATGGAGCACATTAGTAGGATGAATTTAATCTCATCATCTAGAGCAATTTTAACAGAGGAAAGTTGGTTGGTGATTATGTTGAACTCATTTTAGTGCTCTGCTACTAAAGCACCCTCCTTCATCATGAGGTTGGATAATTACTTTATTAAGATGACCTTATTTGAAGCTATGCTTTTCTCATATAAATCATGTAACTTCTTACATAGTTTTACTATTGTCTTCTCTACAAAAACATTAAAATACACATTTTTAGCAATATATTGACAGATGGTTGCAATTTCCTTTATATCTAGCTTATTTCAATCTTCATCTACCATAGTTCTGGGTTTCTTTGTGAAACCTTGAAAATGTGGTTCACTAAATCTTTTGGGAGATAGAATAACCAATTTTCTACAAGTTGCACTCAAGGAAACCTTAGAGATCTCAATCCAAGGATGGAATGAGGGAAATAGATTTTTACTAAGGTGTCCTAGGGTGTGATTAAAGGCTAAAGAGGGGTTCACCACCAAGCTAGGGCTTGGAAAGACAAGAAATGCAAATGATATGCAAGACTTAAACTAATGACCTAGAAATAAATTCAAATTAGAACAACAAACTGGAAAAGTACAAAGATGTACCTAGAAAATGTAGAGGCTTGCAATGAGGTTTGAAATTATGGAAATGCTGAATTTTGAAGTAAACTGGGACTCATACGCTAGTTGGAGAAATTTAATCCTAGTTTAGGCTTTCGGACCAGAACCAAAATTTGGAATTGCTCAATCAAGCTCTATAGAAAAAGTCTAAAAATAGGTATATTGGGACTCATACACCACAAGTGGTGATTTAGTACTAGTATTAGGGTTGCTCTACAACTATTGTATCCTCTAATGCATTCCTGTAGTTTGCCTCTTGTCAAATTTTTGGTTCTGAAACACTGAATTTTTCTCTATAGGTGACTTTCCATAATCTTTCAAACAAGGTCACAACTTTGAAAACTTTGCAACCTTGACAAATTTTCTCCAATCTTTCTCTTCAATGGGTCTTCAACCTAGATCTGTAAATCACACATCAAAGAGGGAAAAATGTTGTTTTGTTAGTAGATAGGGGTTTTCCTTGGTCAAACCCCATTTTGGTAATCAAACCTTGAAATGAATATAAATATAATGAAGGAATGATGAATGAACAAATACACAATGTTTCAACTCACCAAACCCTTGAACAAAAGACTACAATATCATATGTAATGGATAGAATGAATGCAGATCTTGAGTCTTGGTTGAATGATATGGATCTTGATTTGAATGCTCACATGAATAACAAAACCCTACATCACAAACATTAGCTCAAAAATAAACATGATACATGATGAATTTGACATGATGCTTAATACTTGAATAATGATAAAAAAATGTTTGATAATCAGTCTTGAATGCTCTTCAATTCTAGAATGTTTGATCTCAAAAAGTGTTAGATGACTTGTAAACATGCTAGGTGAAAATATGTGAATTAACCTTGTATTTAAATACTTGTTTGTGCCAAATTTCTTGAAATTACAACACTACAAGCCAACATTATATCTAGGAGAATAAAATTTCATGCCAAGAATTTGAATTTAAATTAGGTCTAAGCTAAGCAGGACTTATACAAAAATTGGGGCATATGTGTCCCATTAGGCTAAGCTTGGGACACTTTTTTCAAGAAATGCTTAAAGTTCTATGCCAAATTTAGATCTAGGCCTCAAAACCTAGGTGGGACCCATATGCCCAAGGTGGGATATGAGTCCCAAATCACTAAATATTGGTGATAGAATCCAAAATCATTAATTTATGATTGGTCATTTGATATTTTTGAGGATCATCCTTAAAAAGATGCATTAATTAAGGCTTGTGGATGTAAAATAAGGCCAAATAAGGCATAAAGAAGCCCAATTTTAGCAAGGAGGGCCCAAACAAGTGTGAAAATGTAAAGGGATACATTTTTCTACACTAAATTTTTCCCCCACTTTAGTGAGAGGGGGAACTTTCTTCAAACTCACAATAAAGTAGACAAAATCACATCAAAAGAGGTCCAAATGTACCAATGCTAGCAAGATAAGACCACAACAATCAAGAGGGGTGATAAATCCCATAGGATCAAGAACCTATGGAAAGCCAACATAGGCACAAAAGAACATTGATGAAAAATAATGTAAGGAGCAATACCAAGGCACAATGTAAGGAGCAATACCAAGGCACAAGCATACACTGCCAAAGACAAAAAGAAAGAAAAACAAAAATGAAAGGGGTGAATCAAGCTTCGATCATTTGTACTGCATGTTTTGGATCAAATCTAGGTTGTTTGTCCAAAAAAAATGTTTACAATTGAAACATGATGTCCACTATGCAAGCCAACACATGCTCACAAGGGCTAGTGGAACCTCAAACCTTCCACTAGGTGAGCCCCTAGCAAGACACATACAAACATGGCTGGTATGCACTGAACTCTTGATAAATTTATAGTGTATTTCTTTTGTCAACTTGGGATGTTGATTTTATTTATTTTTTTCTTTGTTTAACCTTCGAGCAAGAGCATGACATCTATGCCTATGCTCTCTATAATTTTTGTTTCTTTTAGTTTGATTTTGAAGTTGTGTTTGTGTAGGAGCAATTTTATGAACCATAGGTTTATTTTCTTCCCTAAGGGGGGGGGAGCGGAAGGAACCATGGGAGGTTGTTCAACCACTTTATCTTTAGATTTGTATACTTGTTTTATCTTAGGTGGCATGACAAGATTGTTTTCATTGCATCTTGGTATTTTATAGGAGATGGGAAAAGGATCAATCTCAGGTTGGTCTTCGTTATTTGGAATGTCTTTAGGTTCAATCATAGTTTCATCAAGGATAGGAGGCTCAGTCATAGGTTGAGGAATGTTTGTAAGGGATAGTTTTTCTATGCATTTCACCTTGAAATTTTGATAGGATTTGAAAAATAAGTCTTCTTGAGGTTTGATAAGTTCCATAGGCTCGTGCCAAAATAAGTCTAAGGAAAAGTTCCCTTGGGAAGGAAAAGGATTAAAGCCACTATGGTGCACAGTGAAAATTTAATTTTCAAAGGGAAACTTTAAGCATTTATGCAAGACCGATAGGACAACTTCCATGGAGTATAGCCATGGATAACCAAGCTTCACACGAGATTGATCCAATGTCGAGATGATGAAGAATGATACATCTAATTTTTTTGATCCTATTTGTAAAGGGTGATCAATCCCATCATAGGGCAAGCAAAACCCTTATGTGTTTTTATCCATGCTTCTGGTTTATCATATATTTCTTGATAGAGTTCATGCACAAGTAAGAATTCCTCAATGATCACATTCTCTCCATAGATGGGATGGATTAATATCCCAGTAGTGGGATTATCATTAATTCAACTAGCTATGTAAACATGACCATCAAGTGCATTTCTAATTATATCTTTAGATGAGAAAGCAATGTCAAGAAGCTTTTTAGTTCAACCCTTACAATTTTGAGTTTCAATCAACACAATCAAATATTTTTTAATGTATCCATATGACCTTGTTCAATAGTATCCATAGGACCTTGTTCAATAATATCCATGTTGTCAACATCCATGTCAACACTCATCACATCATTTTCCTTAGTTTCACTAGCTTTGACAAATGAAATGTTATGATTCAGAATAGGGTTGGTAAATATTGGTAGGTTTTGTTGGGAAGGGAAATGGACTTATTTATTTGATCATTAACATAGGTCTCCAATTGAAAGTCAACTGGAATCAATGAGGTTTTGCACAAGATGTTTAAGATGCTTACAATTTTCCATGTCGTATCCAATTTTTTGGTGATAATGGTAATAGGAATTCGATCTAATGATCAGAGGAAAGGACTTATTAGGATATGGAGTTTTAATGAGAGAAAAAGTGATCAATTTATATTCTAAAAGTTTTGACATCGTGTTATGGAGGGTATCGAGTAAGGGAGTGAATTGTCTAGTTGAATCACCAAATGTGAAAGGAGTTGTCTTCCTTATAGCAGCCACTTTGGTATCAACATGTTGAGTTGGTTGAGGGGTGTTTAGTTGAATTCCAATCCATTATTCTATTTTCTAAAAGGTTGATAATTGTTTTGGTTTGTGGCTTTAGACTTTCCAGGTCAACTAGATGTGGATTTTTTTTCATGACTACTAACTGAGTTTTGATAATCATGAAGGATAGTACAAAAGTGTACGAAGGAAGGAAACTACATCATGGTACGATTATCTTGTATTTTAGTTTGTAAGTTCTCAATGAACATCTGTTGAAGGTGAGGATCAAGTATCTTATGTCGATTTGGGAATAAAGCGATTGGTAGCATGAAATGAAATCAATAATCTTTTCATCATCTTTTTTCTTACATCTCATCAAATCAACTAAGGTCATATTTGGAGTTGAATTTGCACTTGGAAATGGTTTATAAAGGCATCAAAAAGTACATTGAATGAATGAATTGAGTTATTTGGTAATGAGGAAAACCATTCTAAGGGGGTATCCTTCATGGATCTAGGGAAAAGCTTAGCCAACATCTTATCCTTAAGGACAAAATCACTACATAAGGTAGTATAAGTGGAAACATGGTTAGAAGGATCTCCTTTCCCCCCATATTTCTCAAATCTAGGAATCTATAGACCTTGTGGTATTGGATTTATCAATATCTCCAAGGATAAGGGATTAATTTTGGCATAGTATGTAGGTTGGCCATTTTGATTTTGGTTTAAGGTGGAAATTTTCTTTTGAAGGGATGATACATTTTGCAAAAGTTGGTTTAGTATGGTGACATTATTTGTATTTTTAGATGGAGGTGAATATGGTGGAGGTGTATATGTGTTTGAGGGAGTAGTGAATGGAATGATGATGGGTAGTAAACTGGTAGGAGATATGACAAGCGATGCCACAAAGGTACTAGGGATGCTAGTGGAAATACCCAAGGTAGGAATGGAATTACTAGTAGGTTGCATTGTTGTTTTAACTTGAGGGTTGGTATAGGTAGGACTAGAGGCAATTGTTGTGATAGGAATTTGGGTTCCTCTTTGACTTTGGACATTGTTCAAATGTTGAGCACAACTAGTGGTTGAGGTAAGATGTTTTCCAAAAATCTGAGCTAGGTTACACACAATTTCAACTCCTTCTTTGATTTCAATCATGCGATGTATGCTATCTATGGTAGGGATAGTAGTGGAACCTTGAAATTTTTTTAGTACTCAGTTGATTTTGTAGGTTTTCTAAGCCTTCATGAATTTGGATTATGTTTTCTTATGGAATACTAGCAACCATTGAACATTTCAAGACTTCACACTACTTGAAGGAAAAGAATTGTTAAGGGTATTGTCCATACTTAGTGAGCTAGTGTCAACACTAGTATTGAAAGAGATAGATAACACAAGATCCATGATGATTGTGCTATCGTGGGATGAAATGTGTCTTGAAATTTGTCTCACTATATAGTATTAGCAATAGGACACTGAGTTGTAAAGCTCAAGCAAGGAACAATCAAGGAAATGCAAGATACAATGAAAATAAGATAAATTCTATTCTCTAAATCTGATTCAAATGAAATTAAGTGAGATGTAATGAAATGAATGTAACAAAAACTTAGAAAACTAAAACATATCTCTAAAAAAAACAAACAGAAATAGAGAAACAAAGTTTTTAATGTTGTAAAATATAGTTTAAAATATAACACAAGACTAAATTTCCCAAAGGGGCGTATGAGTCCCAATTGGGGCTTTTCAGGGATTCAAATGCTAATAAACAATAAACACAGAATGCCCAGACATTCAAAAAACTACCTATACTAGGAAAAAATCACACAAAGGGGCGTATGAGTCCTAGATTAGGGTTTTTGCACTATTTTTAGAATATTCTAAATAAATGTGATTAGCCCCTGGTGAAAATAGGATCCACCCTAATGTGTGGGAAAAAGAGATGGATCACTTATTTTTCAAAGCCCTTAATCACTTAAATTATGTAAAATAATATGGTTATATCAACCAAAAATGCAACCTAATGGTTATAGCAACTATGGGGGAAGTTTTTAGAGAATAAAAAGTTATATACCTAGCCAGAAAGTTGTTGTTTTTCAGCAATGGAGGACTCATTCTCCTTCAAAGGTGAATGGGTCCTTTTAGGGTTTAAAAAATTGATTTTAGGATCTTGTACCTTGATTTCTATACTCTTTAAATCCTGGTTATCAAATTCTAGAAGCTCATAGTTAATTTTGTCGAGCTTTTTCCATGATCTTGCACTTTGAATGAAAACTTTAGCAACTTTACAACTTTGATAACTTTGACAATCTTGTTTCAAATCTTTCTCCACTTGATCTTCAACCTATAAATCTGCAATCGCACACTCAAGGGTGAGAAAAATTGTTGATTTGTTAGTGAATGGGGGTTTTCCTCAATAAAAACCCTTGTAGGTAATTATTTAACCAAATGATAAAATGAATGAAATAAAGGATGTAATTGATGTCATATTGGATTATGTCTTGTGACGCAAATATGAAAATAATCATGGAGTGGCCATGAGGAATGTGCATCTTGGATGTAGCATGATTCAAGTGTAAATGTATCCTCAATGAAACATTAACTTCTTAGCTCAACACACATGAATGCATTAAACCCTTGACATGATGATATGACTTTGAATTGCTGCAATAAACACTTGAAATATTCCTTGAAATGCCTTATGAATGCTCTTGAAATGCTCTAAAATGCTTGATCACTTGAATGCTTGAATGCTTGAAAGTATTAGGATGAAACTATGTGAAGTAACCCATTATTTATACTAAATTAGGATACTAACCCCAAAATTCAAAGAATTAAGGCCGAAACTAGATCTAGAAAGAAAGATAATTAAATTCCCACTAGAATGAAATTTAAAAATAGGGGTCTCATTAAGGGAGAACCCATTTTACACCAAAGGAAAATGGGTCCTATCTAAGCTTCTGGGACCAAGCTTCAAGCAGCTAAAAGAAGGCCAAAAACCCATTCTAGATCAACTAAGAAAGGGGGGTCCTATTAAGGGAGGACCCATTCACCATCAAGGGTAAAAGGATATTGGATAAACATACTAGGAACATTTTTTTTTCCAATGAAATAATTTTAAATTTGATTTATGTTTGTCGGGAAAGATCTTCGAGAGGTGTCAAAATTAAGTACTAAAAGAGGGTTAATAACTCCACTTAACCACAATGAATCAGGACCATCTAGATAAATGTGAAAGTACTTTAGAACACTTTACAACACTTAAAAAAGGTATACATTATGCATGTTTTTATTTAGAAATGGACCCATTAGGCTTAATTAAGCAAATAAGTCCTAGAAAAGTGTGAAAGTGTGTTACAACACTTTACAACACCCTTTCAAAGGACCAATTAAATCATGTTTTAGTTAAATAAAAGTCCTAGAATAGTGTGAATATGTACAAGAAATTACAAGACCACTCCAAGACATCATTAATCCAGATTGAATGCCAATTATCCAAACAATCAAGGAAAATGCTACTTTTTCTGTTACTACATTTTTCCCCCACTTTAGTGAGAGGATGACCCCATTTCAAAATCACACTTAAGTAGAAATCTAAGACACTTAAGTATGTAGCAATAACAAAGATACATGATCATACCTTGTTAAAGGCCTAGAAAAATAATAAAAAACAAAGGACAACTAATTCAATGTGATGTGAGATGGTGGTTGTTTGTCCATAACATATGCTACTCACTCTGGGGTAGTGGAACCTCAGTCAGTCCACTAAGTGAGTTGTCCTCAAGAAGTGGTATAGTGAGAAAGTCATTCCAATGTGTCGGCTTCCTACTGTATAATGTGAAAGTCATTCTAATGTATCGAGTTCCCATCATATGTACCAAACATACCAAATTTATCCTCTTGATAACTTTAATAAGGTACCACAATGAAAATGATTTTGTAAATGATTTTGAATGTCATGTAAAAATATTAAAGGGTATTTTAATTTGTTTGTGTAATGGTCTTTGATGAGACCATAAATTGTCTCATATTTTATCAAAGAAAATCATCTATTTCTTCTTAATGCATTAATGTTAAAGTGGATTTGAGTGATGATTGAAAGTTCTTTAGCTTGTTTAAAGTAGAATATAAAGTAAATTTTTGATTTATTTTTAGTAATTAAATGTGATCCAATTGCCTCTAATATGTCTCCATGAAGTGTTAAAGATGAAATAATGCAGATAAATGAGTTATTAAATAACTCATGGTAAGAAGAAGCTTCATTAGACACTTGCAGTAGAGAGCTCTACACTTGAGACAATTAACTCTTGAAAGCTTTAGAAGGATTTGAAGAAGTAATGAGAAGATAGAGAAGACTCCCAAAAGAATCCTACATTTTTGAAAAATCATGGAGCATCATTCATTCATAAATTAATGGGACGAGTGTTTGTCTCATGTTGAGTTTTAAGATCTCTCACAGTTATTAGATTTCATGCTTCCTTCTTCCACTAAAGATAACTCAAGCTACCAGATCAATCAAATGTTGTTGCATGATTATAGCATGTTATTAATTCTAAAGATAAATGATTTGGTCAACTGAACTAAAGAATAATTCATTCATTCATGTTTAGAACTTGAAGACTTCCTAAAAATCAGGTGCACAAAAATTGTGAAAAATGTAGTCTCAGTAAAATAGCGATATCTCCCTCATTTCTCAATGAAATTTGAAAATTCAAAATGAGATAGAAACTATATTTGAAGATATAAAAACCATTTTGAGAATTTGGCATGATTTTTATCAGCGAAGGAGCGTTATGTGTCCGAAAATGGCTAAGAAAAAAGTGGCATGATGGAGGACAGCAACTTCAAGTTTCTTAAAGTTTTATAAACGACCCCTCAAAATAAGGATCTTGGATCCACATTATTAGTGGATTGATATAGAATATATATTATATAAATAAAATGTAATCATTTTATCAAAAGGAGTGGATTAGAAAGTCTTGTTTCAGCTTGAGGAAATAAGATAGTTTTAGTTTCATTTCCAGCAACGTGTTTTCAACTTTCGACAGTAAATTGAATTCAAGCAAGATTTTCATTTCTAGAAAGTGTCAATTATTTTATCCTTTTCAATTCATGAATTTTTTCCTTAGATTAGTTCCCTTTCATGTAAATAGGATTTAAGATTAGTTCCCTTTCATGCAACTTTACTTTCAAGCAAATAGGATTGATTTCATGCAAGTAGAATTGACTGTCAAACAAGTTTTCTACTTTCTCTCTTGCATAAAACCATATAAACCACCTTGGATTGATAAATTAAATGATGATGATTACAATGATCCCATCAGTATTTCTCTTAGGGATCATTGCACCTAATCTCTCTAAGAGAGGACAAGTCAAAAGTGTTAGATCATCGCCCATGGGATGCCTCATTCGCATCATGCCATGATAGTAGATTGTACACTCTTGGAAAACATCAAAACAAATGAAAACACAAGGAAGAGGACACATCACAATAAAAAAGGAAAATAACGCCATGAAATTTGTGAAAGGATTTTATCTATGTATGCCCCCACTTTTAAGCGGTTGCTACACCATCATTGTGAGAAATTTATTTAAAGTAGCCAATATTTTTTATCCTAAGACATTAAATATTTCCTCAGAAAACTCTATTCCAAGTCATAATTTCTTGAAGCAAGCTACATCATGAATCAGGAAGGAAGGTGATGGAACCCCTAAAAATAAAAGTTCATGTTCCATCTCAAAATTCTACAAAATTTTGGTTAAAGTTTGTGTTTAAGGGCTTAGGGTTTTGTATACCATCACTATTTAAGGGTTTTATGCTACCTGAGACCCTTCTTAAAAAGCCTTTGAGCTTATATCCTTGCCTAGCATCGAATTCCTTGTTGACTCCTTACTACTGGTTCTTGGTCTTTTAAGTCACATCTTATGCCATTGGAATCCATGAAATAACTGGACCCTTGGGTTTAGTTTTATTGATAATAATGTATTGGGCCATTGTTTTATTATTTCCTAAGTTAGGCTAAATATTTCCTGTTAAGAACATTTGGGCCTTAAGTCATTAACCTTACGGGTTTTTTCCCTGTCGACCTAGTTGGCTTCCTTTCTTAAAACTAAAATTTTGGCATGTGCAGATATTAAGTGGTACGTTGACCATTCGATCATTGCAAGTAGATCATCATCGTTCCTCATGTTCCTATTCTATTTTATTGCTTATTATTTTATTCGCATAAGCTAGCAGGCATAAGCCATGTGTCTTGTGCATTGGTGGGCCTGATCCCTTTGATAAAGATTGTGAGTGGTATTAAAAGGAAATCAATGGTGGTGATTGAATGATGTGGCTACATCCTAGCCACTCCCTGCCACCTCATTTTTTTTTCTTTTCTATTAAAAAAATCACATGAGCTAATGGACAGTTGCCATGTGTCTTGTCTAATAGTGGGCCCAATGTTTCCAAGTGGTCAACAAGTGGAGCTTTGAAGAGAATCAATGGTTGATAACATGTGACATGTATTCATCTAGACCGCTCCCTGCTATCCCATGTGGGTCCCATCACTATCATCCAAATCTTAGTAGGGAGATGGGTGACATCCACGTGGAGCAACTTGGAGAGCATGGAAGACATTAGAATAAAGGTGGCTATTAAGCAAATATTTCAACATGAGGCATGGAAAATAAAATGTGCGCTACTAAAGGGAAAAATATAGCATGTGTTTTAATGACATCTGAGATCTTTTAATCTAGGTTGTTGATTATGTCAGAAGAATAAGGCCATAGGAAATTGGTCTTAGACAAAGATATGAGTATATTGAATGTGTGAGATTTAATCTCAACCCTTCCCCATTTCTCGAGTGATGAAAGCTGCACATGTTTTAAGAAGCATGGGGGCGAGTGGGAGAGGACACATGGATTCTAGCTATAGCGACAAAGAACTGGTGGAGTCTACAGATCACCAACAAGTGGTTCCATGTGGCTTACTATCATTTGATGAGTATTGCAGCTACATAGAGTTAGATTTTTTAAATCAAGCTGACTAAATATGGATCGTCCATCAGTTAACACACCCACGTGATCAACGACTAGCATTTAAAACTTAGTTTGAAGGAAAGTGCACCATTCTAGTCTGTGTGAGTGAGCCTTAATGGCAGAAAGGACATCGAGCTACTAAAGCAGGATGTTGCATAGCTATTAAAATTGGTCTTAAAGGTATAATTGAGCATTGTGAAGGACATTCTAAACATGTGGAGAGACTATGCTATGGTTTCCAAGATGGTACAACATCAAAACTAGGGTTGGTAACTTGTAGAAAACCAATAAGTGGATTAACTTCTCATCTCAAATTGTTGAAAAACTATAATCTCCAAATCTTTCTATCAGTTAGGATTTTCTTGATTTTGCATTTTAAGGTTTGAAATTCATAAAAAGGGAATTAGTTGGTCCCACATTGCTATAGTTTGGGTCAAACACTTATCTAAGCTCTAATTTTGTTCCAACAAACCAAAAACCCTACTTTGTAAAACCCTTGCATCATGGCTCCCAAAGCAAAATCAAAAGCCTCCTCGTCTAAAGGGGAAGACTTTGTTCATAATTTTTTTTTGAGTAAGGACCTTATTGACCAGCTGCCACCTACAACCATTGAAAAATCTAAGGGTCAATTTATTCCCTGAGGTCTGTAAGTATTTGAGGGTTTGTTTGACAAAAAATGCTCTATTAGGGATGCCAAATTTCCTTGTACTGGGTGGGAATGATTCTATGGTTGGTTTAGAAATAGAAACATGGGTATTCCAGTTGGTAACCCCCGAAATTGTCACTTAGGGAAGTTAACTGTACCCAATGTCTATTTGGATGTTGATTTTCTTAAAGCAGTAGCCACCAATTATGATCCAGTTACAAGGACTCTAAAGATATATGATTGGAATGAAATGGTTGAATTACCAAGGAGGAAATTTCTCATGTTTTCAAACTCACCAAGTGGAGTGATGAACCACCTAAAATTGATGAAAAAATACTTAGTGGGGAATATGATAAGACTAAGATTGCATTCAAAGTCCATATACTAAAGAGGTATTTAGCAAACATTGAGGGGTGAAGAATTACATTTGGAAAATTTGATAAGGAACCTTTTCCTATTAGTTATTTTGTTTCTTACTTCCAAATAAATTTGTACTCCTTTTTCTAGATAATTGGTTATGATCTTGTCACTTGAATGCCTATGGCATGGATGTCTATGGAATCCCACATTCAACACCCCCAATATTGCACAGTATATGACTATGCAGGGTTTCTTACAAAATGAATTCATGAGGGTTTGATAATATTGAAGAAAGGTGTAGATGGAATAAGGTTTAGCAGGTACTCATTATTAATGCACATGTTTCTGTTCAAAGGTACATCTTACTTTGGGAAGAATAAGACTTTGGATAGGATGGAGGGTACTTTGGAGCTGCTTGTTCAATTTTGGACTACTATCCTAGAGAAAGATGACAGGACATATGACTTTGTGATGTTTGAGAACTTGTTTGCTTTAGAGTTAAAGAGAGACCTAGTTATGAATGTACCTAGAATTCCTAAGGCCTTGCATGACTTCTTAAGACCCAAGGAAAGAAGGATTGAGTTGGGAGTTGATCAAAACTAGGGAGATGTTATGGGTATGTGCAAGATCATGATGGGCCAAAAAATGGCGATATGATGGGTATGTGTAGGGTATGTGGCTGACGACTTTTTTTTAACCCAAAATTGATGAAATGAAAAGGGTTTTTCAAAGAGATTGTCAAATTTCCACCAATATAAATTATGCTTTAATTTGAATTTAATAAATTATTATTATTCATTTTCTATTTGAATTATGACTAAAGCCTTAATTGATAGGCTGATTGAAAAATATCTATAGCTTTCAAATGATCTCACATTTTTTGAATCGAAAACATGTGTCACACTCTATGCTTCGTATACTATAGGATTAAAAAAATAAATAAATAAATTTATGAATTTTTGACCAAGTTAAGGTGGTCAGATATACGAGTTTTTTATACTTTTTTAAAGTTATAGTAATAAAAAAATCATAATTAATTATTTACTTGGAAAAAAATTACAAAAAAATATGCATCACATCCGGACGAGTCCTCTACTTATATATAAAATATTCTAAAAAATATTATCATTTTATTGTGGTTAGGTGGTCAGACAGGACACTTAGAACTTATTTTTCCCTCAAATTTAAGTACTATCACATTGAAATTTCAAATTTTCACTGTAGATAGATTTAAAAAAATAAAATAAACCTAGTAGTTTAGAAAATAAATTTAATTTACTACAGATTCTATTCTTACATATTTTTTAAATAATATAGATAACTTATTCAAATTTTTACGTCAAGTTTCCTAACTCTGATTTTTCTAAATTTTTTGCCACTTAAGGGATTGTTTTTTCCATGATGATCATGCACATACCCTTACCCCGTATCCTGATTACACTGTTTTAAGAGTGTATGGTTCCACTGTTGCACCTCACCTGCTACCAAAATGTGTGATATAGATAATTCGTTTCCTTGAAGGAATATGACAATTGGGAAATGTGGAAAATGAACATTTGTTGAATCAAGGAAAAGGAACATTTTTCCCTTCATACACATACTTCTCTAATTTTGTAATGAAAAAGGGAGGTTGGAATAAGATAATTTCTATAGTCAAATCCTTCAACATGGAAAGAGCAGTAGACAGGAGCATGTATGATCCCAAAGGTTTCATGTTCTGGTTGAAGGAAAGGAACAAGAGTTACAAATTTGTGTACATTTTCCTATTCCTAGAGGATGTGATAAGAAATGCATGATATTTTGGAACAAGAAAGAAGAAAATCAAGATGGATTTCTTTCAATAAAATGTAGAGAAAGATAAAGGAGAAAAAAACTAACTTCATTGTTCTTCCAGAGATTGAAAATATAATGCAAAAGGTGGAACATGTATCCCAAAATTTTGAGACAATAGTGGGCCACCTTGAAAGTGAAGGGATGAATCAAGTTAAGGGGAAAGCCCCCATTGAAGAAGAATAGGGTAGGGGAGAGATCCCTATTATAGAAGAGAAATCTACATCTCAAGCCCCTTAGGAACCTAAAGTAAAGTTCTTTGTAAGGAGAAAGGGTAAGGGAAAGAAAATTGATGCAATTACTACTCCCTCCCAACAAGAGGAGAAAAGACCTCTTTCTCTTGTGCCATAGGTACCACCACTATCTCCTCCAAGGCCAAATAGGGTCTTAAATTATGGATATCGATGTCCCATCACATCATGCCTCACCACCAAAGTAGCCACCATTAAAGAAGAAAAAGGTTGAAGTAATTGTCTTGGTGGACTTTGCTGATGAAGAATCTGATGATGAAATTTAGGTATTAGAGTAGGAAATACAAGGGATTCCCTCTGCACCAGTAATGATGGCATCACAATAATTGAGTATGAGGTTGAGTAAAACTGGCCTAACTGGGCTTAATGGAAAATATGATGTTCGGGTGGAAGCATGCACAAAGTTTATGGATGATTCAATGCATTTGTAATTTCTCAATCTTTTATGGAATTTGCATACAGGGGTAAGAAATATGAATATGTAAGCAACTTGGCCAAGGAAAGGAGTCTTCATCTAGAATTTCCTAACACTACCATTTAGGAAAAGGTCTTTAAATAAATGAGATCTAAGTTCCAAAGGATGAATTCCAAGGAAGGTAGAGAATTGGTGAGAAGTAGTTGTATTTTAGTACTACCAGAGTGGGATTTAGCTTCTACTATAGCCTTTGATACAATAAAAATATGTGAGAGACCCCTTTACAATTCAGAGGAAGAGGTTGCAATTTCATTGCAAGGGTCTACCTTTAGTGAACAGTGGGATGCATTAGCCATTTGGTCTCTAGTCCCTAGTACAAGGAATCCAGACATTGTTGAGCCTACACCTCACTACAGTGGAGGCCTAATAATAAAGAGGGTGTCAAAAACATTAGCTCATGAGGTAGAAAACATGTTAGTACATGTTGCATAGTTCACAAGAGCCACTATGGAAGTTGTAACTATAGAAAAGGAAAAGCTCAGAACAGACTACAATAAGTTTTTAGTTGACTATGGAAAGATTGAACAACAAACTACTCAGTTACAAACAAAAGTAGCATTATTAGAGGATAAGTTTCAAAATTTTCAGCTAGGAAAGCATGAGGAGACTGGTGTTGACTCCCATACCACTTCACAAGAAGTTGTACCCCCCGAATTTACCCTAGAAGAAAGTTCCTCATGGGAAATTGTGCCATACAACATAGGAAGTGTACCCATTTCAATGATAGAGCCTAGCACATTAGAGGTGCCACAAGTTAAGGAAGATATCAGTACGAAGGAGTTGCTCAGGAAATTAGAAGAGTATAAAGAGAAATATGACAATCATGATAATGAAACCTTTATGAGAAATATGAAGATTTCGACCACGGTCTTGGAGCATCTAAACAAAGGGGTTAATAAAATATTGAATAGTATTCATGATAATTATTCCTCCATGGTGGCTACTATAAATAATTTTGACAATGATAGGGAAAGAGCTATTCCACTCATGGAAACATGGATCCCTAGGATGAAGGAATTAAGATTGATGTCAATTGGAGCTAAACATGAGGCTAATCCCTCTGAAAAAATTAATCCCACTATTGCTCTTATAAGTAAAATTGAGGGGTACAGGGGAAACATTGAGCCTTTGGAAGTCAAAATAAGGGAACCGGTGAAATCCTTTCATGAATCACATCATGGTATCCTCCCATCCATTCTAAGGGATGATGGTAGCATAAAAACCCTACAGGAGTGGAGAGATGAAACTAATAAACCATTTCAGAGCAAGCAGTTTCAATTTGTAAAAAATATGATATAGGTACACTAAAAAGAAATATGGATATGTTGGCTCATATAGAGATTGTCTTGTTAGAAGATAGGGAGGAAAATCAAATTGTTACCAAGTATTTGACTTATAGCAAAAATCCTGATGAGGTCATGAACTTCAATTGGCCTACTAAAGAGGAATTTCTAGCATGGAGAGAAATACTTGGAAAGTCTAGTGGATTGATTTGAAATGGTGGGGTGATGACTTGAAATTTTTTATTGTGAAGCCTACAATCATGATGAGTAACAGATAGGTGAAGACACATTACATAGCTTGGATTTAATACAGATTAGGATTTTGCTAAAGTATACAAAATATAGTGCATTTTCTCCAAATTGAATTAATAACAAGCCTGCAGACATGGACATCTTCTTTGGCCTTTCCTTTCCGTTTCTTTCATACTTTCTTTAATTTTCATTTTTTTTGTGTGGGAAATTTTTTTGAGGAAACTATTTGAAGATGCCTTTTGAAAGGTGGTACTAGATCTCCAACAATGAATGATGATTACTTTTTCCTCATACATGTTTCCCACCACCTGGGAATGCAAAGTAACTGAAAATGGAATATATATTGTAGTGGTCCAATAAGATAATGACATGTGTACTTTTTGGCTCGAGGCTTGTTTTTCTCCTTCATTTCTATAAGAAGGAATTCAAGGCCGGAAAGTAGGGGTTCATTGCATTGCAATTGACATAGTGAATTGTAAAGGAATACTGAGAATGTTTTGAACTTTTGTCTTAGGTTTTGAGTCTGGTTTTACATATGTAATTTTGATAGCAAATATAGTGAATACAATACAAAATTATGCCAATCTCATGGTCATTCTTCTCTTCTCTGTACTTATTCTATGATTCATGAATAATATAATCATGGATTGTTTTTTTCATCTCTATTGAATTCCAGTAGATGTATGATCTTGTTCTTGCTTGTTAATTCCAGAAATTAGTGTAAATGCTTGAATGAAATTGTTGATTCATACATATTAGGTGCTAGGATATCCATAAGAAGTAATGGTCTAGAGTATAATGTGGAGGTAATGTATAGAAAAATATTCCAAGCTTACATGATGCTATATGTGAAAATTTTATTGGGTTGCAAAGGTTAAGATTGACTTCGTGTTTAGGATAAGGCACTAGTGTGAGTAAAATTTTTCATAACACAATTAATAGGTTGGTTTAGCAACAAATCACTCTTTATTTACAAACTTTTCAAATGAGTTAACATTGTAGTTACATTGAGTTTCATATTCTCATGCTCCAAGTGTAGTATATTACTAATAGACTTTCCAACCTTTTGATACACTATGATGTTGAGTGGTTATATGAGAATTATCTATTTTTTTACAATGTATTTAAATATTAGTCACATAAATTCTTGAGTATACATTGTGGTATTACCCTCCTAGGTTTCACAGAGCCCAAAGTACAAGAGTGAAAGATTTGCATCTTTTACTCATTCGTTGGACAATCCCTTTAGATTGCTAATGATTGGAAATGGAAAACTCCATAGGATATTATGAAGATCAGCTTGGTTCTTCAAAAACAACCAACAGAAGGGTTTCCCCCACAAACACATAAAGGATCTATGGATTTGGGGTTAGTATGTCTGTGCTACAATGTTGTCATAGAGCATAAAACTATCATCATTCCCTAAATATACATAGAGCTAGAAGAATGACTCAAAGAGAGCGAAAAAAATAATATTTTTTTTGGGTCAACATGGAAGAAACATAAATGTCTCGACCCCTTGCATCATCCCCAAAAGGAAAATGCAAGACAAGTGAAAAATAATTATGAAATAGAGAAGAATGAAGATACATATAGAAGAATGCACAAAAGAAAGAGGAACATCAAATGAAACATCACAAGGGATCACATTAAACACATGCAATCACAAAGAAAAAATAAAAAAGAAAAAGACTACTAAGGCACAGGCAAGTCAACCTAAAGCAATTCATCCACCTCCCAATATGAATTGATATAAATAGAAGGTGGAAAACTAGCCAAAGGGAAAACATCAAGTGCCAAACTAGGAAACACACCAAGTTCAACACTCTTTTTAGGAGATTTATCATTTAACCTTATAGAAAAAGAAAAAAAATGATTCAACTCATTATGTACTTGTTCATCAATCTTTGCAATATCAATGTCATCATCTAAGTCAATCACAATAGGAGGTTGAATAAAAATATCCATACAATTTTCTTGTTTATCTTACGATGAGTGTTGAGATTCAACATGAATTGCTTCAGGTATGTTTGGATATTGGTTTTCTATGTTATGGTTATTTTCTTGAGTTTTCAATATATGAGCAATAGCACGACGTCTATGTCTATGCTCCCTAGCACTTTGATTTATTTTTAGTTTATTGTAAATTTTGTTTTGTGTAAGATCAGGTTTGTCAATAAGAGGTTCCTTCTCTTCCTTTAGAGGACTAGAAGAAACAACATGAGGTTTTTCAACTGCTTTCTCTTTACTTTGTAAACTTGTTTGAATCTAGGAGGGACAACAGGATTGTTTATACTATCTTGTGGTCTCTTGTAGGAAATTTTAGGAGGTTTTATATAGATTTTTCTTGTATGGTTAGAAGTGTTTTAGGTTCAATCCTTGTCTCATCAAGGATAGTTGCTTCGGCCATAGGTTGAGGTATGTTTCGAAGGGATAGTTCCACTATTTTATTTTCCTTGAATTTTTGATATGATTTAAAAAATAAATCTTCACGAGGCTTGATACATTCCATAGGCTCTAGCTAAAAGTAATCTAATGAAAAATTCCCTTTCAAGGCCAAGGTAGGATGGAATCCTCTATGATGCAAAGTGAAGATGTCACTTCCAAATGGAGACTTTAGACATTTATGCACAACCGAAGGGATGAAATTCATGGAGTGAATCCATGGATAGCCTATCTTCACATGAAATTGATCTAATTGTGGAATGATGGAGAAAGAGACTTGATGGCACTTTCGAATTTTGCAAAATCTATAGTGCTCATATTAAAACCCTAAGAAATTTTACCAAAAAATATTTGTTACATCTGTTGTAGGGTTCTTATATGAGGTTTAGGGTTTTGTTCATTCTACTTGCTTGGCATTCTATTCTATTTTTTACTGGTATTGCCTATTTCCAATCACAAAAAGTTTTTTTTTTCATGTTCATTAAATGTCATCATGTGACTGGCACTTCTCGTGTCTAGGTTTGAATCACCTAACTTTTACATCCTTTGTATTGTGTGATTCAGAAGTCTTGAGCCTATTATTCTCATGTCATCCTAGATAAGTCCCCTCTTTTAGAACAACTAATGAGCACATGCTTAAAAAGTTCTCACTTATGTCCTGATGGCCCTCATAGTTGTATTGTTCATCACTAATGGATTTTGACCCTTCAAATTTGTATTAGTGATTAGTGATGCCCCGGTCTTATGTTCTTATCGCTCATCATGGATCATCAATGAAAAGATAAATTTGAATTAGAGATGAGCAATATGATGTGATATCTTGTGATCATGGATATGCTTTGATTGTAATTGTCACATTCATGATATGTGATGGACCTTATAAATGTTGTAAATCTTCTCATCGCTAATTTCTTGCAAAATATATGAGGAGAATTAGCAATGAACGAAGGCCTTATGTAATAACTTCATTGCTCATCACGAGTTTTTCTTAAAACTTGAGTTGTGAATTAGTAATAAGTGATGGATGTCCTCTAAAGGTTTTTTCTTTCACTAATGTGATATGATCTTATGAGCAATGTCTTTTGTGCCATTTTTTTATGCAGGTTGTATGTGTCTAAATATGATGCCTCCACAATATCTCTCGTCACACAAAGAAGCCTCAGTGCAAGGTTTGAATTAGCGATGCACAACTGAAGGATGAATGTGACAAGAGGTCAGGCCACAAAACTAGGGGCTAAAGATCATCGTCGAGATGTTTACATCGATGATGGAGCTAGGCAAGGATGAATTAGATCGGCGACAAGAGATGACCATTAATGAAAAAGGAAACATGGCATGATCCTGGGGATTGCACATAAAGCAAAAAGGAAAGTAGTGAGAGGACTGGAGAACTATTGATAAAGTTTTAAAATGAAATGATCCAATGGACTAAAAATCATCACATAAATAACTTCATCACCAAATTTCACCCTAAATTTTGGGGAGGATCAATGATTAAGCATATAAAGAAATTTTCTCTCTAAGAAATTGGTCCTATGTACTTCACTGATATTAAGGAAAAGCACGAATTAGGTTGGCGATACATGCTAATTGTGAGATCAACTATGATTAATCAAGGTTAAAAAAAATATGGAATCATTTGAGATAGCCTTGGTGTTTTTCAAGGAGCAAGCTAATAATGGTCAAAAAACAATGCTCATGGCCACCTTAGATGAAGTTTTAATTACTCTAAGATGAACGGCCCAGATTCAGAGGCAAGCTGATAAGTTACCAATTTTCTCCCGTAAGGAGTTTTCAAATCATTAATTCTGCATGCTCAAATTTTCTATTTAATGTAGGTTGATTGTTGTTTATTCACACTAACTTTTCAGTGTACATAAGAAGTAAGGCACGTGTAGTAAAGGAGATTGAAAGGGCTGTAAGGTTTCCTAGGCAGAGTTTCAATGTTTTCATCCAAAGAAAATTTGTATGAAATTAGGTTCTCTAGTCTATTTTGGATTTTTGTTGCTTGAGTTATCTGCAATTATTGGGGTTGGGGTGCTTCTCTTGTTGGTCTTGAATAAAAAATATTTTTAATTATCACTCTGCTAGCTTTAGATAAAATGGGAAAAGCTAGTGTAACAATTCCACCTGATAGGAAGTCGAGCTAGCTAAGTGTGTTTGAGTTCCATGAAGACATAGCTAGGTAGGAAGCCATGGCTTCTCCTGAGATTTCAAAGGGTAAAAGGAGGGATAGGGGCCATAAGAAGAAGTTAATTGTGCAAACTACTTATCACTTGAGAAATAGGACCCTTCTGGGTAAAGTGGTCGAGTGCAAAGGAAAGGAACTGGCACTGCCAGTGAAGAAGGCCAAGAAAAGGGAGAAGAGCCATAGGGCCTACCTAGGTAAACACAACTCTCCTCTCATGCTTTCGAACAATCCTTCAGATGTTGAAGCTGATATAGAGTCAGAATATGGCCAATACCTTTGTTCCCTGGTGCCATATGGGAGCTTTGATGATGATGTACTAGTAATCCCTCCAATTGCATCGAGGACAAGGAGTGGTCAAGCATTTTTGGATGCTGATGACTCTGAATAGGGTCACCTCCTATTTTTAGTTTTTGATGACACCATGGTCTTTGCATATGAGGTATTTGTTTCCATATGACCTTGGTTTTTCTTTTGTTTTCTCATGCTGATGTGGAAGGTCTTCAAGAAGATATGAATGGAATATTTTTTGTTCCAAAAAATGAATGTTGTGACAATGACGGCTAATATCCTGCACCTATTTTTTTCCTTTTGTCCTCTATTGTTCACAAATGTTTTCTTATGAAACCACATGGGAGTTCTTTGAGGGGTTAGTTAGAATTAGATTTTTGAAATGAACTCAAATGAAGATTGAAATTGTAATTCAGCTAGGTGCTTGTTGCTCCCTTGAATATATAAAGGGGATTTCATGGCTGAAAATGAGAGAGTTCAAAATTATTAGTCTAGATATGGTCACAGTAAATGCTATGCTCTAAAAACATAATAGAATATAGAATGATACTATAGTAAATATATCAAAAGTAAGTTTAAGATGAAAGTTATACTATATATGAATATTAAATATGGTTTTACAAGGAAATATAAAAAAAATAAAGACTTAGAATTATAGTTTCAAATTGTTGCTCTCCTATGTGTTCTTTTTCAAGCTATGAATGAAGTTACTAATGACAGTTTCAATTATATTTTTGTCATTTGCACAGAAATGGGTGAATATTTTTTATGCTTCAGTTTAATGAACTAATTAAATGCTAAAATGAGCTCATTAGTTTGTAAGAAAGGATATAGGATTCAGTAAGGAAGTGATATTTTTTAGACACAATGAGTTAAATGTTACAAAGTAACATTCTAATGGTCCATTTATTTTTTAAATTCAATCATAATTGTACTATTGATTGATTACTAGTTGTGACTCTTTCTCCCTTAAATAAAGCACTGATTGTTTTATTAGTTTATCTAATAGTAGATTGATCTAGTAGTGAATTGGGTCTAGGATTCAAGATGAAAAATGACTTACAACATACTTTAAACTACATTGTCCCAACTCTAAGTATGAAAGCACAATCCTTGAAATAAGTAACACTTCTATTTGAGGTTTGTTGAGCCTTTGATAAGGTGATTTTCATGAAATAGTGCATCTATGTGATGAAATACTCTTGACCAAGCATGAAATATTATGAGTATGTGTGGGATTACCCTCCCTAGATCTCACATAGCTCGAAGAGAAGAAGTAAAGTATTAATTACTCTACTTAGGTGTTGGCCAATCCTCAACCTAGCTGATAATTAGGTTGTGGCAAGCTCATAGGTTAGGACTGAGATTAAGTTTGGTTCTAAGAAAATAACCAACAAGACTGTTAATGTTTTTGATCCCACATTTAACGGGAGATCTATTAAGCCTGTCATAGGGCAAGAAAATCCATTATGTGTCTTGATCCATGCTTTTGGATTTTCATATGTATCTTGATATAGCTCATGCACATATAAGAATTCTTCTGTGATCACATTCTCTCCACATAATAGATCAATCAATATCCCATTAGTGGGTTTATTATTGATTCGGCTAGCTATATAAAGAGGACCATTAGGTTCATGTTTAGGTATGTCATTTTTTGAGAAAGTAATGTCAAGAGGTTGTCTAGTCAAGCCCTTATGAGGTCTAGCTTTGATAAATCCTATCACATCATTCGTGGGATGTTGTTTAATGGTATTCATATGTCATCATTCATGTCAACATTCATCATATCAGTATTTGTATCACTAGCTTTGACAAATGAAATATTCTGTTTAGGCATGGGATTTGTAAAGATTTGTAAATTTTGATTAGGAGGGGCTACAGACTTATTCCCTTGATCATTCACACCTCCGATTAGTAAATTATTAGAATCAATAAGGTCTTACACAAGATGTTTAAGATGCTTATAGTATTATATACTATGTCCATTTGTTTGATGGTAATGACAATACACATTTTTTGTGAAAGCCTTTAGGTAATGGTAAAGTAGTGTCACGTTCTCTAATAGGAGGTAAGGTAAGCATGTTTTTGTCAATGAGCTGCAATATGATAATGTGAAGGGTATTGGGTAAAGAAGTGAACTATGTCTCTCTATCCCCAAAAGGAGTTGTCATTTTTATAGCAGCCACTTGATTACTGTTTTGTTGGATTGTTTGAGGATAATTTAATTGTAAGAAGCCCTTATTTTGTTTCTTGAATGGTTGATAATTGTTTTGAGTTGTGGATTCAAAAATTATAGGATGACTAGGGGGATTTTTCACATCACGACCACCAGTCGAGTTTTGATGGTCACGAAGGGTTGTACATAACTGTGTGAAGGATGGAAACCTTAACATTTCAAGCTTTCTTCATAGTTTATCTTGTAATGTTGTGATGAACATTCTTTGAAGGTTGAGACTAGGAATCTTAATGTTCACTTGTGAATAAAGTGTTTGATATCTTCCTATGAAATTAGTCACCTTTTCATCCTCCTTTTTCTTGCATGTCATTAGATCCACAAGGGTTGTCTTGGGACCCATGTGAATATGGAAGTGGTTGTAAAAGGCATCAATCAATTCATTGAATGAACCAATTTAATTATTCAGTAAAGATGAAAACCACTCTAAAGTAGTGTCCTTCAAGGATCTAGGGAATAACTCAGCCAATAGTTTATCTTCAAAGATGAAATAACTACACAAGGTTGTGAAGGCAGAAACATGGCTTACAAGATCTCCTTTCCCACCATATTTCTCAAAGTGAGGGATCTCTATACCTTGTGACATTTGTGCTCTTAATATGTTGAGGGAAAATAGGGTGGATTTGATGTATTGTAAAGGTCAACCATAATTTTTTTGTTGTAATGTTGTCACTTTTTGTCGAAGGGATGTCATGGTTTGTAAAAGTGAGTTAATGAGAGGGTCAATTTGGTTATAATGTTGAGGTGAATAAGGTGATGTAGTGTATGTATGAAAATGGCTAGTGAATTGTAGGTTGTTCAAGGTGGATTTTTGAGGTATTATTGTGTTTCAAGCATTTCCTATGGGAATACCTATGGAAGTGTATATAGTGGTTGTAGGTATGATTATTGTGCTTGATTGAATGGTAGTTGTGGGTTGAAAGGTTGTTGTAGGTTTGAATATTGTTGTAGGTTGTGTACTATTGTATGTGGGAATGGATATTGGTATCGTAGAGGATGAGATTGGAATTCCACCTTGTCTTTGAGTAAAAGCCAAAGATTGAGTGGAAGTGGTAATGTTATGGACATTGGTTGTAGGGGGTGAAGTCATGGGTAATGAAGTATGCAAACTATGAGCCATGGTGGGTTGATCCTCAACACTATCAGAAAGAGTGTTAGAGCACCCAAGATCCATGACAAGTGAGAGATCGTTGGATGACATGAGCCTCAAAGTACATCTTATAATATTATTGTGAATAAGACACCAAGTTTTAAAGCTCATGCAAGTTTTACAAACCTAGTGTGTAGACCCTCGAATCGAAGTGCAATAACCTAGAATGAAATACAATTTTCAAATTCTAAGCAATGCAATTTACTGATTAAACAATACAATATTTTGAAAATGAAATATTTTGATGCAATTTTGAATTTATAATAATGCACTAAACTGAAGCACTTTAAGCTAAATACAATGAAATTGATGAGACAACAAATTAGGGAACTAAAATAGCAAGATAATGGCACCAAAAATAAGCTAAAAACTGATATTTTAATGTCACAAAATTGTAGATCTATAGTTAATAGGGGCTCATTCTCTAGTAAGGTTGAATGGGTCGTGGTTAGGTATTTCTAAGATTTTTCTGTTGAATTTAGAGTCAATTTTAATGCCTTTTGAGATGCCAAAAGCTTTAGGTTAGACCTGATCAAGGATCTATTCCCCAGTAAGGGCGAATGGGTCTAAGTTAGGTATTTTTAAATTATTTTTTAATGGTTTACCAAATTTTAGATATATCTTTCAGTTTTGGGTTGTAGACAGTGAAATGCAGCTTATTATTTTCCTAAAATTCAATGCAAAAATGCAATAAAAAAATGAAATGCAAGACTGAGATTGAAATGAAATTTTGTTTTGATTTTCAAATACAATTGAATGAGATCTAAATGAGATGAGAAATGACTAATTTTTTTTTATAATTTTCAGGTTTAGAAAGATGCAAAAAAATTCAAATCTAAACCCTATGTGATATGCAAGATTTCAATTCAAAAGAATAAACCCTAATCTAGTGCAAATCTAAATGCAATGAATGTAATATTTTAACTTAAAATGACTTGAAAGACTCTAAAATTAAGAAAATTGCAATGTTGAATGAGTTGGGTTCACCAAAAATTATTAAGGTGAAAATAGGATCCACCCCAGGGTACGTGCAGGATCATGATCGAACAAAAAGTGGTGATATGATGGGTATATGTAGGGTATGTGGCTAACAACTTTTTTTAACCCAAAATTGATGAAATGAAAAGGGTTTTTAAAAGAGATTCCCAACTTTCCACCAATATAAATTATGCTTTACTTTGAATTTAATAAATAATTATTATTCATTTTCTATTTGAATTATGACTAAAGTCCTGATTGATAGGCTAATTGAAAAACATCTATAACTTTCAAATGATATCACATGTTTTGAATCTGAAATATGTGTCACATTCTATGCTTTGCATACTATAGGATTAATTTTTTTTGAATTTGATGAATTTTTGACCAAGTTAAGGTGGTCGACATATGAGTTTTTATTTTTAAAAGTTGTAATAAAAAAATCATAATTAATTATTTCCTTGGAAAAAATTACAAAAAATAATGCATCACATTGGGACATGAGTCCTCTACTTATATGTAAAATATTAAAAAAAATATTACCATTTTATTGTGGTTAGGGTGGTTAGACAGATACCTACTTCTTATTTTTTCAAATTTAAGTGCTACTGCATTGAAATTTCAAATTTTCACGAAATAGATTTTTTTTTTAAAACCTAGTAGTTTAGAAACTACATTCAATTTGCTACAAATTCTATTATTACATATTTTTGAAATAATATAGATAACTTATTCAAATTTTTATGCTAATTTTCCTAACTCTAATTTTTCTAAATTTTTTGCCAATTAAGGGCCTATTTTTTCCATGATGATCCTGCACATACCCCCTAATGTGTGGGAAAAAGAGATGGATCACTTATTTTTAAAAGCCCTTAATCACTTATATTATGTAAAATAAGATGCTAATAACAACCAAAAATGCAACCTAACTGTTATAGCAACTATGTGGGATGTTTTTAGAGCATAAAAGGTGGTGTATCTGGCCAAAAGTTGTTGTTTTTGAGCTATGGAGGACTCATTCGCCTTCAAGGGAGAATGGGTCATTTCAAGGTTTTAGAAAAGTAATTTCAATATCCTATACCTTCATTTCCACACTTTTGAAATACTGGTAATTAAGTTCTGGAAGCCCTTACATAATTTTATAGAGCTTTTTTTGTGATCTTGAACTTTGAATGACAACTTTAGAAAATTTACAACTCTGAACCCTTTGACAATCTTGCTCCAAATGTTGCTCAACTTGCTCGTCAACCTGTATATTTTCAGTCACACACTCAAGGGAAAGAAATCTTGTTGATTTGTTAGTGAATGGGGGTTTTCCTCAATCAAAACCCTTGTAGGTAATTACACATAATGATTAAATGAATGAAATAAAGTAAATGATGTCACCTTGGCTTATGTCTTGTGAAGCAAATCTGTGAACAATCATGGAGTGGCCATGAAGAATGTGGATCTTGGATGTAGCAAGATTCTTGTAAATGGATCGTCAATGCAACATTAACTTCTTAGCTCAACACACATGAATGCATTAAACCCTTGACATGATCATATTAATTTGAATTGCTGCAATAAACACTTGAAATCTACCTTGAAATTCCTTATGAATGCTCTTGAAATGCTCTAAAATGCTTGACCACTTGAATGCTTGAATGCTTGAAAGTGGATGATCCCTAAATAGTGGTTTACACTTTTTGAGACATCCTATTTTTTGCTAAAATCATATATTTTTAGAAAATATAATGATTTAAGCCTTGAAAAGTTCCATTTAAAGGATTCTAATAGAGGAGGGTTTGATCAAACCACCTTAGATCAAACCCCCTTTGATAGAACCCCGCTATTTTTAAACCATACCTATAACAGAGTCTCCATTACACCTATCAAAATGTTGATAAAAAACTACTTTTGATTTAACATTTGGGTGATCAAATGAATTCATTTAAAATTTATTATTTTTAAGCATATATTCCTTATTATAAGCTTCCCAAAAAGTATGATTTTAAGTATATTTAATCTGATTATTATATTATTTTTATTTCTTGTGAACGTAAGTTTTTCACCGAAAGTCAAGCTCTATGTTTGCTACATGTGGAAAAATAGTAGATTATCAAAAATAACTCTAACAAATATGTTTTGACTAGGTATTGATGTCCTTGATCGAGTAAAAAGAAAAAAAAATAAATTTGAAAAAATACAAAAAAAGTTATGTTGTTTACGGTCTACCTATATCTTAATTGTAATTGGTTTGAATTTGAAACTTTATTAAGAAAAAAAAATTCAACAAAACACTATGAAACAAAATGAACATGCTAGATATCATAGTTACAAATCTAAATTAAAAAAAAAGAAGAATTTTTTCCTTCATAGAAAAAAGTTATGTTGTTTATGGTGAGCATCACTCTTTAAAAGTGGTGTTTACTACTTAAAACTAGTTTTTGAAGGAGATGGAAAAAGAAATGAAATTTTATTCAAAAAATTAAAAATATATATTTAGAATCTACAAAAAAATGTCACAAATCACTAGTTTGCATCATCTTCAAATTCCTCATGGTTTAGCAGCTATAGGTGCCCAAAAGTGAAGATTTAGTTAATAAAATTTAGCTCAATGTCCAGTTTGGCCAAAAATTGTAAACCAATATTATGGGATCACCCAAGTCTGAGTATGAAACTATGTTCAAATTAACCCCTTATTTATACTAAATTAGAAGATTAACCCATAAATTCAATGAATTAAGGCCGGCACCAACTCTGGAAAGAAAGATAATTAAATTCTTGCCAAAATCAAATTCATAACTAGGGGTCTCATTAAGGGAGGGCCCATTCGCCACCAAAGGAAAATGGGTCCTAGCTATGTTTCTAGGACCAAACTTTGGGGAGTTGAAAGAAGGCCCAAAATCCATTCTAGATCATTTGAGAAATGGGGGTCCTATTAAGGGAGGATCCATTCGCCATCAAGGGCGAATGGGTCCTGGCTCAACTTACGAGGAACAAATTTTTCCCAATGAAATAGTTTGATATTTAATTTATGATTGTCAGGAAAGATCTTTGGGAGGTGTCAAAATTAAGACCTAAAAGGGGGAACCTTAATAAATCCAATTAACCACAATGAATCAGGACCACGTAGATAAATGTGAAAGTGCTTTAAAACACTTTATGACACTTGAACAAGGTATACATTATGCATATTTTTATTTAGAAAGGGGCCTATTAGGCTTAATTAAGCAAATATGTCCTAGAAAAGTGTGAAAGTGTGTTACAACATTTTATGACACCCATGCAAAGGACCAATTAAAGAAGGTTTTAGGTAAATAAAGGTCCTAGAATAGTGTGAATGTGTATAAGACATTACAACACCACTCCAAGACATCATTAATCCAGCTTTAATGACAATTATCCAAACAATCAAGGAAAAGGCTACTTTTTCCGTTACTACAAAATGTTATGTTTTTTGGTTTGTATGATTTCTAGAATAAGCGTAGTTACAATTTTCAAATCAAATTTAATGATGCAAGAGACACAAATTTAGCCTATATGCACTTTTACTAATGCAATATTTAGAAACCCTAGATGCAAATTAACTAATGCAATACCTAATGTAAAGTTAATGCAAGCTAGATCTAGAACTATGATGCACTCCAAATAAAAAAAAAAGGTGTTCTAAAGGCTAGGTTCACCGAAATAAAACATAGAAAAATGTAGTGCACTAAATATTTTGGGAGATAGAATAACTAATTTTCTACAAGTTTCACTGAAGGAAACCTTAGAGATCTCAATCCATGGATGGAATGAGGGAAAGAGATCTACAATAAGGTGTCCTAGGTGTGATTAAAGGATAAAGATGGGTTCACCACCAAGCTAGGGCTTGGAAAGAAAATAAATGTAAATGATATGCACGACTTAAACTAATGACCTATAAATGAATTCTAATCAAAAAAAAAAATTGGAAAAGTATAGAGGTGCACTTGGAAACTATAGAGGCTTGGAATGAGTTTTGAAATTTTGGAATTATGCTAAATTTTGAAGTAAAATGGGAATCATATGCTAGTAGGGGCGATTCAATCCTAGTTTAGGGTTTAGGTTTGGAACTAAAATCTAGAATTGTTGAATCAATATCTACAAAAAAGTCTAAAAATAGGTATATTGGGACTCATAAGCCACAAGTGGAGATTTAGTTCCAATATTGGGGTTGCTTTGAAATTATGGTATCCTCTAATGCTTTCCCGTAGCTTCCCTCATGTAAAATATCTAGTTTGAAACACTAAATTATGCTCTTTAGGTGACTTTTTTTAATCTTGCAAACAAGGTGACAACTTTGACAACTTTGCAACCTTGAAATTTTTTCTCCAATCTTTCTCTTCAATGGGTCTTCAACCTAGATTTGAAAATCATACATCAAAGAGAGGGAAAAATATTGTTTTGTTAGTAGATAGGGGTTTTCCTTGATCAAACCCCATTTTGGTAATCAAACCTTGAAATGAATATAAATATAATGAAGGAATGATGAATGAACAAATATGCAATGTTTTAACTCACCAAACCCTTGATCAAAAGGTTGCAATATTATATGTAATGGATAGCATGGATATAGATCTTGAATCTTGATTGAATGATATTGATCTTGATTTGAATGCTCGCTTGAATCACAAAGCCCTACATCACAAATGTTAGCTCAAAAGAAAACATGATGCATGATGACTTTGACATGATGCTTGATACTTGAAAAATGCTCCAAAATGTTTGATAATTATTCTTGAATGCTCTTCAATGCTAGAATTCTTGATCTTAAAAAGTGCTAGATGAATTGTAAACTTTCTAGGAGAAAATATGTGAATTAATCTTGTATTTATACATGCTTATGCAAAATTTCCTTAAATTACAACACTGCAAGTCAACATCAGATATAGGAGAATAAAATCTCACCAAGAATTTGAATTTAAATTAGGTCTAAGCTAAGAAAGAATCATACACTAGTTGAGGCATATAAATCCCATTAGGCTAAGCTTGGGACACATTTTTGAAGAAATGCTTAGTTATCTGCCAAACTTAGATCTAGGGACTGAAACTAGGTTAGACCCATAATACCAAGGTGGCATATGAGTCCTATATCACTAAAACTAGGCCATATAATCCAAAATCATTAATTTACAATTGGTAAATTGATATATATTAGGATCATCCTCAGAAATATGCATTAATTAAGGCTTGTGGATGAAAAATAAGGCCAAATAAGGCATAAAGAAGCCCAATTTTTGTAGGGAGGGCACAAATAAGTGTGAAAATGTAAAGGGATACATTTTTCTACACTACACTTTGATATTCCCTTAATTGAAAAATACTAATCCTTCAGAATCAGTATATCTTCCATTTGGGATTTCCATAGGGAAAAATTAGCCCTATTTAACTTCTCCATATCGCTCATTGTTGTTGTCTCCATGATACGCTCTTGAACCATCAATTTTGAGGTTTTTTATGGACTTCTCTTCCACTATTAGGGTTTTTCACCTAAAAGGAGAGAGACAAAACACTAAAATTAAGGTGGTTCACTCAAATAAAGGAATGCAAGATGGAATGATGACTAAATGGAATGATCTAAATGCAACTAAGCTATGAAATTGATTGATTATAAATGCAAAACTAATGAAATATGCAATCTTTGAAAACATAGTGAGGTATGCCAACAATGAACTAACAACATGAACTAATGAAAATAGAATTGAATGAAGTTTAATAGAGTGCACCTAGAAGTTAAATGTTGATCTTGGAAGGTCCTGTAAATTGGAAGAAATCACTGTAAATCACTAGTGGGACTCATTCACCACTAATGGAAAATCAGTCCTCCTACTGGTAAAAACACCTGAAACTACTTTCCGACTGTTAGGAATTGGATTCTGACAAAATCAGCATTTTCAGCCCTCATGTGGGACTCATTCACCACTAATGATGAATCAATACTCCTCCAAAAATATGCAAATCCAAAGGTCAATCTTGTAGGTATAGATCTGCACTTGTCTTCTTATTAGGTTGACAGAGTCAAATCTGTAGAAAACGGGTTGTAGGTTGTCTCCAAGATTGAATTAGGGTTTAGTTGACTTGAAACACTTTGTTGACTTATTGACCACCTTTCAACACCTATTTACTTGAAAAATCTGCATATATAGTCTACAAGCACACATGCAAAAGGGGAGAAATGGTTAAGGGTTAGAGTATAGGGATTTTCCTTGGTCAAATACCACTTTGCTAATCAAATTCTTAATTAAGAAATGAAATGAAATGAGCAAGGAATGATGAATAACAACATGCAAATGTCCTAAAATCACCAAATCCTTGTTGTAGAAGTCTGAAGATATGTCAATGGTTGCTCCAAGATACTTAACAATTGCTTGATTGAATGATGCTTTGATGGATTGAATGTAAGAATGCTATTTATGTTAAATGAGAAAAATGAGATGAAGTGGGGGTTAAAATGGATGGAAAAATGCATAGTTATACACACTTATGCCCTAATAACCCAATAATATCTCATCACAGGCAAACATAAGGTCTTTTTGAATAAAAAACCCAAAAGAAAATTTGAATTATTTTGGGTTTGGAGCCAAGGGGGACTCATTTACCACCCATGGTGAATGGGTTCCACTCCAGGCTTGTAAATGGGTGTCAGGAATTAAGTTGCATTTTATGTTATTTGTTGAGTTTACACTCAAAAATAAACTTAATTAAGTCTTATGAGTACATAAATGGGTCAAATAAAGTAGAAGAAAGGTGTAAATAGAATTAACAAGCCTAGAAAAACATGAAATCTTGTTACAAGACTTTACAACACTTTAAAATATGACTTGAAAAGGGATAAAAAGGTGATTTTTAGTTGAATTATAATAAGAATATAGTCTACAAAAGTGTAGAAATGTGTTGCAACACTTCACAACACCTTCACAAGACATTATAATTTGAATATTTAGGACCTAATGTGAATGAAAAAGTTACATTGCAACATTAAATCAAAGAAAAATAGATCAAGCATCACAAGAGAGACCTAAAATACCATGAAAATTTCAATGATCCATTTTTCTATGGTACATTCACCCCCACTTTAGTGAGACGATGAAATTTGTTCAAACTTAGACTAAAGTAGCCATGCATATTAAGAGGGATCCAAATGAACTTATGCGAGCAAGATGAGACAACAATGATCAAGAGGGATGATCAAGCCCCTAGGATGAAGATCCCATGGAAAACTAAACATAAGAAAAATGGAACACAAGTGTGAAAGATAATGAGAGAAGGTAGCTGAAAAGAGAAAAGGTTGGATCAAGATTCAATCATTTGTTCAACTAGTTGTGAATCAGATCTAGGTTGTTTTCCAAAAAAATAAAATGCATACTCACTCTAGGGTGATAGAACTCATGGCGGTCCATTGGGTGAGAAGGCCAAAAAACTGAGAAACATACGCTAGTTAGTATGCACTCCCAAACATACAGGTGGCTATGGGAAAAGTCATGCCACAGAATGGGCTTCTTGCTCAACCATATCAAAATTATGCCTCTTGATAACTTTAACAAGGCACCAAAAAGGAAAATGTCAGTTTGTGCTTCATGAGACAAGAAAATATTCATATTCTTAGAACTCATGAACAAGTAGGATGGTACCAGAGACATGCAAGTTGCATTATGCAAGGTGGAAAATATTGAAAATGAAAAAATATAAAAATGTAAAATGCAAAAGATGTTTAAAGGAGTCTTGTTAAGTTCATGCAAGGTCTATCACTTAGGGAACAATGTGTCTAATGTCTCCAAGAGAGGACCAATCAAAGAATAGTACATTCACAACTTAGGGGATACAGTGTGTCACATCAGGCCACTAAGAGGAATGCAATATGCTAAGATAGATCACACTTATGAAGGACACCACACCTAATGTCATCCACAAAGTGAAAAAAAACATCGTATAAAGTAACAACGATGCACTAGGAACCAAGAATGCAAATGAATAATGCCAATGTATGCCCTCCACTTTAAAGGAATTGCTACAAACTGTTATGTGAGAAATTACTTTAAAGTAGCAAAGGGAAAAGAAATGCAAGAAGAAAACAAGACAAGAGAGCCAACTTGGAAAGCCCCTTTGCCAAGTCATATGTTTCCAAGTAGGGATGATTCATGTAAATGAAAAAGAAAAGAAAAGAAAAGGAGGGTTTCCCCCCATAAAGGAACAGACCAAACACAAGGGATCTATAGATTTGGGGTCAGTATGTTTGTTGTTGCAATGTTTTATTAAAGAGCTCAGAATTGTCATCATTACCCAGAACACATAGAACTAGAAGAATGACACAAAGAGAGTGAAAAAAGAAAGAAAAACAAAGTCCATTTTTGGTCAACATGGAAGACATTTCATTCTCAACGCTTTGCATCATCCCCAAAAGGAAAAGACAAGTGAGAAATGAAAAGGAAAAAGAAAAGTAAAAGATTTTGGATCAACATGAAGGAGACATTTCGGTATCAATGCCTTGTGTCATCCCTAAATAGAAAAACACAAGAAAAGATTAAAAAAAGAGGAAAGGGGACCTTTTGGGTCAACATGGAAGAGACATAGAGTGTCTCAACACTTTGTGTCATCCCCAAAAGAAACACAAAACACAAGTGAAAAAAATGAAAAATGTACGACATATAGAAGAATAGAGGTACAAATAGAGGAAGTGCACAAAGAGAGAGAACATCAAACACACATTACAAGGGAACATGATATGCAAATGCAAGAACACCAAAGAAATGAAAAAGAAAAAGAAAAAAATGAATGTAAAAGGCTAGCAAGGCGAATGCAAGTCAACCATCTAACAAGTCATCTGCTTCCCAATCATGTTTAGGATATTGCGAGGGTGGTTGACTATCCAAAGGGAGAATTGTAAGTGTCGAACTAGGGGAAGTACTAGGTTCTTCACTTGGTGTAGAATATTTATCATTTAATCTCATGGTAGATGAAAATAAAGAGTTTAAATTGTTATTCCCTTCTTCATATATTTTAGTGATCTCCTCATGATGATCATCATCATCTAGGTTAGTCATGATGGGAGGAAGGAGAGTAATTTATAATGAAGGATGTATTAGGAGTTGTGGTTCTTGTATCTAGTCATTTTGTTGTGACTATTGTATCATACTATCTTGTGGTGGGTCAAGAGTAGGGTGATCAATTATTGCTTCTGTCAAAGTTGGAGGTTGATTTTCTTTTTCTTTTGGTTTGCATTTGACGAGCAAGGAGATGACGATGATGCCTACGCTCCATAGCACCATGATTTATTTTAATTTTATTTTGAAGTTGTTGAGGTGTAAGATCGAGTTGATCCACCATAGGCTCCTTCTTGTCTTGAGGAGGAGGAATGGAAGGAACCAAAGGTGATGGGTCAATAAATTTCTCTTTGTCTTTATAAAAAAATTTAATTCAAGGAGGCATCACGAAGTTGTTTTCATAATCTCTTGGACATTTATACAATGAAGGGGAAGTGTTTATGGTTGGTTTGTCATAAGGTTGCATTGTTTATTTAGGTTCAGACTCATGTTGAAGCATTGTATCATCTAGGATAGGAGTACCAGAGGTGGATGGGGACATGTGGTGAAGAGACAATTCATATATTCGTTTGGCTTTGAACTTTTGATAGTTAATGAAAAAAAAGTCTTTTCAAGGGGTAATGGGTTCCATAGGTTTAGGCCAAATGGCTTCTAAGGAAAAATTACCTTTAGAGGATAATGGATTAAAGCCATTACGGTGTATGGTAAATATCTCATTATCATGCAGAAACTTCAAACATTTGTTAACTTACTAAAGGAACAACTTTCATTAAGCGAAGCCAAGGATGACCTAGCCACAAACAAAATTGATCTGATTGTGGAATAATGGAAAATGTTACATCCAAAGTTTTGGGTCCTATCTATAATGGGAGTACGATTGATCCGATTGTAGGGCATGCAAAAAAAGTATGTGTTTTAATCCATGTGGTTGGTTTTTTATAATCATCTTGATAGAGATCATGTAATACTAAAAATTCTTCTGTGATCACATTCTCGCCATAGGCAAGATCTATTAATATCCCATTGGTTGGATTATCATAGCTTTTGTTGGCTATGTAGAGAGGACCATCAAGAATTTTTTTAAGTATATCGTGAGAAGAAAAAATAATATCAAGAGATTTGTTGGTTGGGCCCTTACAAGGGATAACATCTATCATATCCACAAGTTCATCCATAGGATTAACTTGGGTAACATTTGGAGTAATAGCATTTTTTTCATTATTCATATCAATGTTCATCACATGAGTGTTTGAAGGTTCACTAGCTTTGACAAATGAAACATTGTGTATAGGAATAGGGTTGGTAAAAATTTGTAGGTTTTGATTGGGAGGTGCAATAGACTTATTTCCTTGATAATTGACACCCACAATGGATAAATGACCAGAATCAATGAGGTCTTGAACTAAGTTTTTGAGACACTCACATTGTTTAGTGTCATGTCCATTTTGGTGATGAAAATGAAAATAAGCATTTTGCTTAAGGGTGCGTGGTAAAGGTTTGGTAGTATCAAGGAGATTAATGGTAGGAAAATCTATCATCTATTGTTGTAGCAATTGATTCATTGTGTTATGGAGTATATCGGCTAAAGGGGTAAATTGTCTCTTCGAGTCCCCATAGGTAAAGGAAGTGGTTGCTTTAATAGCGACCACTTGATTAGGAATTTTTTGAGTTGGTTGTGGTGAGGCAGATTGAACTATAAAAGGCCTCTATTTGGTTTTCTAAAGTTTTGTGTGTTGTTCTAGTTGTTTTGTTCAGACTTTGTAGCTTGGTTGAAAGTGGACTTTGAATCACAACTAATAACTAAGTTGTGATAATCACAAAGGGTCATGCATAAATGCATGAATGAAGGAAATTTCATCATATTCAACTTATCTTGAAGGTGAGTGTGCAAGTTTTCGATAAACATCTTTTGAAGATGTGAATTAGGAATCTTCACATCTACTTGAGCATACAACATTGACTAATAACGTGGAATGAAATCAATTACTTTTTCATCTGTGTTTTGTTTACATCTCATTAGATCAACCATTGTATTTTTGGGAGCCATATGGACTTGGAAATGATTTATAAAGGCATTAGAAATCTCATTAAATGATCAGATTGAATGATTAGGTAAGTTTGAGAACCACTCCAATGCAGTGTGTTTTAAGGTCCTATTAAAAAGTTTGGCTAATAGTTTGTCATCAAGGAAAAAATCACTACATAATGTTGTATAAGTATTAACATGATTAGTAGGGTCTCCTTTACCTCTGTACTTCTCAAAACTAGGCATCTCAATTCCTTGTGGCATCTGTGTTCTTAAGATCTCTAGAGATAATGGGCTATTGCAGACTTGATATGTGGGTGGAGCATTTTGACTTTGGCTTATGTTGGATATTTGTTGTTGCATGGAAGAAATAGTGCTAAAGAGTTGTGTAATGAGGGGATCAATGTAAGTGGTATGAGGTGGAAGTGAAAATGGTGATGGAGTGTATGTAATGTTAGGAGAAGTGAAGGGGACACTAAGAGGGATGAAGGAGGAAGAGGGAACATTTGATGCCACGAAAGAACTAGGAATGCTAGTTTGAATAGCGAAAGAAGGAGTCACATGAATAACCTATTTCATGGTTGTTGTAACTTGAGGAGTGGTATAGGTGGGGGTGGATGCTATGGTTGATGGAGGAGGAATGTGAGATCCTCCTTGGCTGACCATAATGTTTGTTGGTGGGGAAGTTGAAGGAACATGTTGACTGTATATCTCAACAATTATTTTCATAACTTGTAAGCCACCATCACTTTCAATCAAGTGATGAAGGTTTTCTATGGCAGGTATAGTAGTGGTAGAAATGTTTTCAAGGGATAAATCTTGTTGTAAATGTTGAAAATCCTCATGAATACTAATGACTTTATCTTGTGGAATTTGATCGGTTTGTGTGTCAACATGTATTGTATGTGAAGGTAAATGTATACTAGTGGTAGTATCCATGCCTAATGCACCATTATCCATACCTAGAGTAGGAGCTCTTGAGATCTCAAGGTCCACAATGAAAGTGTTATCGTGGGAAGCCATGATTCTAGAACTTCATCTCACTAAAGTATTATCAATAGGGCACCAAACACTCATAAAAGTACCATAAAATATGGGGTGGATGCAAATGAAAACTAGGAATAATAAAATTCCAATGACAAAAATTATATAAACTGAAATAAGAATGCAGTAACAAAAAATGAAATGCAGGAAATATTTATGAAAATGCCAGAAATTTGAATGCAGAAAATGCAGTTGGATTGATTCACCTAGTGTGGCGAATGAGTCTCGGTATGATATTTTTTGTGTTTTTTAGAAAATTTAAAGTGATTTTAATTCTTTTCAGATGCAAAATGAGGATGCAAATGCAGATTTTTAAATTTTTTATTGATTTGATATGCAAAAATGAAATCCATATGATTCTTTTACTAATACAATTTTAGAAACCCTGTGATGCAAAAACAAAACAAAACCTAATTGAATGTTGATGCAAAGGAAACCTAGGATGTAAGATGAAATTGAAATTAGAAAGATAATATTCAAAATGCAGGTTCACCAAAATGAACCATCAATTTTGTGGTGTTCTATGGACTTATCTTGCACTCTTAGGGTTTTTCACGTAAAAGGAGAGAGATAGAGCCCTAAAATTGAGGTGGTTCAATCAAATAAAGGAATGAAAGATGGAATTATTACTAAATGGAATGATTTAAATACATATGAGCTATGAAATTGATTGATTATGAATGCAAAACTAATTAAATATGCAATGTTTGAAAACACAGTGAGGTATGCCAACAATGAACTAACAACACAAACTAATGCAAACATTATTGAATGAAGTTTAACAGAGTTCACTTGAAAGTTATATATTGATCTTGGAAGGTTATGTAAGCTCGCTGAAACTAGTGTAAATAACCAGTGGGACTCATTCACCATTGATGGCGAATTAGTCCTCCTACTGGTAAAAACACCTGAAACTGCTTTCCGACTGTCAAGTACTGGATTCTGACAAAATCAAAAATTTCAACCCTTAGGTGGGACTCATTCACCACTAATGGTGAATCAATCATCCTCCAAAAATCTGCAAATCCAAAGGTCAATCCTATAGGTCTAGATCTGCACTTGTCTTCTTGTTGGGTTGATAGTGTCAAATCTATGAAAAATAGGTTGTAGGTTGTATCCAAGTTAAAATTAGGGTTTAGTTGACTTGAAACACTTTGTTGACTTTTTGACCACCTTTCAACACCTATTTTCTTGAAAAATCTACATATAAAGTCTGCAAACACACATGCAAAAGAGGGAAAATGGTTAAGGGTTAGAGTATAGGGATTTTCCTTGGTCAAATCCCACTTTGGTAATCAAACCCTTAATGAAGAAATGAAATGAAATGAGCAAGGAATGATGAATAAAAACATGAAAATGTCCTAAACTCACCAAATCCTTGTTGTAGAAGTTTGAAGATATGTTAATGGCTGCTCCAAGATACTTAACAATTACTTGATTGAATGATGCTTTGATGGATTGAATGTAAGAATGCTAATTGATGTTGAATGAGTAAAATGAGATGAATGGGGGTTAAAATGGATAGAAAAACACATATTTATACACACTTATGTCGTAATAACCGAATAATACCTCATCATAGGCTGAAATAAGGTCTTTTTGAGTAAAAGCCTAAAAGAAAATTTGAATTATTTTGAGTCTAGAGGCAAGAGGGACTCATTCGCCATCCATGGTGAATGGGTCCCACTCTAGGCTTGTAAATGGGTGTTGGGGATTAAGTTGCATTTAATGTTGTTTGTTGGGTTTACATTAAAAAATACACTTAATTAAGTCTTATGAGTGCATAACGGGGTCAAATAAAGCATAAGAAAGGTGTAAATGGTGATAACAAGCCTAGAAAACCATGAAATATTGTCACAAGACTTTACAACACTTTAAAATAGGACTTGACAAGGGATAAAAAGGTAATTTTTAGATGAATTATTAAAAGAATAGTCCAGAAATGTGTAGAAATGTGTTACAAAACTTCACAACACCTTCACAAGACATCATAATTTGAATAGTTAGGACCTAATGTGAATGCAGAAGCTACATTTCAACATTAAATCAAGGAAAAATAGATCAAGCATCACAAGAGAAAGACCTAAAAGACCATGAAAATGTCAATGATCCATTTTTCTATGGTACAACTCTAATACTAGTTGTTGGGAAATTTTTTGCCTAGACTATCTTATGTTATCAAAGAAATAAGGAATTGCAACATAAAAAATAATAGAAAAATTAATAGAGAAGACAAGAACAAAGGATACAGAGGATACAAAGAATAAAAAGTGCACACACACATACACCCAAAAACTATATTCTTATTCTAAAAACCCTAGATATATACATGCTTTCATGCTTCCACACACTTCTATCATAATTCATAGGCTAATGAAGTAGTTGAAAAAATCGTTGCAAATCATACATATAATTGATGTTAGAAAACTTTAGGCAATGGGTAGACAAAGGAGTAAATGCAGTGCTGTCGAAAAAGTTTCCAATCAAATCAAAGAGCAAGTTGGATGGATTTGGAAGCCACTTTATTTTTTTCACAGGCCATGTGTATAACACCAATAATCTATGAAACATCAATAAATATGTCCAATCTTCATCCATGATCAAATCTACATCAATATTTTGTACATCATCCCAATATGATTTCTTCTATGCAAGCTTTTATTAATCATGGTGCATTTTATTATCATCCTTTGTCCTTTAAAGAGACCTCTTGGTCTCCATTTTTTCCAAAAACTCTCTAAAGGGGGAACTAATTCCAACATCATCCCTAATAAATTGGGGTAACTTTCCATTGAATCTATATCCAATCCTAATTTTTATTCTTCTTTTGCACAATGCCAGTTAGTCATAACATTTCATCAAAGAGGGAAGAAATGTACACATATAAATCTTTCTAGATATTTCCCTAATATACCATTATCCTAATCAACCACCTAGTCACCTTATGTCCATATTTAATTGAATAATATTATTGTTAAATCAATCCCTTTTCCATCTCATGTCACAGATCAACAAACAATCTTATTACTATTTACACCTATTTTCCACCTCACACATCTCTAAAATAATTAATTATTCTTATTTAATTATGGTTATATTATTTCCTCCAATTTCAAGAATAAAGGACACATAAGAAAACTTGTCTCCACCATTGATCTATACATCACATTTTAATTGTCCATTGCCTCTCTGAAAAATATATAAATTGAGGCACATTCCTATCCACTTCATCATCACATTTTGGGATAACTACGTGCATTGATAATAGGAACCTTTTGTGCAAGATAATTTACATCCCAATCATTATACCAAATCATCCAACAATAGAATTTATTGTATTATTTTTTTGGTTGCATTGGGGTATGTGCAGGATCATGATGGGCCAAAAAGTGGTGATATGATGGGTATGTGGCTGATGACTTTTTTTACCAAAAACTGATGAAATGAAAAAGGTTTTTAAAGGAGATTCCCAGATTTCCACCAATATAAATTATGTTTTACTTTGAATTTAATAAATAATTATTATTCATTTTCTATTTGAACTACGACTAAAGTCTTGATTGATAGGCTGATTGAAAATAATCTATAGCTTTCAAATGGTATTGCATTTTTTGAATCCAAAACAAGTGTCACATTGTACTCTTTGAATACTATACGATTTAAACAAAAAAAATGAATTTCATGAATTTTTGACAAAATTAAGGTTGTCAGACAGACAAGTTTTTTATAATTTTTAAAAGTTGTATTAAAAAATTGATAATTAATTATATACTTGGAAAAAAATTTCAAAAAAACATGCATCACAATGGGATATGAGTCCTCTAATTATATCTAAAATATTATAAAAAATTATTATCATTTTATTGTGGTTAGGGTGGTCAGAATGACACCTACTTCTTATTTTTTCCCTGAAATTTAAGTGCTACTACATTGAAATTTCAAATTTTGACCAAATACATATATTTAAAAAAAAAAACCTAGTATTTTAGAAACTACATTCAATTTACTACAGATTCTATTCTTACATATTTTTGAAATAATATAGATAACTTATTCAAATTTTTACGTTAGTTTGCTTAGCTCTAATTTTTCTAAATTTTTCGCCACTTAAGGGCCTATTTTTTCCATGATGATCCTGCACATACCCATTGTTTTATTTCCTCTATTGAGCTATAGACATGCTTTAGTTTTGACTTGAATAGAAAAATTATATCTTTTATTTTTTTCATTTTAAATTTAAATTTAAGAATTAGAAATATAGGCAACGTAATTTGAGGGTATTTTCTAGTGTTTGTCCAACCACTAAAACCATCTCCATGAGACTAGAGAGAAGGAGAGTGGAGGTAGGAAAGTGGAGGAAAACCTCACTAAGATTATTCCTTAGCCCTTCTTATGGGAGTATACAAAGCATGGGAATGGGCATTTTGTTATCCATGAGTTTGATTCACTATGTCCTCAATACTAGACAAAGAATACAATGACCCTTCAGAAATAGAGGCACAAGTAAAAGGGACTTTGTTAATGGTGTACAGAGAATTTCCCTAATGATTCAAAAGAAATTGAATATGTTCCACCTCTATTGTAACCTTCTTTACTTACACGTGGATATAGAACCACATTAATTTTTTTCATTGCACTAACATACAATTAGAAATTTGAATCAATAGAATTAGATAAGAATTGGTTGGCCTAGATTATCCACCATGGAATTTTGAAACATCATGTTTCACCTTCAGTTGTTAGAGAGATATCATTGGATAGATTCTCAAAGTTATTATACTATCTCCTTGAAACATAGAAAATAGAGTAATATTTTCGCTTCTAGAGTTTAGGACCTAAAAGGAGAGAGGCTATTTTCAATCTTTCACTCAAGAAAAAACCCTTGAGATTACAATGCAAGGGAGATTGAAATATGACAAAGGGGATTGTCCTAAGGACTGAAAACTGATAAAAGAGATTCACTACCAAATGTAAACCTATAAAATGCAAGGTGTTTGAAAACACAATGTGATATGCAAACATATACTTGTGGACATGGAAAAAGTAACCCTTCTACTTTTTCTAATTTGTTTAGGCCCTCCTAGTTTATTTTGCATTGATTTTCCTAGATTTAATGTTGTAATGTGCTCAACACATTAACATTAGGTCTTGGACCCTTGTGAATCATTAAGAATTCTAGGATGTCTTGTAAAAGTGTTGTAAGGTGTTGTAACCCACTTTCACACTTTTTTGGGACCCTTTCATTACAATTCACCTAAATAATCTATTTTTATAACTTATCAAGTCCTATTTCAAAGTGTTGTAAAGAGTTATAATCAACTCTCACACTTTTCTAGGCTTTTCATCAATAATTCAACCCTTTCTTATGTTTAAATGACCCCTTAATGCACTTTTTGGCCCTACTTAAGTCTATTTTTTAGAATATTCCCATTAAAACTTATTAAATACACTTCAATCCTTGACACCCAGTAAAATTTCCTTGGTGGGACCAAGTCGCAACTAGGGGCAACTTAGTCCCACTCGGCACAAAAGTCAAAATGATTTTAATTTTCTGGTGAGATTTTATTCTCTTAACCTTAAGGTCGCCTGTGATGTGTTATTTTCAGGAAATATTAAAAAATCAAGTATAAATAAAGGGTTTTCCCTCATTTTTCATCTTCTAATTCCCCATTCATTATTCAAGCAATCCATTCATTTAGTTAATCATTCTCAAGCATTCTAAGCATCATCAAGCATCCATTAGAGCATGCATTTGCATATCTTCATATTTCACCATCAAGGGATTGGTGAGTTTGTGAAATTGCATGTTGTTCATTCATTATTCTTTCTTTATTTCATTTCATTTTCTAGGGTTTGATTACCAAATTGGAGTTTGACCAAGGCAAATGCCTATTCTCTAACCCTTAAACCTTTTCCCCTTCTTTGCATGTGTGTTTTATAGGACTTTTATGCAGATTTTTCAAAGAGAAAGGTGTTAAAAAGTGGTCAACAATCCATAAAATTCATTCAAGTCAACAAATCCCTAAGTGAAGCTTGGATACCTCTTTTAGCCCATTTTCTGTAGAATTTGGACCAAACACCTCTCAAGAAGGGAAGTGAGGACCAAAAGCTACAGATTCCTATTCCAAATTTCTTGAGATTCCCAGGTGGACTAAGTTGCCATCTATGGTGAATTAGTCCCACTGCCAGGCCTAAAAAGTTATTTTTGCATTTATGTGTACCCATTTGGCAGAAACCTATTCTGACAAAATCTCCCCGAAACAGGACTAAGTCGCCCAGCTTGGCGTAAGTGTCCCAATTGGCTTCAACAACAAAATCTATAGGATTCTAGAGCCTCTTTGCATCACACTTCAATTTCCACGTGGACCTCTCTAGTCTTGTTTATTTTTGTTATTGTTTACTTGCATTTATTCTATCATTTTGCATACATCACTATGTTTTCAAAAAACTTACATTTCTTAGGTTTTACATTAATAAATCATTACTTTAATTAGTTTATTTCATTTATACATCATATTTTTGCGTACTTCATCCATCCTTGCATTGATTTTGAGTGTACACATTTCCCATTGTGGCCCATCTTTCTCCTTTTAGGTGAAAACCCCTAGAGGTGTAAGAAATCCATTGGGAGCCAAAATATTTGTATACATTTTGGTGAACCTGAATTTTTAACATTTTACTTCTAAATTCAAGCACATTTGCATCTTAGGTTTAAATTGCATCAACATTTCATTAGGTGTTGTATTGTTTAATTTGCATCCTAGGATTTTAAAAATTGCATTAGTGAAAGGCTCATATAGAATACATTTTTGCATTACATTTCATTTAAAATTTCAAAAATTCTACATATTCATACCATGTCTGCATCTAAACATTTGAAAAGCATAAAATTCCATTTAAAAATTCTAAAAAATCTCAAAAAAATCATTACTGGGACTAATTCACCACATTGAGCAACTTAGTCCTCCTGCACATTTTGCACAGTAATTTCTGGCATTTTCTGAGCATTTTCTACATTTGTATTTTATTTTATTGCATTGCTATTACAGTTTCAAGAATTGTAGTTATTAGCATTTTATTGTTCTTAGTTTATATTGTATTTGCATCCACCTGCATTTAGAAACCTTTGCATGAGTGTTTGGTGTCGTATTGCTAATACCTTAGTGATAAGTTCAAGACTCATTTTATCCCACAATAATACACTCATTGTGGATCTTGGATTGTCTAAAGCTTCCACTCCTAGTATTGCAACTAGTACACTAGGCATGGACCCTACCTTTAGCAACTCTTTGCCTTCTAATCGCATGCAAGTTGAGACATCTAATGATCACATTCTACAAGAAAAATTCATTAACATTCATGAGGAATTAACATATCTCCAACATCAACTGCACATGTCTTGAAAATATTTCAACCACTATTATTCCTGCTACAGAAAACATCCATCACATGCTTGAATATGACAAAGTCCTAAACGTTATGAAAAAAATTGTTGAGATATACCAAAAATAGATTTCTTCCACCTCTTGTACATCTCAACCAACAAACATTGTGGTTATTCAAGGAGGACCTAACACTCCTCCTTCAATAGTAGCATCCATACCTACGTACACCACTCCTCAAGTCACAACAAAAATGCAATGTAGATTAGTAATGTGATTCCTTCCTTGACTATTCCTTCTAGCATTCCTAATTCTTATGTGGCATTTCATGTTCTATCCTCTTCCACCATACCATTTATAAGTATTCCATTTACTTTCCCTACCACTACAGACACTCTATCACCACTTTCTCTTCCACCAGTAACACTTCAATTGACCCTCTCATAACACAAATTTTCCAAACTGTCTCCTCTATGCAAAACCAAATATCAACCATAAACCAAAATCAAAATGGAACACCTACCTATTATGTTCATAGTAGCCCACAATCTCTAGAAATATTGTGAACACTGATTCCACAACGAATACAGATTCCTATATTTGAGAAATATGGAGGGAAGGGAGATCCTTCTAACCATGTTAGTGCTTACACAACCTTATGTAGTGACTTTGTACTTGAAGATAAACTATTAGCCAAACTGTTTCCAAAGACTTTAAAAGACCCTACTTTAGAATGGTTTTCATCCTTACCGAATAATTCAATTTGTTTATTCAATGAGCTAGTTGATGCATTTATATATAATTTCCAAGTGCATATGACTCCAAAGAAGACCTTGGCCAATTTAATGAGATGCAAACAACATGAAGAAGAAAAGATAACTAATTTTATCTCATGATATCAATTACTCTATTCTCAAATCAATGTAAAGATTCCTGATCCACATCTTCAAAAGATGTTTATAGAAAACTTGCAAACTAAACTTTAGGATAAACTCACAATGATGAAATTTCCCTCCTTTATGCACTTGTGTACTACCCTTTCTGATTATCATGATTTGGTTAGTAGTCGTGATACAAAGTCCACTTCTAGCTTAGCTAAGAAGTCTAAACATGCTAATCCCAACAATTCACAACCATTTAGAAAACAAAAAAAAAAGGTTTTTACAGTTCAACCCCCCTCAACAACCAACACAACCCATCAACAACCAAGTCACAACCATTAAAGCTGCAATACCTTATAGTTATGGAGATTCAAAATGATAGTTTAAACCTTTACCAAGCACTCTTCATAACACACTATCCCAACTTTTATAGCAACAAATGATTACTTTACCTATTGTTAAACCAATCGATCCTACTAAGCCTTTACCTCCAACCTTTAAACCCAATGCTTATTGTCATTATCATAGAAAAAATGGACATGACAGGGAAAATTGTAAGTGTCTTAAATACCTTGTGCAAGACCTCATTGATTCTAACCATCTATCCATTGAAAATTTTAATGTTAAAGGAAATACATCTATTGCCCCTCCAAATCAAAATTTGCAAATTTTGACTGATCCAATGCCTTAAGATAATGTTTCATTTGTCAAAGCTAGTGAAACTCAAAACAATGATGTGATGAATGTTCATACATATATTGAACATCTTGATCCTATTCCACATACCAATACTATTAATCCTATGAATGAAATGGTTGTAATGATAGAAATTATCCCTTGTAAGGGCCAACCTAAGAAATCTCTTGATATTACTTTCTCCTCTAAGGAAATCCTTCCAAATCTCCCCGATGGTCCTCCTTACATAGCTAGTCATATTTATGATAAGTCCACTAAATGGATACTCATAGATCCCACCTCTAGTGAGAATGCGATCACTAAGGAATTTTTGTTATTACATGATCTTTATCAAGATGATTATGATAAACCAACATGTATCAAAACACACAATGGTTTCTCCTACCCTACGATAGGATCAATTGTCCTTCCATTATAGATAGGACTAAACACAGTGGATGTTACAATCTCCATCATCTCATAGTCAGATTAGTTTTGTTTGAGGCTAGGCCATTGATGAGCCCAAAATATGCTGATAGTTTGGATATTATGATGAAATTTTAATGCCTTTACTTTTGTTATTTGTGGTTGTTTAAAAATCTTTTGAAACCTTTTATGGGGATATCCTATAGCAAAACATTTGCATATTCCTGCAGCTTATTGTGTTGACTTGACTACATTTATTACCCCGTTAACTCCCTAAATGACTAGTATATCACATACAGTTTTTGAATGATGAAATAGATTTAAATGTGTGATTAATGAACGGATATTGTGTATGTGCCATACACCTTTTCTTTTGCATTTGTTACATTTTGTTTCACAGGTTGTTGAAGAATGATCGAGTCAAGTGCAACTAATCTTGGCCTTGCAGTAAAGTCCATTTCCTGCACGACTTTGAGGAAGCTTCGGTGAAGACTCTTTGACCGAAACCGTTGGGAAATATTTTTAATGACAGTCAATCTGGAAAGAGTGGAGCGCTAGATTCTCTCTGGATCAAGTTGAACACATAAATTCATTTATGAAGTTTGTTCCTTGATTCTGGGATACACTTTACTTCCACATCTTTCTTTGATAGGGTTAGTTAGTTAGTTGCTCTCCTGATTTTAAATAAAGTACTCCTGCGTGAGTGAAAAAAGGAGATGATAGTTAGAGTAAGATAGAAGCATAGTGATAGAAAGATAGCAGATATCATGTAAGAGTCAGTATGATAATGAAAAGCAGAATCTGTTTGACAAAAGACAGAGTTTATTGTTAGTTTATATCAACAAAGCAATGTATACCATACTGTTTTCATGAATAAAGTTTGATGAAGTTCTGAGCTCAGCACCTGCATAATCAGTAGATGCTTGCTAAGGATGCCCACTTAGTAAGTATCTGTAGCTAGTTAGTTAGTTGTTCTTTTCTGTTGATCTTCAGTTAGCTTTCATCTTTGAAGTTTTCATACAAACTTAGTCTTGTATTGCTCTTGCAGCATAGGGAATCCATCCCTGTGCCTGTTCCTGCAGCATAAGGCCAGTTCATAGTTTGTGTTTCAGTCATAGCTATTATGGTTTCTATTTTAATCAAATCATAGTTGAGTTAAAGAACTTTGCATTACCTTCCTGTAGCGTAGATAGAATTCCTTCCAAGTATTTATTTCTGCTAAGTTTTGACCGAAACCAGTTCTTAGAGCATATATTGTGCTGCGCCATTTAAAGTATACGTCCCCTGGTTTGACAAGTAAATGAACATCCATAGAGAGATATTAGTCACCTGTTGGAATGTCCAATTCCTAGGAAAGGTTTTACTGTGATTTTCATATCCTTTTGTGGGCGCGACCAGCCATCAATGGCTTCACTCAATGAAAGTTGTCCCTTTAGTCATACACAAATGTTTAAAGTTTCCACTTGAAAATGACAAATTCACTATTCACCATAAAGGCTTTAACCCTTTTTCTTCTAAAGGAAGCTTCTCCTTAGAATCCTTTTGGCCTGAGCCCATGAAGCCTATAATGCCTCACAAATACGTCTTTTTCATTGCTTACCAAAAGTTTAAAGAAAAGAAAATTGTAGAATTATCTCTCTATAACATGTACCCACCCACTTTTGACACTCCTATCTTAGATGAAACAATGATTCAACCCAAAATTGAACCCACCCATTAAACTCAACCAACACCTGAAACTTCCCCCACATCATCTAAACGACCAAGAGATAATGATAAAAAATCTATCATGCTGCCTCGTATAAAACAAGTTTATAAGACAAGGGGGAAATTGGATGAACAACCCTCCACGGTTTCTTTTGTTACTCCCCTTAAGGAAGAAAAGAAACCAATGGTTGTTCAACCCACTCCTTCACAAACACAACTCGATAATAAAACCAAAAGAAATAGAGGAGCTAGGGAGTGTAGGAATAAGCGTCGTTCCCTTACTCACAAATTGTAAACTGAAGAAAATATTAAAGAAAATCAAAATCCACACTTAACACAAGTAATGCATGATGACCCTCCTCCCCAATAATAATAAAATGATCCAATACAACAACCAAAACTTGTGATACACCCTACACTGGACATTATCATCCATCCTCCTATCATGATCAATTTGGATGACGATGATGAGATCACTAAAATAGATGAACAGAGGTGCATAATGATTTGAATACTTTATTTTCCTCTTCCAAGAGCTTAAATAATAAATCTCCTACAAAGAATGTAGAACCTAGTGCTTCCCCTAGTTTGTCACTCACACTTGTCCCTTTGGCTAGTTGCCCACCCTTGGCATATCATGAACATGATTGAGAGGTTGATGACTTGGTCGATGGTTGACTTGCATTTTCCTTACTATCCTTTTGCATTTTCTTTTTCTTTTTCTTTTGTATTTTTTTTTTGTGTATCGTGTTCCCCCATGATGTGATGTTTTCTGTTCTCTATCTCTTTGTGACCTTCTATTTGTACCTTCATTGTTCTATATATGACGTACATCACTTTCTCCTTTTCCTTTTCTTTTTCTTTTGTATTTTTCTTGTGTTTTCCTTTTTTGGGATGACACAAGGCATTGAGACTGAAATGTCTCTTTGATGTTGACCCAAAAGGCGCCCTTTTTTTTTCCTTTGCATTTTCTTTTGTCTTTTTCTTTTGTTTTCGTTTTGAGGATGACGCAAGGCTTTGAGACTGAAATGTCTCTTTCATGTCAACCCAAAAGGCCCCCTTTTTATTTTTGTTTTCCTTTTGGAAATGATGCAAGGCATTGCAACCAAAATTTCTCTCATGTTGAACCCAAAGTTTTCTCTTTTTCTTTCACCCTTTTTTTTCTTTTCGCTTGTGTTTTCCTTTTGGGGATGATGCAAAGTGTCAAGACATAGTGTGTCTCTTCCATGTTGACCCAAACGATTCTTTCTTTTTCTTTGGTTTTTCTCTCTTTGTGCCATTATTCAAGTTCTATGTATTCAGAGAATGATGACAATTCTAAGCTCTTTACAAAAGACTAAAGCAAAGAACATACTGACCCCAAATCCATAGATCCCTTATGTGTTTGGTGTTTTCATTTTGGGGGAAACCCCTTCCTTTCCTTTCTTTTTCCTTTCCTTCACATGACGTAGTCTTACTCGGAAACGTATGACTTGGCATAGGGGCTTTCCAAGTTGGCTCTCATGTCTTTTTTCTTTTAGCATTTTCATTTTCTCCTTTAAATTAATTTATCACAGTACGATGTCTAGAAATTCCTTTAATGTGGGGGCATACATTTTCATTATCATTTTACATTTTTCTTTTTCTTGGTTCTTAGTCCAGCCTTATTACTTCATATGATGTGTTTTTTCCTTTGTGGATGACATTGGGTGCGATGTATTTCATTTGTGTGATCTATCTTAGCATATTACATTCCTCTTGGGGGCTTGACGTGATGCACTACATCCCCTAAGTTGTGAATTTTCTATTTTTGATTAGTCCTCTTGGAGAAATTAGACACAATGTTCCCTAAGTCATAGAACACGCATGAACTAAACAAGACTCCTTTGAACATATTTTGTATGTTGCATTTTGCATTTGTTATATGGCCACCTTGCATAACACAACTTGCATGCTTATAGTGCCATCATCTTTATTCATGAGCTCCAACCAAACAAAGTTTTTCTTGTCTCGTGACGCTTGAAATGTCATTTTCTTTTGTTGTACCTTATTAAAGTTATCAGTCTGAGGGTATGTGCAGGATCATCATGGAGAAAACAAGCCCTTATGTGGCAAAAAATTCAGAAAAATCAGAGTTAGGCAACTTGACATAAAAATTTGAATAAGTTATCTATATTATTTCAAAAATATGCAAGAAGAGAATCTGTAGAAAATTGAATGTAGTTTCTAAACTAGCAGGTTTATTTAAAAAAAAAAAATCTTATTTGGTGAAAATTTGAAATTTCAAGACAATAGTACTTAAATTTCAGGGAAAAAATAAGAAGTAGGTGTCTATCTGACCACCCTAACCACAATAAAATGATATTATTTTTTTATAATATTTTAGACATAAGTAGAGGACTCGTGTCCGGATGTGATGCATATTTTTTTATAATTTTTACAAGTAAATAATTAATTATTTTTATTAATTTTTTAAAATATAAAAACTCGATGTCCGACTACCCAACTTGGTAAAAATTCATGAAATTCAACTTTTTCTTTTTAATCCTATAGTATACTGAAGCATAGAATGTGATGCATGTTTTGGATTGAAAAATGTGATATTGTTTGAAAGCTATAGATGTTTTTCAATCAACCTATCAATCAACACTTTAGTCATAATTCAAATAGAAAATGAATAATAATTATTTATTAAATTCAAAGTAAAGCATAATTTATATTGGTGGAAAGATGAGAATCTCCTTTCAAAACTCTTTTCATTTCATCAATTTTGGGTAAAAAAAAAGTCATCAGCCACATACCCTACAAATACCCATCATATTGCCACTTTTTGGCCCATCATGTTCTTGCACATACCTAGGAGGTATAAATTTGGTATGGTTGAGTGGGAAGCCCATTCTGAGGAATGAATTTTCCCCATAGCCACCTGTGTGTGTGTGAGTGCATACCAGCCATGAGTGTATGTATCTCACCTTCTTGGCCTTCTCACCTAGTGGACAGTTATGAGTTCTATTGCCTCAGAGTGAGTATACATTTATTTTTGCAAACAAACAACCTAGACCTGATCCACAACGAGATGGAAAAATGATTGAATCTTGATCTGACTCTCTCTTCCCTACTCCCTTTTCATTTACATCATTCACATGTGTGTTTCTTGTGCTCATGTTTAGTTTTCCATGGGATCTTCATCCTGGGGGCTTGATCATCCCTCTTGATTGTTGTCTCATCTTGCTAAGCATTAATTCATTGAAACCCCTCTTAATTGCATGTTCAACTACTTTAGTGTGAGTTTGATGTAGGTTCATCCTCTCACTAAGGTGGGGGCTAATTGTGGACATGGAAAAAGTAACCCTTCTACTTTTTCTCATGTTTAAGCCATTCTAGTTGATTTTGGCTTGATTTTTCTAGATTTAATGTTTTAATGTGGTCAACACATTCACATTAGGTCTTGGACCCTTGTGAATCATTAAGAATTCTAGGGTGTCTTGTAAAAGTGTTGTAACCCACTTTCACACTTTTCTAGGGCCCTTTCATTATAATTCACCTAAATATCTTTTTATCACTTACCAAGTCTTATTTCAAAGTGTTGTAAAGAGTTGTAATAAACTCACAATTTTCTATGCTTTTCATCAATAATTCAACCCTTTCTTATGTTTAAATGACCCCTTAATGCACTTTCTAGCCCTACTTCAGTGTATTTTTGAGAATATTCCCGTTAAACCTTATTAAATACACTTCAATCCCTGACACTCATTAAAATTTCCCTGTGGGACCAAGTCACCATCTGGACCCACTGAGACAAAAAATAAAAATAATTTGAATTTTCTAGTGGGATTTTATTGTCTTAACCTTAAGGTCAGCCTGTGATGTGTTATTTTCAGGAAATATTGAAAAATCAAGTATAAAAGTGTTTTCCCCTCATTTGGCATCTTCTAATTCCCCATTCATTATTCAAGCAATCCATTCATTTACTTAATCATTCTCAATCATTGTAAGTATCATCAAGCATCCATTTGCATATCTTTAGATTTCAACATCAAGGGTTTGGTGAGTTTGTGACATTGCATGTTGTTCATTCATCATTCTATCTTTATTTCATTTCATTTTCTAGGGTTTGATTACCAAATTGGGTTTTGACCAAGGCAAACCCCTATTCCCTAACTCTTAACCCTTTTCCCCCTCTTTTCATGTGTATTTTATAGGTCTTGTATAAAGATTTTTCAAAGAGCAAGGTGTTAAATCATGGTCAGAAATCCATCAAAGTCATTCAAGTCAACAAAGCCCTAATTGAAGCTTGGAGACCTCTTTCAACTTGTTTTCTACAAAATTTGAACTGGACACCTGTTAGGAAGGGAAGTGTAGACCTAAACCATATATTTTTGGTTCCTATGGACAATTCTTGCTCTTCTAGGGTTTTTCACCTAAAAGGAGAGAGATAGGAGAAAAAAAGCTAATGGGTCATTCAAATAATGTTATGTGTGATGTTGTCTAACCTAAATGAATTTAACTAAATGCAATTGACTAATATAAATGAATGAAAACTAATGGAAAAGTGAAACTAAAGTTATGTTTGAAAACACATTATGTAATGCAACAATGAACTAAATGAAGAAAATATGTAGAACATAAAGGAACAGGATGAATATGAGTGCAGCTAGGAAAAATATGATAAATCTAGAATGTTGTGAATGCTGGCTGAAATCATTGATTTTTAATAGTGGGAAGCATTTTCCTAGGGTGGTGAATTAGTCCTCCTCTTGGTAAAAACTGTCAGAAGCAAGTTTCTATTTGTCGGGATCCAAAATCTGACAAAATTCAAATTTTTAGTCCTAAGGTGGGACTCATTCACCATAGGTGGCGAATTAGTCATCTCCCAATTTTTTGAAAAATCAGGAGACAACTCTACAACACCAGATTTGGAAATCACTGCTGTCAGGTTGCCAAAGTCAATTCTATGGGAAACGGATAGAAAACCTTCTTCAAGCTTGAAATAGACTTAAGTTGACTTGAAGCACGTAGTTGACTTGTAAACTAATCTTCAATACAAAAAATATTGTCAAATATGAATACCTAGGTCTACAAACAAACATGCAATGAGGAAAAATCGTTTAAGGCTAGTGAATAGGGGTTTTCCTTGGTCAAACCCTGCTTTTGGTAATCAAACTTATAATAAAATAGTGAAACACAGAGGAATGATAAACTAGCAACATGCAATTTCTATTAACTTACCAAACCCTTGATGATGCAAATCTAAAGTAATGTTAATGGTTGCTTCAAAGTGCTTGAATAGTGCTTGAAAAGATGTAAAATGCTTGAATGCTTGAATGAATTGGTGGATAAGTTAGCTTGATGAATGCCAGTTGAAATGAGGTGAAAATCAATTATTTATACACACTAGTGCCTTAGTTACCAATTCTTACCTCATCACAAGTCAACATCAAGTGTTTTTGAATAAAATCCTAAAAAGAAATTTAAAATATTTTGAATTTGGGGCCAAGGGGGACTCATTCACCACCCATGGTGAATGGGTCCCACCTAGGACCTAAAAATGTGTTTAAGGAAATATGTTGTGTTTAATGTTGTTTGTCAGGATAATACACAAAAATACACTTAATTAAGAATATGAGAGAATAAAGGGGTCAAAAAAAGCATGAGAAAGGGATAAATATTGAAGATGTGCCTAGAAAAGCATGAAATATTGTTACAAGACTTTACAACATGTCAAAATAGGACTTGTTGATGAGTAAAATGGTGATTTTTAGGTAAATTGTAATTAATAGAGTCTAGAATAATGTAGAAATGTCTTAGAACATTTCACAAGACCTTCACAAGATGTCTTTCTTTGAGTTTTATTACCTAAATAAGCATGTTCAAGCCATGTTGCAACATAAAATCAAAGCAACATAGATCCAACACCATGAAACAAGACCTAAAAGGCCATGAAAATGACAAGGGGCCATTTTTCTATGGCACATTTATCCCTCACTATAGTGAGATGATGAACTTACTTCAAACTCACACTAAAGTAGCCATGAACATTGAGGGGAGGGTTCAAATGCACTTACGTTAGAAAGGTGGAATACAACAATGAAGATGGATGATCAAGCCCCCAGGATGAAGATCGCATGGAAAAATAAGCATAAGAACAAATGAACAAACAAGTGTTGAGATGAATTGGATGAAGCTTCAATCGTCAATCCAACTAGTTGTGGATTAGATCTAGGCTGATTGTTTGAAAAAGAGAATGTGTACTCACTCTAGGGCAATAGAACAAATGATTGTCCGCCGAGTGAGAATTCCCAACTGTACTCACTCTGGGGCCACATAATTAGTTGTCCGCGGGGTGAGAAAGCCCAAAAGGTGAGATACATATGCTAGTTGGTATGCACTCACAAACAAAAAAGTGGCTATGGGGAAAATTCATGCCGCTAGATGGGCTTCCCGCTCAACCATATTAAAGTTATACCTATTGATAACTTAATAAGGCACCACAAGGAAAACGTCATGAATAAAAAGAAAGGGTACCATAGTCATGCAAGTTGTGTTATGTAAGGTTGCAAAAATGAAAAATGTAAAAATGTAAAAATACAAAAATGGAAAGTATAAACATGTAAAATGTTTGAAGGAGTCATGTTCAGTTCATGCAAGGTCATTCACTTAGGGAACATTGGGTCTATGTCTCCAAGAGAGGACCAATCAAAGAATAGTATTTTTGCAACTTAGGGGATGCAGTGCCTCGTATCAGGCCACAAAGAGTAATGCAATATTCTTAGAAAGGTCACACTTATGAAGGAAATCACACCCAATGTCATTCACAAAGTGACAAATGCATTACATAAATGACAAAGCTGCACTAGGAACCAAGAATGTAACTGAATTATGGCAATGTATGCCCCCCACTTTAAAGGAATTGCTACACATCATTTTGTGAGAAATTACTTTAAAGTAAAGAAGGAAAGAAAATGCAAAAAAGAAACAAGACATGAGAGCCAACTTGGAAAGCCCTATTCCAAGTCATATGTTTCGAAGTTAGACTGCATCATATCAAGGAAAAAAGAAAAAGAAAAGAAAAGGGAGTTGCCCTGCAAAAAATAAAGCACACCAAAAACATAAGGGATCTATGGATTTGGGGTTAGTATGTTTGTTGCTGCAATTTTTTTATGAAAGAGCGTGGAAATATCATCATTCCCCAAAGCACATAGAGCTAGAAGAATGACACAAAGAGAGCGAAAAAAAAGGAAAAACAAACTTCTTTTTGGGTCAACATGGAAGAGACATTGCGGTTTTGATGCCTTGCATCATCCCCAAAAGGAAAACACAAGCAAAATGAAAGAAAAAACAAGAAAGAAAATGAAAAAGGTTTTCGGTCAACATGAAGGACACATTTCAGTCTCAATGCCTTGCATCATCCCCAAAAGGATAACACAAAACAAAAAGAAAAAAGAAGACAAATATCTTGTGGGTCAACATGGAAGAGACATAGGGTGTCTCTACGCTTTGCGTCATCCCCAAAAAGAGAACACAAAACAAAAAGAGTGAAAAATACAAGGACCTTTTGGGTCAACATGGAAGATACATAGGGCATCTCTATGCTTTGCGACATCCCCAAAAAGAACACAAAAAAAAGAGAAAAAGAAAATGTATGACATATAGAAGAATAAAGATACAAATAGAAGAAGTGTACGAAGAGAGGGAAACACCAAACACATGATATGGGGGAACACGATACAAACATGAAAAGAAAAATAAAAGGAGAAAAGAAAAAAGGCTAGTTAGGCGAATGCAAGTCAACCATCTAAGAGGCCATTCTCCCAATCATGTTTAGTGTAATGCGAGGGTAGTTGACTGTCCAAAGAAAGAATTGCAAGCACCAAACTAGGAGACATACTAGGTTCTTCACTTGGTGGAAAAGATGTATCATTTAAGCTCATTGTAGATTAAAATAAAGAATTTAAATCGTTCTACACTTTGTCATCTATTTTTGATATCATTGGATCATCATCATAATCATCAAGATTAATGAGAAAAGGAGGACGAAGGGTGATTTCTAAGGATGGATGGATCAAGAGCAGAGGTTGTTGGATTGGTTCAATTTGTTGTGAAGGTTGCACGGGACTATCTTGTGGTAGGTCAGGAGGAGGGTGGTCATCTATTACTTCAGTCAAAGGTAGAGGTTGATTTTCTTTATCTTCTTCTATATGAGATTGATGAGCAAGGAGACGAAAACGATTCCTTCATTCCCTAGCACCACAGTTTCATTTAATTCTATTTTGGAGTTGTTGAGTTGTAAGAGTGGGTTGAGTCAGCATAGATTTTTCTGCTTTTAAAGAGGGAAGAACAAAAGAAACCAAAGAGGATGGATAAACAACTTTCTCTTTGGATTTATACACTTTTTTAAGGCAAGGAGGCATGATAGGAGTGGTTTCATTTTTCCTTGGTCGTTTAAACAATGGTGGGGAAGTATCTATGGGTGGTTGTTCAAGAGGTTGTATAGGTTGTTCAATTTCAGATTCAGGTTGAAGCATGGTTTCTTCTATGATAGGAGGTGTGGAAGTGGATGGGGATGAGTTTCGAAGAGACAATTTGGCTATCTTTTTGGCTTTAGAATTTTGATAAGTTATGAAAAATAAGTCCTTTCATGGTGTGAAGGGTTCCGTAGGTGTAGGCCAAAAGGCTGCTAATAAAAAATTACCTTTGGAGGATAAAGGATTAAAGCCACTATGGTGTATGGTGACTATCTCATTCTCATGTGGAAACTTCAAATACTTGTGAATAGCTGATGAGACTACTTTCATTGAGAGAAGCCAAGGGTGGCCTAGCCACAAATGAAATTGGTCAGATTGTGGAATAATTGAAAATATTCCCTCCAAAGTTGTAGGTCCTATTTGTAAGGGTAGCACAATCGATCCAAACATAGGGCATTCAAAGCCAATATGTGTCTTAATCCGTGCAGTTGGTTTATTATATTCATCTTGATATAGCTCATGTAATACTAGAAACTCCTCTATGATCACATTCTTGCCACAAGCGGGATCTATTAATATCCCATTAGTGGGCTTATTATAGATTCTTCCAGCTATGTAAAGAGGACCATCAAGAAGTTTTTGTAGTATTTCTTTAGCAGAAAAAGTGATATCAAGAGACTTAGTGGTTTGTGCCTTATGAGGGATAACATCTATCATAGCTACTAGCTCATCCATAAGACTTTACATAGTAACAGGAGGAGGTGTATCATGTTGTTCATTGTTTGTATCAATAGTCATTACATCAGTGGTTGAAGTTTCACTATCCTTGACAAATGAGGTAGTATGTTTAAGTATGGGATTAGTGAAAATTTTCAAATTCTGGTTAGGGGGTGCAACATACTTATTACCTTGATCATTAACACCCATAATGGACAGATGTCCTGAATCAATGAGGTCTTGAAGTAAATGTTTGAGACACTTGCAATGTTCAATGTCATGTCCATTCTGGCGATGAATATGACATTAAGCATTAGGTTTGAAGGTGGGTGGTAAAGGTTGGTTTGGATCAAGCGGTCGGAAGGGTGAAAAAGTGAGTAGGAATTGTTGAATTAATTGGTTCATTGTGTTATGAAGGGTATCGGGTAGGGGAGTAAATTGTCTCTTCGGATCCCCATAGGTACAAGGCACCATTGCTTTAACAATTGCCACTTGATTTGGAGTAGATTGAGTTGGCTATGGTTGAGGTTGAGGAGGAAAATTAAACTATAAAAGCCTCTATTTGGTTTGCGAAAGTTTTGTGTGTTATTCTGGTTTTGATTGTTGTGTTCAATTTTTTCAACTCAGTTATAGGTGGATTTTGAATCGCGACTCAAAACTGAATTATGGTATTCACATAAGGTTATAAATAAATGTATAAATGAAGGGAATTTCATCATTGTTAATTTATCTTGAAGGTGTGTGTGCAAATTTTTGATAAACATATTTTGTAGATGTGCATTAGGAATCTTGACATCAATTTGAGCATACACAGATTGGTATCGTGAGATAAAATATGTTACTTTTTCATCTATTTTTTGTCTACATCGCATGAGGTCAGCCATTGTGTTTTTAGGTGTCATGTGAACTTGAAAGTTACTTATGAATACATCAACCAATTCATTGAATGAATGGATGGAATGATTAGAAAATTTTGAAAACCATTCTAAAGCAGTGTCTTTCAAGGTCCTTGGAAACAGTTTGGCTAATAGTTTATCATCAAGGATGAAGTCACTACACAAAGGTTTATAGGCATTAACATGGTTGATAGGGTCTCCTTTTCCTCCATATTTCTCAAACCAAGGCATTTCTATCCCTTGTAGTATTGGGGTACATAAAATTTTTAAGGATAAGGGGCTACTACGGACACGATATGTAAGTGGAGAGGATTGACCTTAGCTAATGGTGGAAATTTGATGTTGCATAGATGAAACGGTAGTAAGGAGTTGTGTAAGAAGGGGATTGGGGTATGTGGGTTAAGGTGGAAGGGAAAATGGTGATGCAGTATAAAAAGGAATACTATGGGGTGTGAATGTGGTGGAAGGGACTTGCAATGCCACAAGAGAAGTAGGAATGCTAGTGGAAATCAGAAAAGAGGTAGCCACATAATTAGCTTGATGCATAGTTGTATGGACTTGTAGATTGGTATAAGTTCATATGGAAGCTATGGTTGAAGGGGGAGGAACTTGAGATCCTCCTTGGATTATAGGAATGGTTGCAAATTGGGTATTAGAAGAGGCATGTTTATTGTAAATCTCAAAAATTTGCTTCATCACTTGCAAGCCATCATCACTTTCAATCAAACGATGAATATTTTCAATGGAAGGTATGGCAGTGGTGGAAATTTTTTCTAGTGACAAGTCTTGTTGTAAATGTGAAAAATACTCATGAATATTAATGACCTTTTCTTGCAGGAGGGAGTTTTTTTGGTTGTCAAAATTCATTGGATGGAAAGGTGAAGGCATATAAGTGGTATTGTCTGGGCCTAATGCACCATTATCCATACTAGGAGTAGGAGCTCATGAGATCCCAAGGTCCATAATGAAAGTGCTATTGCGGGAGGCCATGAGTCTAGAACTTCTTCTCACTAAAGTATTATCAACGGGGCACCAAACACTCATGCAAGTACTACAAAGGAGGGGTGAATGAAAATGTAAACTAATCTAAGAGTTTGAAATTCAAATAATAGAAAATTTGCTAACTATAACTGAGATCTAACTACAAAAATTAGAAATGCAAACAAATGCCAGAAAAATGCTAAAAATGTTGTTTAACAAATGCAGAGGGACTGATTCATCCTGGGTGGTGAATGAGTCCTTTTATGATGTTTTTGTGTTTTTCAAAAAAAACAATGTGATTTTAATGCTCTACAAAATGCAATCAAAGATGCAGAATGTAGATTTTCACTTTTTTCAATGAGATGCAATGCAAAAATGAAATCTAAATGAAGCTTTTACTAATGCAAGATAAAATGCAAAAACAAAACAATGAACTAATTGAATGCTAATGCAAATGTAAACTAGGATGTAGTATGTAAATGAAATCAAAAATTCAAAGTGTTCCAAAAGTCAAGTTCACCAAAATGAACCGTAGATTTCTGGCTCCTATGGACAACTCTTGCTCTTTTAGGGTTTTTCACCTAAAAGGAGAGAGATAGGAGCAAAAATTCTAATGGTTCATTCAAATAATGTTATGGGTGATGCTTTCTAACCTAAATTAAGCTAGCTAAATTCAATTGATTGATCTAAATGAATGAAAACGAATGCAAAAGTGAAACTAAAGTTATTTTTGAAAACACATTGTGTAATGCAACAATGAACTAAATGAAGAAAATATGTAGAATAGAAAGGAACAGGATGAATGTGAGTGCACCTAGGAAAAATATGATAAATCTAGAATGTTGTGGATGCTAGCTAAAATCACTAATTTTTCATAGTGGGACTCATTCACCCAAGGTGGTAAATTAGTCATCCTCCTAGTAAAAACTGTAGGAAGTAAGTTTATGTCTGTCGGGATTCGAAATCTGACAAAATTCAGATTTTAAGTCCTAAGGTGGGACTCATTCGCCACAGGAGGTGAATCATTCCTCTCCCAAATTTCTAAAAAATCAAGAGACAACTCTAGAACACCAGATCTGGAAATCACTGCTTGTTGGGTTACCAAAGTCAATTATGCGGGAAACGGACATAAAACCTTCTCCAAGCTTGAAATAGAATTAAGTTGAATTTAAGCACCTAGTTGACTTGTAAACCAATCTTCAACACCAAAAAACTTGTCAAATCTGCATACCTAGGTTTGGAAACAAACATGCAATGAGGAAACATGGTTTAAGGTTAGTGAATAGGGGTTTTCCTTGGTCAAACCCCGCTTTTGGTAATCAAAACTTTAATAAAATAGTGAAATGAAAAGGAATGATAAACTAAAAACATGAAATTTCTATTAGCTTATCAAACCCTTGATGATACAAGTTTGAAGTAATGTCAATCGCTGCATCAAAGTGCTTGAATAGTTCTTGAAAATATGTTGTGAAATGCTTGAATGCTTCAATGAATAGGTGGATAAGTTAAGTTCATGAATGGGATTTGAAATGAGGTGAAAGTAACTTATTTAAGCACACTTCTGCCTTAGTTACCTATTCATACCTCATCACAGGTGAACATCAAGTGTTTTTGAATAAAATCCCGAAATGAAATTTTAAATATTTTGAATTTGGGGCCAAGGGGGACTCATTTGCCACCCATGGCCAATGGGTCCCACCTAGGAGCTAAAATGTGTGTCGGGAAGTATGTTGTGTTTAATGTTGTTTGTCAGGATAATACTAAAAAATACACTTAATTAAGCATATGAGAGGATAAAGGGGTTGAACAAAGGACAAGAAAGGGATAAATAGTGAATATGTGCCTAGAAAAGCATGAAATCTTGTTACAAGACTTTACAATACTTCAAAATAGGACTTGTTGATGAGTAAAAAGCTGATTTTTAGGTGAACTGTAATTAATAGAGTCTAGAAGAATGTAGAAATGTCTTAGAAGACTTCACGACACCTTCACAAGGAATTGTTATTTGAGTTTAAGTACCTAAATAAGCATGTTCAATCCATGTTGCAACATAAAATCAAAGCAAAATAGTACCAAAACCATGAAATAAGACCTAAAAGGCCATGGAAATGACAAGGGGCCATTTTTCTATGACACAAGACTGAAAGCTATAGATTCCTGTCTCGAATTTCCTAAGATTCCCAGGTGGGGTAAGTTTCTATCTATGGTCGAATTAGTCCCACTGCTAGGCCTAAAAAGTGATTTTTTTCATTTTTGAGTACCCATTAGGCTAAAACCCGTTTCGACAGAATCTCCCCAAAAGAGGACTAAGTCACCCAGCTTGATGTAAGTGTCACAATTAGCTTCAACAAAAAAATCTACAGGATTCCAGAGCCTCTCTGCATCACACTTCAGTTTCCAGGTGCATCTCTCCAGTCTTGTTTATTTCTATTATTGATTACTTGCATTTATTCTATCATTTTCCATGCATCATTGTGTTTTCAAACAACTTGCATTTCTTAGGTTTTACATTATTAATTCATTACTTTAATCAGTTGATTGCATTTAGGCATACTTCATCCATCCTTGCATTGATTTTGAGTGTAGAAATTACCCATTTTGGCCCATCTTTCTCCTTTTAGGTGAAAAACCCTAAAGGTGTAAGAAAGTCATTGGGAGCCAAAATATTTACATACAATACTAAATGACCTAGAAATGATCATGAAATTAAAAAAAAACAAAAAACTAAAAGTGTGCACCTATAAACTTGTAGAGACTGAATGAAGACTGAAAATGTTCTTGATTCTAAAATTTTGACCTAATAGGACTCATACGCCATTCTGGACGAATCAGTCCCAAATCTAGAAAACTGTATCGAAGCTTGTTTCAAGCAAATGGGTATCTGAATGTGTAGAAATATCTAAAAAATAGGTACAATGGGACTCATTCACCACTAATTTTGAATACATCCACTTTGACTTTTCTGAAAACTCAAAAGTGGAACTGGAAGCTCTTAGTCTTCTCTTTCTATTCGTCCAGATGTCTAGATTCGAAACCCTAATTTTTGGCACTGTAAGTGACTTTTTATGAATATTTTTACCTTTCCAATAGGAAAATTACTCCAACAACTTTGTAACCTATTCTTCAATGATTTCTAAGCCTTCAAAATACCTAGATCTGCAATCACACAAGGAAAGAGAGAGAAATGTTGATTGTTAGAGAATAGGGGTTTGCCTTGGTCGAACCCATTTTAGGAAATTAAACCAAAATGATGAAACAAAATGATGAAGTATGAACATGAGATAATGCAATTAGAAACTCTCCATGATCATAGATCTTGAATTGCTACCGCAATGGATGAAGAATTTTCCCTTGAATGCCTTAGAAGTGATCTTCAATGCTCTCTAAATGACCTAACCCTAGCTTGCTTGACTTCAGATGGGTAATGAATGAATGAAATAATGATTAGTAATTTTTTTATATAGTCAATCCACTCAAATTCCCATATATTTGATCCCCGAGGCTGACATTCAAGAAAATTAAACTTAAAACCCAATTTTTCCTGCTCGAAGCTCGAAAATGGTCCAAATGGGACTCATTGACCATCCTGGGTTAATGGGTCCCACCTAGATGGGAATCATTCACCCAAAGTGGAAAATGGGTCCCACAAGGGCTCTTTTGCCAGCTGGGATGTTGGGGAGTGAAGAAATCAGGTTTATATGTTGATTTCATGAGGTCTTTGATAAAAATAAGCCCCGGGATGCACAATATGGGGTCATAGGGGCCTATTAATGATGATATAAAGGGTGATTAGGGCTAGGGACACAATTTCAATGTGAAATTATGATTAAATACACTTTACAACACTAAAATGAGGTACACATAGCCTAGAATGGCACAACGTCCAATGTGAATGTGTAAAACACATTACAACACTAGATTAAAAAAATTTAAAATCCTTCTAGATTGATGTGAGAAATAGGTCCAATAGACTTAGATGCTTAATAAAAGTCTAGAAAAGTGTGAAAGCCATTTACAACACTTTACAACACCTTTATAAGACATCGATAAATGTATTTTATTTAGTTTGAAATGGTCCAAGAGCTAATATAAATGTGTTGTCCACATTACAACACTAGATCAAGGTGAAATTAGGTTCAATTTATCATTAATTATTTCCTTATCAAGCAAGAGATACTTTTTATGTGCTACACTCCCATATGTTTTCTCTCTTTTTTATTACAACCAACTTATCCTTTCATATTAGTCATGTTTCTTTTGATATTTGATATTGCACGTGCTATATAATTTCTTTTAATTTTTACATTTTGTTTTAATATAGTGAAGACACAATTAAAGATCTAAAGCTTAATCTAATCCTAATTGTGAAGCAGTATCCTCTTTTTAAGGAGATTTTTCCAATGTGAGGGAATTCTTTCATTGGCATCTAGTCTATGCAATTTTAATATTGTCTCTTAGATAGCTTGGACAATAACTTAATAAAATAAATCAATATATGCTAAAACAAATTCATTTATTCAATATTTTAATGTATCATAGTAATAGTAAATAGGTAAACACACAATGGGGTGTAACATATTATGTTTGAAATATACTTTGTAACCATTATGCATAAGATATATAGCATTCATGGGATTATTCTATCACAAAATAATCTATAATATGCTTTCTTTCACCATGTTCTACAACAAAATTAATCACACCTTTACTCATAACTAACATTATTTTCATTACCTAGTTGGAATTATAACTTCACAAAATAGTCTAAAATTTTACATAAATATTTATTTATTATCATATGATTACACATCCACTATATAAAAACTAAATCGATTGAACTACTTTGATAAAGATGAAATTTAATAAATAATAACCCTATATTTCTTTCAAATACATTTGAAGTATTTGTATTGTATTATCCTCATCTACTTATTATTTGGTGCTCATATTCATAATGATTATCTTGTAGAAAGAACATGGAGTATTATAATTATAATACCTCAAATTTACTTTTTAAATTGACGTGACCCTCTAGAGCTATGAGAAATGATATTCTAGTTTTTCTTTCCACCTTGATCTAAACTATTCCTTCTATCTCTTTGATTATTATTTCTATCGTTTGCTTCATTTAAGAGGAAAAGGTAGAGGTTTAAGTAGAGCTATGATCAATGAAACCATTTGAAGAAATGTGATTTTTTTTTTTTTGTATTTAACATTTTATTTCATAGATATATTACTATGTGAATTCATGATGATCTGATCCTAAGTGAATGTCTTGAAGGTGTTTGGGTCAAAATATATTAAACTAATAATATTCTAGGCTTATGTTGCCTCAAAAAAGTTATAGTTATAAACGTGTGATATGATACTTCCTTCTATTTTACCATATAAGCTATGTGTAGGAGTATAAAATAGAAGCATCCCACAACTACTATTTCTTCATAAGTCTAAAAGAGTGATCAAATTCTTTTAACCATATAACCTATTCATTCAATCATTACACAATGAGGGAATTACAAGTAGATAACATTTGATTTTTCTTGAGAGATATAGTACATTGAAACATTATATAATAGATAAATTATAAGTACACAACATATGTCTTTTCTTGTACAAATTATTCTAATTTTTAAAGATTATGTATGTGATCAATATAGTTATTAAGAATATTTTCATTTCCTTGAGCAATGCTTGATAGAAGCTACTAATGGAGTATTGTGGGTTTCTTAAGAAACCTTGTATAAATATACTTTCGTAGAAAATGAATTATGTGATTTAATATTTAATTTCATACAAACTCACATCTTTTATTCAATTTTATTTTGAAAAATATCTAGCTTTTTGGAAAATTATCTAAATTAAAGAAAAGGCTTTGAACATCATCTTTGGTTCCAATAGAAATTCTCTCTTCTGAATGCACATATGCTCCCTTTCTTGAAACTACGTTACTCTCATGAATGCTTATGAAAAGTTTATTTTCAAACTGTGCTATACAATATACACATCAGTTTTACATTTCATTATGTATATTTTTATTATTACTTGATTGCATGGTTGCATACCTTCCTTTTTAGCTTCCCATTATACACCAAATATGAGAACACTATCTTGGAGGTAATTTGGATGGCTAAAACCCCCTTTTCACGATGATGAAGCCTTCAATTTTACCAACGAAAGAGTGCCTCCTCAGATTTTCTTCCTTATTTGTTTACTATCTTTCCAATAATGTTTTTTTTTTCAATCTTCTTTTTAAAGGATTTACGTGAATTGCAGGTACAAGAGCACAAGGATAATTTTTGTGAAAGATTTTTTTAGTATGCATATTGAGTCAAATATCGATCAGGTTTTCATGATGGATTTGATTATTATACTTAGCATACCTCCATAGTAACATTGATATTCCTCATGTGAGAGAGACAAACAACTTGGATGGGATAACTACACCACATTCCTTTTCCAAATGTTGTTATAACTGGGGAAATTTTCTTTAAAGTTCTTATATTTGTGTAGGTAGTCTAACAATTTCTCTATACTAATTTTTTTTTCCAATAATTGGAGCGATGTTCTATTAAATTTATTTATAAATTTAATATTCTTGTATGTTTTACTATGTTTATCCTAAACTTTAATATTCTTATAAGATATTCAATTAGATTATTTAACTTTTTTTTAATCAATGTATGACTTAAGAATCAAAGTACTATATTTTGGGGATATTTATTTTATCTATCCACTTCATGTTTTTGTTGCAATCATGATACAAACATAGTATACTATATAAAGAATTTTTTTACACATGGTTTTTCATCTTTCTACACTCTACTTAAACACCACACTCTTCTATAGTCAAATTTTCAACAATAATTTTACACTTTGTCTCTACCAAAAAGTGATATTCAAAGTAAGTATTTGTTTCTATAAATAATGAATGAATTGATATTCATTAAAGAAGATAAAATTATTACACAATGTAAATGTGTAGATTCATTCTCAAGAATTTGAAATGTATGTATCTCATTGGGTACAAGAGTTATTTGAATCATTTTAGTTATTTTAATATAGATTTTAATTGTTTTTCTTTTTTACTTTGTAATAAGAATTATCTTTGTTTCTATGAGGAATTATAGATAGTAGAATGTGAATATTGGATAGACTAACGTTCAAACTAAGAACCTACTTGTGGTTAATGAGATTTTTCACCAATGAGCCCCTTGCATTCTTATGTCCGAAGCTTTCAAATTCTATCAAGAAGTGTATTTCAATTCTAATGCACTCTCTAAGATACATTCACATTGATCAACAATAATACACAATTTAAGATTTCAAATGCGAAATAATTTAATTGTAATAAATTTTAGATTGAATATAATTTCAATTATGATAATTTTTAATTTAATTTAATTTTCCATAATATTCGATGATAAAAAATATTTCACTAATTTCTATTGTTTAAACAAAACATTTAATAAACTAAATGAACCTATCAGTCCAATTGCTAGTTTATACATTGTGTATAATAATTTTTGTTTTTATTGACGGAGAACAGGCGAGCAAACGTCCATAAACTATTGCTCAGATACATGACCAGTATACATTCACTAAGAAACATCTCGGTGAATAATGGCAGAGCCCATACTTAATTTCATAGCATAGGAAGAAATCCCGATTTGGTATATTACCATCTCAGAGCCTCCACTACGCTGTAAAGTTTATTATGGATTACACGGAAGAAAACAACAGGCAATACGATATAAAAGAGAACGCAAAAAAAGCAAACCACCTGGATCGCAGTAAGGAAGAGGACAGTGGTTGCTCCGAAGTCTCCACTAGAGCGCTCTGTCTTATAACAGAGGCTCAGTTTTTTCCTTGTTTGTTTAATGGATTTGCACTCTGGTTGGGAAATTGTGAAGTTGGAGACGCTCAATAATTGAATGACCCGTTTGCCGTGCCAAAGGTTACCGATAATGACGCCCTTCTTTCTCATCATGTCTACTCCCTTGTCTGTTTGGCACAGCTCATACATGAACTTCGCATATGCAGTCATTCTCTTGTGCTTGTAGTCTGGAGAACAGATCTCCAGGGCAATCAAATTTCATATAAATACTTCTGAGTCCACATCCAATTTCAACTGCACGAAAGTGAGAGTTTTCCCCTCATATTTAATGTCGTCCACTTTTTCAGCATTGGCCTGGAATTTCACACCTCCATTCTTCAGTTGAACTGCAGACGGAACCTTCAGCCCCCACTCGTCTAATTGTATGGAACCTTTAACGTTGTCAGAGCTTCTTCCAACTGCAGAGGAAGGAGAGTTCGATCTCTGCAGCTCCTTAGCACGTGCAAAGCATGAGCACTTACCATCATCTGAACCTGCGAAGCTCGAGCAATAAACGTTGAGTTTCATTCTTCATTCTCCTTTTCATTTTGGGGTGCCAGAGCTCCAAGACAAAAGTAGTGATATATATCCAGGATATGGCTCTGTCTCGGTGATTTCCCCTTTGCACAAAACTCGAAAGGCCGATAGTATATTTTTTCGAACACAGCCCTCAGAAGCTTGTCAAGTCTAGCTTTGGCATTATTAGGGGAATCCGGCATCTCTATAGCAAGAACATCTTCCAAGACAAAGAGCGGTATTTGATTATCTAACTTGATTAAATCTTTCATGACCTCTGACGTAACCCCAGGATTCATGGTTTCGGGTCCGAAAATGGGATGAAGCTTTGGACGAAACAAGCATCCCACCCCACCATCCTCATCATCATCTTCTAATCCATAGAGATGATTTCTGTAAAACTCAAGAATGAAACAAGCATCCCTCGCCACCATCCAAAGCAGAACCTCGCCCTTGAATGCTGTTCCCTTGTCATAGCAACGCTTTATCTCCTCCTCCCTACTTCTAATTTTATCAATCACTTGCTCGAAGTTAAATTCAGATTTACCAGTTGCCCTCTGAATTGTTGGAACCTCTCTACGTGCTGCATCGCCTTTGAATGTTTCCATTCCAAGGAGCCACTGTTTTCCGAAATGGCAAGGCCCGATGGAAACAATTTGCGGCACATACGCATCTCTATATTCCTTCACCAAGGCCGTTGGTGCACTGAAAATGCAAGCGGACTTCTCATAGGCTTTCCTGTCAAGAGTGAGATTGCCTTTCATTTCTTCCATCCATTTCTTCTCATCAAACTTCCACATACTTACAGGTCGAGCTTTTCTCTCTGTAGACGGACCCAATCTACTCAGAAATATATAACTTCATTACCAGACTAAACCTCCCTCGGAACTGTTCCACTCATTTTTGGCTTTGAAGAGTCAACCCAAAACAAAACAAAACTTGAATAGAAAGGGATTAATATGAGAGGGTTATATATAATAGATAGGAACGAAAAATTAGTGTCACGTTTTTCTCTGATACGTACATAACACTTCTTATTAATATTTAGAAAAATATTTCATAAAGCTAACAGATGTATTTTATCCAGCGTTGGATAATGCTATAGAATTTATTACATTTTGCAATATTGTATTGTATTATTAGACTTCTGGTTTTCCCACGGTGTGAATGAGGATCACCTCTCTGTCACTTGCTCTTGCATGAACATGCCTCTTATCATTTACTATACAAGCTGATAAATTCATTGAGGACAAAATGAATATGAGAGGGTTGACCAGAAAAATTGAATGCCAACTTATTGGCTGGCATTCACACTTATTCATTTGATACACCCACAATAATAATAATATTTAGAAAGGCACGATTGATGACTATATTCTATATTGATAATTAGAAATTGTTTTTATGTTAGGTGAAATGAATTAGCTACAAACATTTGTTTTCAAACCGTTCACAAAACTACCTATGGTTATCCTTCATCTAGGTTTTTGTTTTTCTTTTGACATAGCTAACACAACTTTAAACAATAAAAAATTCAATCATTGAAAAAAAACCATCATCAATCTTTTATAATCATGCAATCTAGAATCATATCATTCAATCATCTAAGCAACATCAATAAATATGTTCAATCTTCATCCATGATCAAATCTACATCAATGGCTTGCACATCATCCCAATATGATTTCTCGCATGCAATCTTGTATCAATCATGGCCCATTTTATTATCATCCTTTGTCCTTTAAAGAGACCTCTTGGTCTCCATTTTTTCCAACAACTCTCTTGAGGGGGCACCAATTCCATCATCATGCCTAATAAATTGGGGCAACTTTCCATTCAATCTCTATCCCATCCTAATTTTTATTCTTGTTTTGCACAATGCCACTTAGTCATAACATTGCATCAAAGGGGGAAGAAATGTACACACATAAATATTTGGGTTTGATTTTTCTAATGTAAGGGGTGTAAATAGGGAATTTGTGAAGGGGTGCAAATTCACTCCATTACAGCAAGAAATCCAAAAAGTATTAAATGAGGTAGACTATTATTCTTTCCATTTCATGATTCTTATGGAATCTTGTCTTTAAGAATCTTTATAGGACATCTATTCAAACTATACACTATAGACATTACTTTTGCTACCCAAAATTAATTAGGAAAGTGCTTGCCTTTAAAAATGCTCCTTGTCTATCCATGATTGTTCTATTCTTCCTTTTTGTAGCACAATTCTATTATGGTGTGTATCTTGTAGTAAACTACTTCTGAATTCCATGATATCTAAAAAAATTCTAAGAAATCATTTGAATTGTATTCTCCACCTTTATCTAACTTGAGTAGCTTGATATATTAGGGTTAGTTTATTTTTCAACCATTTCTTTGAAATACTTAAATATTTTTAAAGCTCCAAACTCCTTGAGAAAATAAAACCATTTTTCCCTCAAATAATCATCTATGTGCAAGATAGAGAATAAATACTTATTGCTAATGAAGGAGTTTGATTGATTAGAGTGATCAAGCTATAATAGTTCCCTTTCACTGTAAGGCATTCCTATTAAAAAATTTAGTGTTATTTTTTTCCAAAATATAACTCTCACATAAACTATATAGCTCCTCAATTAATGGTAATCCTCTCACCATCTACCTCTTCTATAACTACATATATCCTACAAAATAAAGATTTCCATAGCTTAGATGCAATAGCCATGGTTGGTATAAATAACTCACTTTGAAATTTTCTTTAGACTCTCCTTGGGTTGTATTTTATTTCACGATTAAATTTTTGAATTTTCGGTTCATCATCATCTCAATCTTTGGAGTAATCTTGTCATTTGGAAGTTTTTCAAATGAAGTACACATATTATGTTTGAAATATACTTTGCAATCATTATGCATAAGGTATATAACATTCATGAGATTACTTTACCACAAAATAATCTATAATATGCTTTATTTCACCATGTTTTACAACAAAATTAATCACACCTTTACTCATAACTAACATTATTTTCATTACCTAGCTAGAATTATAACTTCATAAAACCATCTAAAATTTTAAGTAAATATCTATTTATTATCATATGATTACACATTGACTATATAAAAACTAAATTTATTGAACTACCCTAAGAAACATGACATGTAATAAATAATAACCCTAAATTTCTTTCAAATACATTTGAAGTATTTGTATTTGAACAATAGATTTTTGGCACCCTAGACCTTTCTAGCTCTTCTAGGGTTTTTAACCTAAAAGGAGAGAGGTAGGCCAAAAAAAGCTAACTAGTTTCATTCAAATTATGTAATGTATCATGTTATTTAATCTAAATGAGATGAACTAAATGCAATTAAGTGATCTATATGACTGATTATGTATGCAAAACCTAAGAACTATGTTATGTTGGAAAACACAATGAGATAAGGAAACAATGAGTAAAGAATTATTAAATGCAAAACACAAAGAAATGAGTTGAATCAGTGTCGAGCTAGAAGTTTGATGAAGATTCTGGAATATTTTGAATGCTGTTTGGAATCACAGAAATCACCAGTGGGATTCATTCGCCTAGGGTGGTGAATTAGTCTTGCTTCTAATGGAAACAGTCGGGAACAAGTTTTTGAGTGTTGGGATCTGGAATCAGACAAAACTTAGATTTCTAGGCTTAAGGTGGGACTCATTCACCACTGGTAGCGAATCATTCCTCTCCCAAAATTTTGAGAAATTGGGAGACAACTCTACAACACCAAATCTAAGGATGTCTGCTTGTTGGGTTGCTAAATTCAATTCAGCAGGAAATAGACATAATACCTTCTCCAAGCTTGAAATATGGTTGATTTGACTTAAAGGACCTAGTTGACTTGCTGACCACTCTTCAACACCTAAATGCTTATTAAATTTGCATACAAAAGTTTGCAAACACACATGCAAGAGTGGAAAAATGGTTGAGGGTTAGCAAATAGGGGCTTGCCTTGGTCAAAACCCACTTTGGTAATCAAACCCTTAATGAAATAATGAAATGAAAGAGAATGATAAAAAATAACATGCAAATGGTATTAACTTACCAAACCCTTGTCGATCAAAATCTGATGTTGTGTCAATGGATGCTCCAAAATGCTTGAAAAATGTTTGATTTGATGTTGTAAGGTGCTTGAATGCTTGAATGTGATGTGAGATTGTAGGAGATTGAATACTTCAATGAATCGGGGTTGAAATGGATGTGAAAACACTTATTTATAAAATTTTGTGCCTTAGTAACCCGTTGATACCTCATCACGAGCTAACATCAAGTGATTTTTAATAAAAACCCAAAAGGAAATTTGAAATATCTTGAATTTGGAGCCAAGGGGGACTCATTCGCCACCCATGGCAAATAGGTCCCACCTAGGACTTGAAAATGGGTTTTGGGAATTATCTTGCATTTAATATTGTTTTTTGGGTTTATATTAAAAAATACACTTAATTGAAGCTTATAACGACATAAAGGGGTCAAATAAAGCATAAGAAAGGTGTAAATAGTGAAATTATGCCTTGAAAAGCATGAAATATTGTTACAACACTTTACAACATTTGAAAATAGGACTTGATTAGTGATGAAAAGGTGATTTTTCGGTGAATTGTAATGAAGAGAGTCTAGACGAGTGTAGAAATATTTTACAACACTTCACAACACCTTCACAAGATGTCATTATTTGAATTTTAGTAAGTAAATATGCATGTTCAAGCCACATTACAACATAAAATTAGAGAAAAATAGACCAAACATCATGAAATGAGACCTAAAAGACCATGAAAATAACAAGGGGCCATTTTTCTATGATAGATTTAGCCCCCACTTTAGTGAGAGATTGAACTTGCTTCAAACTCACACTAAAGTAGCCATGCACACCAAGAAGAGGGTTCAAATGCACTTATGTTAGAAATATGGAATGATGATGAAGAGGGATGATCAAGCCCCCAAGATCAAGATCCCATGGAAAAATAAGCATAAGGACAAAGGAACACACAAGTGTTTAAATGAAATAAGAGAATTCAGATAAAGCTTCGATCGTCTATCCAACTAGTAGTGGATTACATCTAGGCTAATTGTTTGAAAGAGAATGTATACTCACTCTGGGGTGACAGATCACATAGTAGTCTGCCAGGTGAGAAGGCCCAAAAGGTGAAGTACATAGGCTAGCTGGTATGCACCCACAAACACAAAGGTGGCTATGGGGAAAGTCATGTCACTGAGTGGGCTTCCCGCTCAACCATATTAAAGTTATACCTTCTAATAACTTTAACAAGGTTCCATAGGGAAAAATATTCGTTCGTGCTTCATGAGACAAGAAAATATTTGTATGCTTAAAAATCATGAACAAAAGGGAAAGTACCATAGACATGCAAGTTGTGTTATGCAAGGTGGCAAAAAAAATGCAAAAGTGTAAAATAAAATGAAAAAATGTAAAAGTATAAAAGTGTAAAATGGAAAAGATGTTCAAAGGAGTCTTGTTAGGTTCATGCAAGGTCAGTCACTTAGGGAAAATTGTGTCTAATGTCTCCAAGAGAGGACCAATCAAAGAATATAATATTCACAAATTAGGGGATGCAGTGCGTCACATCAAGCCACCAAGAGGAATGTAATATGCTAATATAAATCACACTTATGAAGGACATCACACCTAATGTCATCCACAAAGTTATGAACGTATCATATGAATGACAAGGCTACACTAGGAACCAAGAATTCAAATGAATTAATGGTAATGTATGGGTATGTGCAGGATCATCATGGAAAAAATAGGGCTTTAAGTGGCAAAAAATTCATAAAAATCAGTGTCAGGAAACTTGACATAAAATTTTTTAGAATAAGTTATCTATATTATTTCAAAAATATGTAAGAATAAAATCTGTAGAAAATTGAACGTAGTTTCTAAACTACTAGGTTTATTTAAAAATAAATAAAATCTATTTGGTGAAAATTTGAAATTTCAATGCAGTAGTACTTAAATTTTAGGGAAAAAATAAGAAGTAGGTGTCTGTCTGACCACCCTAACCATAATAAAATGATAATATTTTTTATAAGTTTTATATATAAGTAGAGGACTCATGTCCGGATGTCATTCATATTTTTTTGTAATTTTTTTCCAAGTAAATAATTAATTATGAATTTTTTATTACAAATTTTAAAAAATATAAAAACTTGTATGTATGACCACCTTAACTTGGTCAAAACTTCATGAAAATTAATTTTTATTTTTTTAATCCTATAGTATGTGAAGTATACAATGTGGCACATGTTTTGGATTCAAAAAATGTGATACCATTTGAAAGTTATAGATATTTATCAATGAACCTATCGATCAGGACTTTAGTCATAATTCTAACAGAAAATGAATAATAATAATTTATTCAATTCAAATTAAAGCATAATTTATATTGGTGGAAATCTGAAAATCTCCTCTAAAAACCCTTTTCATTTCATCAATTTTGGGTAAAAAAAAAGTTGTCAGCCACATTACAAATACCCATAATATTGCCACTTTTTGGCCCATCATGATCCTGCACATACCCGTATGCCCCCCACTTTAAAGGAATTGCTAGACATTGTTCTATGAGAAATTACTTTAAAGTAGCAAAGGAAAGAAAATGCAAAAGAGAAAACAAGACATGAGAGACAACTTGGAAATCCCTATGCCAAGTCATATGTTTCGAAGTTAGGCTACGTCATGTACACAAAAAGAAAAACAAAAGAAAGAGGAGGTTTACCCCTAGAAAAGAACACACAAAACACATAAGGGATCTATGGATTTGGGGTCAATATGTTTTTTGCTACATTGTTTCGATGAAAGAGCTCAAAATTGTCATTGTACAGACCTAAAAATTACCTAGGCCTACAAGCTTCATTTTTACCACTCATCCTAATTGTGACATTTAATTATGTCCTTGGTCCACATTCGACTATTGATTAAATAATTCATAATTATTTAATTAATTCATGTTCTTTTAGTCTTCATGATTATTAAATAAATAAATCTTATTTATTTATTCAATACGTCATTAATTGTCTAAGTCTTTCCTTAATTAAATAATTTTCTTAATTTATTTAATCACCCTTCTTCGGTCATTTCTTCCTGATTATTAAATAAATAAGCTTCATGTATTTATTTAATATGTCACTAATTGTCATAATTAAATGGATTAATTAATTCATTTAATTATTAGTCTTATCTGCTAAATTAAATAATTAAATTTAATTATTTAATTGCCTAAACTAATATTCCTCTAATTTTAAATAAATAAAATTATTTAAAATGTCATCTCATTCTTAACTATCAACTCATTTTGGTAAATAATCTGAAAATTGATTATTTATTATTTCACAAAGTTCACATTTGGAATTAATTTAATTCCAAATTGGTAACTTTCCTCCAGAAATCAAGTGATCAGACAGGTTCTTGATCCTTCCAAAACTGATCTTTAGTCTGGTCTTTATCTTCTTCATTTTTGAAAATCTTTATTTTCAAATTAATTTCCTCATTTATTCTCCACCGCCGATTCGATCTTCTTAGACGACATCTTGACTACTCGATTAATGAATTTTCCCTAACCCTAATTAGGGATTGTTAGATTTAATCTGGGCCTTTGATTTTAGGTCTTCGTTAGAAATTAATCTCATTCGTCCATTCAAAATGGCATTTTCTATAAAATGCCATTTTCCTCTCATTTTTCAATTACACAGAGACATTACATGTTCATGAATTATATTATTATTCTGACATATTTAGGCATTAGGCATTTAGACTTTTCTCAAATCCTTCAAAGCTTGGTGTAGGACTTAGGCTTGTATTTACAAATTGCTCGCACGATGAATCTGAGGACAAAATGTCAACCAGCAAGCTAGAAGGTGTTACAAAAGTGAATCATGGAAGTCACGGTGGTTTACAGGTATAATTATTCTTTTTACTTCCATTGTGTTTTGTAATTGCTTTGGGTTTTATTGTCATTCATTGATTTGCTAACTTTTAATCAAACCTAAAATTTACCCTTAGTTACAGTCATCATTCCCCAAAGCACATAGAACTGGAAGAATGATACAAAAAGAGTGGAAAACAAAAGAAAAATAAAGTTTTTTTTGGGTCAACATGGAAGATACATTGTGGTCTCAACGCCTTGCATCATCCCCAAAAGGAAAAAATAGGTGAAAAGAGAAATGGAAAGGCGAAAGAAAAGGAAAATCTTTTGGGTCAACATGAAGGAGACATTTCGGTCTCAATGTCTTGTGTCATCCCCAAAAGGAAAATAAAAGTGAAAGAAAATGAAAAGGAGAAAGAAAAGAAAAATATTTTGGGTCAACATGAAGGAAATATTTCAGTCTCAATGCCTTGCGTCATCCCAAAAGGAAAACACAAGCGAAAGAAAACAAAAAGGAGAAAGAAAAGAAAAATCTTTTGGGTCAACATGAAGGAAACATTTCGGTCTCAATGCCTTGTGTCATACCAAAAAGGAGAACACAAAACAAAAGAAAAAAAGTGAATGAATGACATATAGAAGAATAGAGGTACAAATAGAAGAAGTGTACAAAAAGAGGGAATATCAAATGCACGATATGGGGAAACACGATACGCACATAAAATAAAACCCAAAGAAAAAGAGAAAGGAAAATAAATGCAAAAAGGAGAGTAACGAGAATGCAATTCAACCATCTAACAAGTCATCCACCTCCCAATCATGATTAGTGTATTGCGAGAGCAATTGACTATTCAAAGGAAGAATTACAAGTGTCGAACTAGGAGATGTACCAGGTTCGTCACTTGGTTGAGAGGATTTTTCATTTAGGCTCATGGTGGATGAAAATAAGGAATTTATATTGTTATGCACTTCTTGGTCTATTTTGGAAATCTCCTCATCATCATCATCATCAAGATTGATGATGACTGGAGGAGGAAGAGTGATTTCCAAGGAAGGATGTATCAAAAGTTGTGGTTCTTGGATTGGTTCATTTTGTTGTAAAGGTTGGATTGGACTATCTTGTGGTGGGTCAGGAGAAGGAGGGTGATCATCTATTACTTCTATCAGAGGTGGAGGTTGGTTTTCTTTATTTTCTTCTATTCGAGACTAACAAGCAAGGATACAATGATGACACCTATGCTTCCTAGCACTGCGGTTTCGTTTAATTCTATTTTGAAGTTGTTGAGGTGTAAGAGTGGATTGCGTCATCATAGGTTCTTCTGCTTCCAAAGGGGGAAGAAAAAAAGAAACTGAAGAGGATGGGTCAATCACTTTCTCCCGAGCTTTATACACTTGTTTAATTCAAGGAGGCATGATAGAATTTGTTTCATTTTTCCTTGTTCATTTAAACGATGGCAGGGAAGTGTCTAAGGGTGGTTGTTCATGAGATTGTATGGTTTGTTCGATGTTGGACTCAGGTTGAAGCATGGTTTCATCTATGATAGGAGGAGTGGAAGTGGATGGGGACATGTTACAAAGAGGCAACTCAGCTCTTCGTTTGGCTTTGAACTTTTGATAAGTTATGAAAAAGAAATCTTTACAAGGGGTGATGGGTTCCATAGGTGCGGGCCAAAAAGCTTCTAAGGAGAAATTACCTTTAGACGATAATGGATTAAAGCCACTATGGTGTACGGTAAATATTTCATTGCCATGTGCAAACTTCAAAAACTTGTGAACTACTGAAGGGACCGATTTCATTGAGCGAAGCCAAGGGTGGCCTAGCCGAAAACGAAATTGATCCAATTATGGAATAATTGAAAATGTTACATCCAAAGTTTTGGGTCCTATTTGTAATGGGAGTATGATCAATCTAATCGTAGGGCACACAAAACCAGTATGTTTTTTAACCCATGTAGTTGGTTTAGCATAATCATCTTGATATAGATCGTGTAATATTAAAAACTCTTCCATAATCACATTTTCAACACAGGCAGGATCTATTAATATCCCATTGGTGGGATTATCATAGATTCTACTGGCTATGTAAAGAGGACCATCAAGAAGTTTTTGAAGTATATCTTTAGTAGAAAAAATGATATCAAGAAATTTATTGGTTTGGCCCTTACGAGGGATAACGTCTATCAATCCCACAAGTTCATCCATAGGATTAACTTGGGTAACATTTGGAGTTATATCATGTTGTTCACTATTTGTATCAACGTTCATGACTTGAGGGTTTGAAGATTCACTAGCCTTGATGAATGAAATATTGTGTTTAGCCATGGGGTTGGTGAAAATTTTTAAATTCTGGTTAGGGGGTGTAATGGACTTATTACCTTGCTCATTAATACCCACAATGGACAAATGGCATGAATCAATGAGGTCTTGGAATAAGTGTTTGAGATGCTTACATTGTTCAATGTCATGGCCATTTTCGCAATGAAAATGGCAATAAGCATTAGGTTTAAAGGTGGGCTTGGTGGTATCAAGTGGTTTGACGTTAGGCAAGGTGATCATTTATTTCTGAAGCAATTGGTTAATTGTATTATGGAGGGTATCGGGTAAGGGAGTAAATTGTCTCTTTGGGTCCCCATAGGTATAAGGCACCGCTACTTTAACAACTGCCACTTGATTCAGAACTAGTTGAGATTGTGGTGGCGGTTGAGGAGGTAGATTGAATTGTAAAGAGCTTCTATTTGGTTTGTGAAATTTTTGTGTGTTGTTTTGGTTGTTGTGCTTAGGCTTCTCAAATTGATTAGAAGTGGATTTTGAATCATGACTTGAAACTGAGTTATGATATTCACACAGGGTTGTGCATAAGTGCATGAACGAAGGGAATTTCATCATAGTTAATTTATCATAAAGGTTTGTGTGAAATTTTTTGATAAACATCTTCTACAAATGTGAATCGGGAATTTTGACATCCACTTGAGCATACAATGACTGATAACATGAAATGAAATCAGTGACTTTCTCAATAGCATTTTTTCTATAGCACATTAGGTCAGCCATTGGTTTTTTAGGGGTCATATGAACTTGGAAGTGACTTATGAAGGCATCCACAAGCTCATTGAATGATTGGATGGAATTATGGGGAATGTTGAAAAACCATTCCAATGCAGTATCCTTCAAGGTCCTAGGAAAAAGCTTAGCTAAGAGTTTATCATCAAGGACAAAATGACTACATAAAGTTGTATGAGAATTGACATGGTTAATAGGGTCTCCTTTACCTCTATATTTCTCAAACCTAGGAATTTCTATCCCTTGTGGCATCTGTGTGCATAATATTTCTAATGATAAGGGTCTACTATGGACATGATATGTGGGTGGAGCAGTTTGACCTTGGCTAATAGTGGAAATTCATTTTTGCATGGATGAAATAGTATTAAGGAGTTATGTAATGATGGGATAGGGGTAGGTGGTTTGAGGTGGAAGATAAAATGGCGATGGGGTGTATGTAATGTGAGGGGAAGTGAAAGGAACACTAAGAGGGGTGAAGGTAGTGGTTTGGACTTGCGATGCCACAAGTGAACTAGGAATGATAGTTGGAATTGTGAAAGAAGGAACTGCATGACTAACTTGTTGCATAGTTGTTGTAACATGAGGAGTGGTATGGATGCTATGGTGGAAGGGGGAGGAATGTGAGGTCCTCCTTGAGGTACAAGAATGTTTTTGGATTGGGAAGTGGAAGAGGCATGTTTATTATAAATCTCCAAAATTATCTTCATAACTTGCAAGCCATCATCACTTTCGATCAAACGATGAAGGTTTTTGATTGTGGGTATATAGCAGTGGTGGAAATTGTTTCAAGGGACAGGTCTTGTTGTAAGTGTGCAAAATCTTCATGAATATTAATGACTTTGTCTTCTGGTATGGAGTTGTTTTGTGTGTCAACATTCATTGGATGGAAAGGTGAAGGCATAGAAGTTGTATTGTCAATGCCTAATGCACCATTGTCCATACTAGGAGTAGGATCTCTTGAGATCCCAAGGTCCACAACAAAAGTTCTATTGGTGGAAGCCATGAGTCTAGAACTTTGCCTCACTAAAGTATTATCAATGGGGAACAAAACACTCATGTAAGTACCACAAAGGATGGGGTTAATGCAAATGCAAGGTAATCTAGGAGTTCTAAATGAAAATAACATAAATTCTACTAACTGTAATAGAGAAGTAACTACAAAAATAGAAATGTAGGAAAATTCATAAAAAACTGCTAGAAATGCTATTTAAAAAGTGCAGGTGGACTGATTCACCCAGGGTGGCGAATGAGTCCCAGTATGAGATTTTTTTTTGTGTTTTCTAGAAAATTTAATGTGATTCTAATGCTTTTCTAATGCTAATGAAGAATGCAGATGTATATTTTCAGTATTTTCAAGAATATGTAATGCAATAATAAGATCTAAATTAATCTTTCACTAATGCAATTAGAGAGACCTTTAGAATTCAAAATAAAAACAAAACCCTAATTTAAAGTTGATGCAAGTGTAATCTAGGATGCAAATGAAACTACAAATGTAAAGTGTTGAAAATGAAGGTTCACCAAAATGAACTATATATTTTTGTGGATTATATAGGCTTCTCTAGCACTCTTAGGATCTTTCACCTAAAAGGAGAGAGATAGAACCCTAAAATTGTGGTGGTTCACTCAAATAAGGGATTGTATGGTGTTATTTAAGCTAAATGAGATGAAATAAATGAAATTAAGTGATCTATATGATTGATTATGTATGCAAAACCTAAGAACTATGCTATGTTGGAAAACACAATGAGATATGCAAATAATGAGTAAACAATGATTAAATGCAGAACAAAAGAAATGAGTTGAATTAGTGTGCATCCGGAAGTCTGATGAAGATTCTGGAATATTCTAAATGTTGTTAGGAATCATAAAAATTCACCAGTGGGACTCATTCGCCCAGGGTGGAGAATTAGTCCTTTTTTTGATGGAAATTGTCGGGAACAGGTTTCTGAGTGTCGGGATCCATAATCTAAAATTACTTAGATTTCCATCCTTAAGGTGGGACTCATTTGCCACTGGTGGTGAATCATTCCTCTCCCAAAATTTTGAGAAATCGGGAGAAAACTCTGCAACACCAGATCTAAAGATGTCTGCTTATTGGGTTGCCCAATTCAATTATGTAGGAAACAGACATAATACCTTCTCCAAGCTTGAAATATGTTTGATTTGAATTGAATCACCTAATTGACTTGTTGACCACTCTTCAACACCTAAATGCTTATTAACTCTGCATACAAAATTTTGCAAACACACATGCAAGAGCAGAAAAAATGGTTGAGGGTTAGCAAATAGGGGCTTGACTTGGTCAAACTCCACTATGGTAATCAAACCCTTAATGAAATAATGAAATGAAAGAGAATGATAAAAAAATAACATGCAAATGCTAGTAACTTACCAAACCCTTGTCAATCAAAATCTGATGTTGTGTCAATGGATGCTCCAAAATGCTTGAAAAATGCTTGATTTGATGTTGTAAGGTGCTTGAATGCTTGAATGTGATGTGAGATTGTAGGATATTGAATACTTGAATGAATCAGGGTTGAAATAGATGTAAAAACACTTATTTATACAATCTTGTGCCTTAGTAACCCATTGACACCTCATCATAGGCCGACATCAAGTGATTTTTAATAAAAACCGAAAAGGAAATTTGAAATATTTTGAATTTGGAGCAGAGGGGGACTATTCACCACCCATGGCGAATGGGTCCCACCTAGGACCTAAAAATGGGTGTTGGGAACTATGCATGTTCAAGTCACATTACAACATAAAATTAGAGAAAAATAGACCAAACATTGTGAAACAAGACCTAAAAGGCCATGAAAATGACAATGGGCCATTTTTCTATGGCACAACATTTTTTTATCCTCATCTAATTATTATTTGGTGCTCCTATTCATAATGATCATATTTCTTGTAGAAAGAACATTGAATATTAGAATTATGATACCTCAAATATTACTATTTAAATTGTTGTCACCCTCTAGAACTATGGGAAATAAAATTCTAGTTTTTCCTTCCACCTTGATCTAGACTACTCCTTCTATCTCTTTGATTATTATTTCTATATTTTTCTTCATTTAAAGAGGAAAAGGTAGACGTAGAAGTAGAGCTATGAGTAATGGAATCATTTGAAGAAATGTGATATTTTACATTTTTTGAATTTAATATTTTATTTCATAGATATATTACTGTGTGAATTCAAGTGCATGTCTTGAATGTGTTTGGGTCAACATATATTAAATTAATAATATTCTAGGTTTTTGTTACCTCAAAAAAGTTATAGTTATGAACATGTGATATGATACTTCCTTCTATTTTACCATATTAGTCATGTGTAGGAGTATATAATAGAAGCATCCTGCAACTACCATTTCTTCATAAGTCTAAAAGAGTGATCAAATTCTTTTAACCATATAACCTATCCATTCAATCATTACATAATGAGGGAATTACAAGTAGATAACATTTTCTTTTTCTTGAGATATAGTACATTCTGAACCATAGATTTTTGGGGGCTATGTACTTGTCTTGCACTCAGGGTTTTTCACCTAAAAGGAGAGAGATAGGCCAAAAACCTAGGTGGTTCCCTCAAACTAATACAAGTATAATGGAAATATGAATGAAATGTACCTAGATGATATGATATAAATGCAATACACTGAAAAATTAAATGAGTTACCAATGCAAAACCTAAGAAATGTAACCTTTTTGAAAACACATTGTGATATGCAAACCTAAACTAAATGACCTAGTAATGAAGGAAAACTATAACAAAAATGAATGCAACTAAATGTGTGCACCTAAGAACTTGTTGGAGACTGAAAATGACTTTTGGAATGCTGCTAATTTGATTTTTATGCCTGGTGAGACTCATTCACCATTCTGGGTGAATTAGTCGCAGTTACAAAAAAACTGCACCGATGCCCATTTTGGCCAAATGGGTGTCCAAATCTACAAAAATATCTATGTAGGTAAAATGGGACTCATTTTCCACTCTGGGTGAATTAGTTCACTTTAGCTTTTCTGAAAACTCAAAAATGGAATTTGAAGCTCCCAATCCGGTCAATCTGCACCTCTAGGTGTCCGATTCTGAAACCCTGATTTTTGGCCAAATTGTACACTAAAATTATTATTTTTAACTAAATATTCACATTCGGGAACCTATAGTAGCTAAACTATGAAGAATTTGAAGATGATGCAAACTAGAGTCTTGTCAAATTTTGTCTATAGATTCTAAAAATATTTTTTTCAAAATTTTTGGAATTAGATTTCACTTCTTTTTCCATCTCCCATGAAAACTAGATTTTTTCAGAAAACTTCATTTTAAAAAAGTGACACACACCATATAACATATAATTTTTTTTCCATGAAGGATAAAATTCTAATTCTCTCAAATTTAGATTCGTAACTCCGATATCTAGTGCTTCCACTTGGTTAGATAGTTTTTTATTGAATATTTTTTCTTTAATCAAGTTTCAAAGTCAAACCAATTACAATTCAGACATAGCACGACTGTATAATGCATAACTTTTTTTGTATATATCTAAATTCAATTTTTTTTTTTATTGGATCAAGGACTTCAATATCTGGTGCACTCATATTTTTCAATTTTTTTTTTGATAATCTACTATTTTTCCACATGTGCAGAACATAGACTTTCATTTTCGATGAAAAACGTATGTTTAATAAAACTAATAAAATAAATACATAATAAAACCAAAACATATTAAAATTACATCGTTGGATAGCTCACTTTGAGAAATACCGATTCCAGTTGGGTTTGTGAAGATTCCTCCATTTTCACATGCTTCACTCGAACCTAGGTTCGAGCAAACCTCTTCAACGGGGTTCCCTCGAACCCCTTTCAAATGCATTTCTTTTTGTTTTTTGGCTGCAAAAAGTTTAAGGGTTTCGCTCAAACCTAGGTTCAGTTGAACCTCTTTTTGGTTTGGTCGAACTTCTAGGTTCGTATGAACCCCAAAATCATTTTTTTTTCCATGGGGTCATTTTTTCTTAGTTTTCCTTCCTCCATCAAATTGTAAACCACTATTGTGGCTTCACTCTACAAGACATCTAAAATGCATGTTATTCAATTTGCAAGGGTCCAAGACCTAGTGTGGATGTGTAAAACACCTTACAACACTAAATCATGGCCTTATTAAGTTCAATTTATCATCAATTTTTCTCATATCAAGCAAGAAATAATTTTTTATATGGTACACATTCAAAGAGTATATAATAGATAAATTATAAGAATAGAACATATGTCTTTTCTTGTACCAATTATTCTATTTTTTAAGGATTATGTCGGTGCTCAAAATAGTTATCAAGATTTTTTTTTTTTTTGAGAAATGCTTGGTAGAAGCTATTATTGGAGTATTATGGATTTCTTAAGAAACCTTGTATAAATATATTTTTGTAGAAAATAAATTATGTGATTTTATATTTAATTTCATAGAAACTCACATCTTTTATTCAATTTTATTTTGAAAAATATCTATCTCTTTGGAAAATTATCTAAATTATAGAAAATCCTTTGAACATCATATTTGGTTCCAATAGCAATTCTCTCTTTTGAATGTACATATATTCCCTTTCTTGAAACTACCTTATTCTCATGAATGCGTATGGAAAGTTTATTTTTAGATTGTGTTAGAATATATACACATCATTTTTTACATTTTATTATGTATATTTCTATTATTTACTTGATTGCATGGTTGGATAGCTTCCTTTTTAGCTTCACATTATACACCAAATATGAGAATGCTATCTTAGAGGTAAGTTGGATGGCTAAAATCCCCTTTTCATGATGATGAAGCCTTGAAATTTACCAATGAAAGAGTGTCTCATTGGATTTTCTTCTTTCATAGTTTACTATCTTTCCAATAATGATTTTTTTAGTCTTCTTTTGAAAGGATTTATAGGTTAATTGTAGGTATAGGAGCACAAGGATAATTTTTTCTAAAGATATTTTTAGTATGCATATTGAGTCAAATGATGATCAAATTCTCCCGATGGATTTGATTATTATACTCAACATACCTCCATAAACATTGATCTTCCTCATGTGAGAGAAACAAACAAATTGGATGAGATAAATACACCACGTTCCTTTACCAACTAATGTCAAGAGTGGGGAACTTTTCTTTGAAGTTATTATATTTGTGTAGGTAGTCTAACAATTTCTCTATACTAAAAATATTTTCCAATGATTGGAGTGATGTTCTATTAATTTTACTTATAAATTTAATATTCTTATTTGTGCTACTAAGTTTATCCTCAACTTTAATATTCTTATAAGATATTTAGTTAGATTATTTAACATTTTTGAATCAATGTATTACTTAAGAATAAAATTACTATATTTTGGGGATAATTTTACACTTTGTTGCCATCAAAAAGTGATAACCAATCTAAGTATGTTTTCTATAAATATTAAATGAATTGATATTTATTAAAGAAGAAAAAATTATTACACAATGTAAAGGTGTAGATTCATTCTCAATAATTTGAAATGTATGTACAATTATGTACAAGAGCTTTTTATTAGAGGTAAAACAGGTTTTGAAGGGGCCCCAAAACCCTTTACAAAAAAGATCAGCTGAAGCAAAAGATAACTACAAAAATCACATAGCAGCCAAAACACAACACACTATCAGCATGAGAGCAACCAAAAAGGAGGTACAAAAATAGCAACACTACATATTCTTTAGGATATCAGTAGCCTTCATGTCACTCACCACAGTATTTTGATAATTATACATGACTTCAGAAAAATATTTAGCAGGAGCCCCTACATGCACCTTGGTCTTATTACACATTATAGCACTAGGCCCACCCACATTCACCTCACTAATAAAAAAATTACACACCCCACCAGCCTTGTCAATAGACACCTCTTCCTCCATAAGCCTACTACTAGCACCAACTTCCTTACTAGAAGCAATCTCCTTGCGTTTCTTGGCCATTTCAATAGGAGTAGAAATTCCAACAGATTCATACTTATAGTAGATTTAGTCCCTTCCCCACTCTTCTCCAAATTATCACAAATCCTTTTCATTTGGTCCTCAAGGGCCAGGATTCTTTTCTCTAACATTTGCTTCATGTTCAACATTTCCTCAACAATAGTCTTCAATGAGTCAAATAGCTCATCAATTTGATTCTAAACTGAAGACTCACCCACTTTACTCACCACACCACAAACCCTAACATTGGTCATGTTGAGTTCGTGAAACACCCATTTAAACAATTTAAACAAAGAAATGAATCCCTCCTTAGCCATACCCGGAACATTGGGGGAATCCTCATGGTCAAAGTTAAAAACATCCTTACCCTCAGCAACATCCTCCTAGGAAGAACTTACCTTGTCCTAGCTAACAATGAACTCCTTACCTTTACCACCAACAATTGGAATTTGAATCTTGTGAATTGAGTGAGAAATTTCCTTTGCAATAGACCTCCTTCTATTTAGCATTTCCAAGTCCACACCCGAGGAATCCACAACATCCTTCCCACCATCCACCTTCAATGGAGAGGTTACTTGCATCTCCACCAATTGGCTAGTGGACCTAATAGTGAATTTCTTGTTACTTCCCACCTTCAAATCCTTCTTTTTGTTGGTCCCCAGAATAGGGGATGATAGGGACACATCTTCAATCCTTTCCTTTAGGATAGTTGAAGGGGAAACAAGCTTAGTTTACTCAACTTTTCAACAACCTTTTCCTCACTATCGGTTTCATAACCCTTCAGGTTAGGACCCAATTCCCCTTTACCAGAATTTCCCACATCAAGAGGTTGTGAGACCACTTCCATGGAGGCTTGCGAATCTAGAACATAATCTGTGTCTTCCTCAATATCAGAATCCTCTTCAAGGACAATTTTCCTCTTTTCCCCTTTCTTGTTGACCAACTCCTCTGTAAAAATAGTGCCATATTCCACAACCAGCTTATGTTACTTACCCTTGGGAGTACCAAGCGGTTTAGCAACCTCAAAAGCTTTAGCATAGTCAGTAATTAACAGAATAAGCCTGACATGCAGCACCAAATTCTTAGGGTTCTTTTTGTGATCCTTCAGGCCATATTCTAGAGATGCCAAAAGATAAAAAGGAAATAAAATTTTCTTTTTATGGAAAAAATGATTCAGGAGGACAAAGTGATAAGCATTTATCATAGAAAAATAACCTTTGAGGGTAATGTATCTCATAAGTTTCTGAACAACGTCCCCCCAAAGCACTTTAAGCGAGCTATGCTAGTACCCACCACTCTTGGTCGTCTTAAGGTCTTATTCTTCAGTCCCTTTGAAAAAAAATTGCATAGCCACCTTAGATTCCTTCTTGTCTTTATAAACCTTCTTTCCTTCAATTGAGAGCCTAGTGATATTAGCAATAAAATCCTCATTTACATCAAATTCTATTACACCTAGTTTCAAAACCATGTTATTCCAAGCTTTAGCAAACAAATTCGTTGCCTATGAGTTATTTCCATGCAACCTTTCTAGATAAGGTGTGAGCCCACCTTTCTCCAATATATGCCACACCTCCTTTTTCTTAATAGTTTCACAAGAGAATGGCTCCGCACAATTTTTGTCACCTCCCATGGCCCCAAAATTTGTAGAACTAAGAAGCTTGAGAACCTTGCAAGTGATAAGGAGAAACCTTGAGAAGGAGAGCCAAAAAATTCCCACAATCTGTGTGGCAACGGTATAATGGTAGAGGAAAATAATGATCCTAGAATGTCATCCCATATAGAGATCAAACAAGGTACCATCAACCTAATCATGATCTAACTTTCTGTCACTGCAAATAATTACCTACCACCTAATAATAGTCATGCAAACCTAAAGCAATAAAAGGTCATCAACCAAGTTAGCCGTTTTGAAAATCATGATTTATACAACCAATAGCCTCAATGGGGAGGGGGTCATTCATATCTCACTCCCTAGAACCCCTAACACCAAGATTAGCAAAACCATCAGCTAATCCATTCACTTCTCTAAAATATATGAGATATATAATACTCATCAAAGGAATTAAGGATTTTGATAGCATCCATGATGATGGATTCAACAGTCCATGAAGGGCCAGTGCAATTCTTCAGATTATTAATAATATTGAGATAGTCCCCCTCAAGCAACACCTTCTTATAACCTTTCAATTGGGCCATCTTCAAGCCATGATAGGCTGCAATCGCTAATTATGTACAAGAGTTATTTGAGTCATTTTAGGTATTTTAATATAGATTTTAATTGTAATTATTTTTGCTACTTTATAAAAAGAATTATCTTTTTTCTCTAACGAATTGTATATACTAGAATGAGAATATTGGACAGACTAACATTCAAACTAAGAACCTACTTGTGGCTAATGAGATTTTTCACCAATGAGCCACTTGCCCTCTTATGTTGGAAGCTTTCAAATTCTATCAAGAAGTGTATTTCAATTCTAATCCACTCTCTAAGATACATTCTCATTGAGATCAACAATAATACACAATTTAATATTTCAAACACAATATAATTTAATTGTAATAAATTTTAGATGGAATATAATTTCAACTATGATAATTTTTAATTTAATTTTATTTTCCATAATATTTGATGATAAAAAACATTTCACTAATTTCTATTGTCTAAACAAAACCTTTAATAAACTAAATGAGCCTATTGGTCCAATTGCTAGTTTATACATTGTGGCATGAGTCAAATTCACGTTCACCGTGAGCAATTCACAGCAAGGAAAATTCAACACCAGCAATTCAGCGCCATGGAAAATTCATTGCATTAACATTTTTCATATATATTTCCAAGACTTTGAATTTTTTTTTGCAAAAGAATAATAGAGGTCTGTATTTCTGTTATTAGTGCATGAAAATTATTCTTTTGCAATTTTTTTTTTAAAGTCTTAAAAATATATATTAAAACTGTTAATGCAAATGGCAGTGAATTGCTGGTGGTGAATTTTCCTTGCAGTGAATTTGTTATGACAGTGAATTGCTAATAATTCTTGTTTTATTTTGTTATGACAGTGAATTGCTAATAATTCTTGTTTTATTGACAGAGAATAGGAGAGCACATGTCCATAAACTACTGCTCATTTCAGACAGAGCAGTATACATTATTGAAAAATCATAGAGATGGATGTAATGACTAAGAAATATCTTGGTGGATAATGGCAGAGCCCACACTCAATTTCATAGCATAGGAAGAAATCCCGATTTGGTATATTACCATCTCAGAGCCTTCACTAAGCTATAAAGCTTATTATGAATTACACGGAAGAAAACAACAGGCAATACGGTACAAAAGAGAACGCAAAAACTACTTGCTGTTGATCATGCTCTACAGTGTTTAAACAAGCAAACCATCTGGATCGCAGTAAGGAAGAGGACAGTGGTTGCTCCGAAGCCTCCACTAGAGCGCTCTGTCTTATAACAGAGGCTCAATTTTTTCCTTGTTCGTTTAATGGATTTGCACTCTGGTTGGGAAATTGTGAAGTTGGAGACGCTCAATAATTGGATGACCCGTTTGTTGTGCCAAAGGTTACCGATAATGACGCCCTTCTTTCTCATCACGTCTACTCCCTTGACTGTTTGGCACAGCTCATACATGAACTTCGCATATGCAGTCATTCTCTTGTGCTTGTAGTCTGGAGAATAGATCTCCAGGGCAATCAAATTTCTTATATATACTTCTGAGTCCACATCCAATTTTAGCGGCACCAAAGTGAGAGTTTTCCCCTCATATTTAATGTCGTCAACTTTTTTAGCATTGGCCTGGAATTTCACTCCTCCATTCTTCAGTTGAACTGCAGACGGAACCTTCAGCCCCCACTCGTCTAATTGTATGGAACCTTTAACATTCTCAGAGCTTCCTCCAACTGCAGACGAAGGAGAGTTCGATCTCTGCTGCTCATTAACACGTCCAAAACACGAGCAATCCACGTTGACTTTCATTTCATCTTCATTCTCCTTTTCATTTTCGGGTGCCACAACTCCAAGACAAAAGTAGTGATATATATCCAAGAGATGGCCCCGTTTCGGTGATTCGCCCTCTTCACAAAACTCGAAAGGCCGATAGTAGATTTTTTCGAACATAGTCTTCAACAGCTTGTCAAGTTTAGCTTTGGCATTACCAGGGGAACCCGGCATCTCCATAGCAAGAACATCTTCCAAGACAAAGAGCGGTATTTGATTATCTAACTTGATTAAATCTTTCATGACCTCTAACGTGATCCCAGGATTCTTGGATTCGGGTCCGAAAATGGGACCATCCTCATCATCATCTTCTAATCCATAGAGATGATTTCTGAAAAACTCAAGGATGAAACAAGCATCCCGCGCCACCATCCAAAGCAGAACCTCACCCCTGAATGGTGTTCCCTTATCATAGCACCGCTTTATGTCCTCTTCTTTACCTCTAATTTTATCAATCACTTCCTCGAACTGAAATTGACAATTATTAGTTGCGCTCTGAATTCTTACAACCTCTCTACGTGCTGCATCGCCTTTGAATGTTTCCATTCCAACGAGCCACTCTTTTCCGAAATGGCAAGGCCCGATGGAAACAATTTGCGGCACATATGCATCTCTATATTCCTTCACCAAGGTCGTTGGTGCACGGAAAATGCAAGGCTTCTCATAGGCTTTCCTGTCAAGAGTGAGATAGCCTTTCACTTCTTCCATCCATTTCTTCTCATCAAACTTCCACATACTTACTGGTCGAGCTTTTTTCTCTGGAGACGAACCAAATCTACTCAGAAATATATAACTACATGACCGGATTGAACCTCCCTTGGAACTGTTCCCCTCATTTTTGGCTTTGAACAGTCAAACCAAAACAAAACAAAACTTGAATAGAAAGGAATGACCAAGTCAATATGAGAGGGTTATATATAATAGGAACAAACGTAAAATTAGTGTCACGTTTTTGTCTGATACGTACATAACACTTCTTATTATTTAGAAAAATATTTCATAGAGTTAACAGTTGTATTTTATCCAGCGTTCCATCAGTTGTATTGTATTGTATTATTAGACTTCTGGTTTTCTCACGGTGTGAATGAGGATCAGCTCTCCGTCACTTGCTCTTGCATGACCTTGCCTCTTATCATTTACAATACAAGATGATAAATTCTTTGAGGACAAAATGAATATGAGAGGGCTGACCAGAAAAATTGAAATAAAAATTAGCTGGCATTCACACTTATTCAAATGCTGCACCGACAATAATAATAATAATATTTAGAAAGGCACAATTGATGACTATATTCTATATTATTAATTAGAAATTGCTTTTATGTTAGGTAAAATGAATTAGCTACAAACATTTGTTCCTAGATCATCCACGAAACCACCTATGGTTATCCTTCATTTAGGTTTTTGTTTTCCTTTTGACATATAGCTAATATAACTTTAAACATAAACAAATTTAAATCATTGAAAAAAACCATCATCAATCTTCTATAATCATGCAATCTAGAATCATATCATCCAATCATCTAAGCAACATCAATAAATATGTCCAATCTTCATCCATGATCAAATCTACATCAATGGCTTGTACATCATCCCAATATGATTTCTCCCATGCAATCTTGTATCAATCATGACACATTTTATTATCATCTTTTGTCCTTTAAAGTGACCTCTTGGTCTCTATTTTTTCCAACAACTCTTTTGAGGGGCACCAATTCTATCATCATCCCTAATAAATTAGGGCAACTTTCAATTGAAGCTCTATCCCATCCTATTTTTTATTCTTCTTTGGCACAATGCCACTTAGGTATAACATTGCATCAAAGAGGGAAGAAATGTAGACACACAAATATTTCTCTACATATTTAGCTAATATACCATTATCCTAATCAACCGCCTACTCACCTAATGTCCATATTTAATTGAATAATCTTATTGTTTAATTAGTCCCCTTTCCATCTCATCTCACAGATCAATAAAAACATTTATTACCATTTACACCTATTTTCCACCTCACACATCTCTAAAATAATTAATTATTATTATTTAATTATGGTTATATTATTTCAACCAATTTCAAGAATAAAGGACATCTAAGAACACTTGTCCTCATAATTCCAATATTTTCTCCACCAATTCAAAGAATGAAGGAAACCTAAGAGTGCTTATACTCATCTTTTTGATATTATCTTCACTAATTCAAAGAATAAAGGAGTCTTAGGTACATTTTTCCCTTATGTCTTTGATGGTTGCAACCAATTACTAAATTTAGTAGATTAATTTTATCCCTTCACATTCCAACAACCTCCATCCTACCCCTCCATTCTCTTCAATTCTAGGAAAATTCTCCCACTCAACCTCCACCATTGATTTGTACATCAAATTTCAGTTGTCCATTGCCTCTCCCAAAAATATATAAATTGAGGCAAATTCTTATCCATTTCATCATCACATTTTGGGATAACTACATGCTATCAAAATAGGGACCTTTTGGGCAAGAGAATTAACATCCCAATCATTAGGCCAAATCATTCAACAATGGAGTTTATAGTAACATTTATTTTGTTCCATTGTTTTATTTCCTCTATTGAGCTATAAATGAGCTTTAGTTTCGATTTGAATAGAAAAATTATATATTTATTTTTTATCATTTTCATTTTAATTTTAAGAATTAGAAATATAGGGAAAGTAATTTGAGGGAATTTTCTAGTGTTTACCAACCACTAAACCCATGTCGATGAGACTAGAGAGAAGTGGAGTGGAGGTAGGAAAGTGGAGGCAAACCTCACTAAGATTATTCCTTGGCCCTTCTTATAGGAGGATACAAAGCATGGGAATGAGCATTTTGTTGTCCATGAGTAGATTGACTATGTCCTCAATAATGGACATAAAAAATACAATGACCCTAAATAGAGGCACACACAAAAATGACTTTGTTAATGGTGTACAAATAATTTCCTTAATTATTCAAAAGAACTTGAATATGTGCCACCTCTAGTGTAACCTTGTTTACTTACACATGGATATACACGATTTTTTCTTTTTTTAATTACACTAACTTGTAGAATTAGAAATTTGAATCAATAAAATTTTGGATAAGAATTCGTTGGCCTAGATTATCCACCATGGAATTTTCAAGCATCATGTTTCACTTTTAGTTCTAAGAGAGATATCATTGGATATATTCTCAAGTTATTATATTATCTCCCATATTTTTTCTATTTCTTTTTCATACAACCAACCTATCCTTTAATTTTAGTCATGTTTCTTTTGATATTTGATATTGCATGTGCTATATACCTTCTTTTAAATTTTGTAAATTTTGTTATATAGTGATGACACAATTAGATCTAATGTTTAATCTAATCCTTCCTTTGAAGCAATATCCTCATTTTAAGAAGATTTTTCCATTGTGAGGGAATTCTTTCCTTGGCCTCTAGTCTATGCAATCTTAATATTGTCTCTCAAATATCTTGGATAGTTACTTATTAAAAATAAATCAATATATGCTAAAAAATTAACTATAATATACCCCTACTCAGAAATCACTTTGAGAAAATCTCCAAGGAAGTTTTTGTTTAAAGCCTTGGGATAAATTTTCTTGAATTTCAATTTATTGATAATTATTTCAAATTTTCTCCAAATAAGCTCAATTTTGGATAATAGTAGCTTAATATGTTTTCTATCAACCCTCTAAAAATTAGAAAAATAAAATAACTTGGGAGAGATATGCACATTACAAAATTTTATCTCAAAAATTAGAAAAACTATCTTATTTCTTACCTTTCAAGTGCCAAGATCATGCTCTAATACCACTTTAAATGTGTAGTGTCATAAATTCTCACCCCTGACAATTTCATACTAATTTTTTCCCCTTCTATATGCTTGATCCTAATAGTTCCCCTAATTTCCTAATTATTAATGTAATAGCCCAATTTAAAACATCTATCAGAAAATCAAACATGAGAAATCAAACTATGCATTTAATATGTTACCCCAAACACCTTTGATCCCTGTAAAGGAATAATCTAGTCTATGGCACCTTGTGCCCTAGACCTCTTAAGTTGGACCCACATTCAAATATGTCAATGTTGGTAATATATTATTTGAAATTCAATTTTTAATTATCGGTCATCAAGATCTAATTTTCATGAAATTAGAATAATTACATATAAAGACAGTTATTTTATCATTTTAAATCCTAAGGAAGCATAATTGAAATTATTGAGAAAATTGAAGATCCTAAAATCAATCAAGAGAATTCAAAAGTAGAGTTAACAAGATTATTGAAAAAACTCAACATTCAAGCATCATGTCAAGATTTATGTTATTTTATGTTCATGTTTACATGAATTTTTTTATGTGTAGTAAAACTTGTAGGTGATCAAATCAATCCAAATCAAGAAACAATTAATCCTTGAAGGTGATGAGTGTGAATTCAACCCATCGAGGAGGAGATCAAATCTGAGTGGTAAGTTGCAGAAAGTTTCCAATTCATTACTTTTTATCATTTAGCCTCTATCCCTGAAAAGGAAAATCTCTCTTTTATCACTATTTTTTTCCATTGTGGAGGTATAAATACCAACACGAGGTTTGACTAAGGAAAGCCCCTATATGGCACAATCATTCCTCTCTTTTTATGTGTGCAAGTTATAGATCTAAAGTGAATTGGAGGAAAATTGAAGACTATTTTATCATCATTGAAATAAAACCATCCAAGTTGTCAATTCATAAAATTTGCATTATCTCATCAACAAAATGTCTTGATAGTCAAATTCGAAAAAAAAGAAGATACAAAAGAAGGACCTCAGGCTTGTTAAATTTGTTTCTAGATCTAGGTCCTCATTCTAGGGCACTCTTACACCCTAGACCACCCACTTCCTTCTTAAATTCAAATCCTATGTGCATGTGTTTGACTTCTACATTTCTAGAGCTGAAATTTATATATATGTTTTAGGTTTGTAATAATTCATAAGAGAGTGTTGCATTTACATAGTTTTCATAGTTAGACTGCTATGTCTCAAAAATTGGTCACAACACAACACACATAAATAACATAAAACACTAGGGGATTTTCTCTCCATTATGATATTAAGTCAATCATCAAAACCCTAATTCATTTATGTTTAAATCTTGGGTCAAGTGAAAAAGAGATCATCTTAGTTATCCTAATTGGATCTAGGATGACTTTTCCTACTCAACATTTTGGTGAACCTAACATATCCTAAACTTGCAATTTTTTATATTTTTTCATTGAATGGAATATAGAAATTCAATTTAAAACCTAGGTGAAATGAAGATCTAATTTTAATTTGTGTTTATTTTCAAAAAACTATCTAATTTCATTAGTTCTTCCTCATAAATATTTTTGAAATAAATTTCATTAATTTTTTAGATTTAATTTTATTTGATTAGGGCTTAGATTTGATTCATTTTCATTGAAAAAATTAATTGAAAAAATATTCCATAATTTATGCATGCATTTTTGGTGAAAAACATTTAAAAAGTGACAAAATTGCATAGTATTTTTATTTCAAAAGATCGAAAAGCATTTCTTTGTTGTATTTTTTGGAAAGATCAATCAATTATGATATTTTATTTTTTGAAAATTACCATTGAAACATATTCAATTTCTCTAGAAATATAAAGTTGCATGTATTCATGTGCTTCATATAGAAAAATTACGTTTTAGTACATTTCTAGAATTATGTTGGCATCTAGACCTGAACCTCTGCAACACATGACCATCAAGCACTATAAGTGGTTTCCATATTTTGAATTTTCTAAAAATACCTATCTACTCTAGGGTGCATTGTGCCCTTTGTCCAGTCAATTTGGGAATTTTTTTTCTTCTGAAAATCCTTGTCTATGTTCTCTGTTCAAACCTGATTCCTATTTTTGCATTCTATTTAGAAAGTTGTCTAGTTTTTTTGTTCATCACTAGTTTTATCCAAAGGTAAAATAACATGTTTCCATTTCAAAGATGTGGATTTGATATGGTACAACATGGTTTGTCTACCTATAATTTTCAACCTATGAGAATATTGTGAAAAAACTTAAATAAAAACATTGATATTATTTTTCCTAACTCTTCTCCCATCATCTCTACTTGTGAGGATATTTTGGTGCAAGAAGATCCAATCACGGAGAAACATGAAAATTATATTTGGTTATCTCTCAATACCTCTCCTACTCAGGAAGATATTGTGGAATAAGAATATGTAATCAATGATAATCATAAAAATAATATTAGTTCTTCTCCCAATATCTCCCCTACTTATGAGAGTTTTTTGATGCAAGAGAATCAATCATTGAAAACCATGATAATCATATTTATTCTTCTCCTGATATCTCACCTATTTGGGATGAAGGTATCTCGATGCAAGAGGATCCAATAATTGAGAGTCATGAGAATCATGTTTTCTAGCCTCTGAATACCTCTCCTACATGGGAAAATATTGTGGCACAAGAGGATGAAACCATTGAACATATTTATTTTAAAATTCAATAAGATGGATGATATAGGTGGGCGGGTGCATGAAGTTGGGTACCAATATTCTGGCCACTTTTGAATTATTTTTTTTTAAAAATGCGCTCGCGTTATAACATGAGCACATTATAACACACTCGCATTAAAAAAAGAAGAAAAAAGTGAAATTATTTGCCTTGGAATACCAACCCAAAGGCTTGCAGAGCATTCCCAACAAGGCCAAAGACTTTTTTTGCAAATTCTATAATTTTTGACATAATCGGGTCCGTGCTCACCATCAAGATTGCATCTAGTTCAATATCGACAAAATCAAAAACATGGGTAATGTTAGGTTCTCTCTTAGCTATCCAACAATGTAATTTTTTCACTTTTTGACAATGTTAAGCCTTTCATCCATAATTTCTTTTGTTTGTATGTCTTTTTTTGCCAAAAACCAGTGTTTGGTGTTTTTTTGTTATAAATTAACCATTCATCAAAATTTCAAATAAATTATAGTTTTAGAAACTCCACTCCATTCTACAAATTTTAAAAAGAAAAAGAAAAAAAAATCAATTATTTTCAAAAAAATTTAGGGGGAGCACGGCCAAAATTCTTCTTTTCAAGAAGTTCCCACTTAGAAAATTAGTAAAATCAAATATTCATTAAAAAATTATTAGAAAAATTGTGCATCAACTAGATGTTAGCTAACTTCTTACCATAGCGATTTTAAAAATACTAAAAAAAAGTTCACCATGCTCAGGTCGTACAAGAGTCGCTATGTTATGTTTTTCTGATAAAAACAACACCAATTTGTGTACATCCCTCTTTTTAACTCCTTAATCTCAACCATGTTCAAAATAAATTAGTTGTTTAGAAAGTAGACTCAGAGCACTTCGATCCTTTTTTTCATTCCATCTCAAAATTTTGAGTGGAACTATCCTCAATTTCACGTCCAAGGTCAAGATTTCTTGATTTCAGAAAAAAAATGGCCACTTAAGCCCCCTTTTTGGGAACCATCTTGGTGCACTTACCTAGGTGAAGATGTTAAATTGACATTATATTCACCATTGATAGAAGATCTTTAGCAAGTAGCTAGTTTAGTTGAGATTATGAATGCACAATTGAATATTGGATCTCCTATAATTATTGGACCTCCTAAATCACCTCTCATTATTGAACCTCCTAAACCTCATGGCTATATCCTAATTTAAAAAAAAAAACTCACTAGTAATCATGTATGACAAGATGTGTTACAGAAACCAAGCTATCACTTGCAGTGGCTCACACATATAACACTGATACTATATGTGACAAAGACTAGATTAGCACTGGGGGAATTGCTAGCACAAAACAAAAAGGATGGAAAATAATGAGGAATTTATTATATTAGTTGCACTTTAGTTGGATATGAGTTGAACTATAGTCATATTAAATGAGCATGTCTAATAGTGGTATTTGCTGCACATAAACTAAGACACTACATGCTATATCATAAGACAAAACTGATTGCCAAAATTGATCCTCTAAAATACCTTCTCAACAAAGCCACACTAATAGGAAGATTGGCTAAGTGGGCCATGATCCTAAGCGAGTATGACATTGAGTACGTTGATCAAAAAGCAATAAAAGGACCAGTGATAGCCAACCAACTTGTAGATGAGACAGTAAAAGTAGAGCATCCTTTGATATTTGATTTCGCAGATGAATCAATCTTTGTCGTAGAGACAATGATAACATGGAAGTTGTACTTTCATGGATCTTACACAAGTCATGGCTCAGGAGCTGGTATCTTGTTCATCACAACTCAAGGAAATTCCATTCCCAAGTCATTATGAATAGCATTTCCATGTACAAAAAACATGGCTTAGTACGAAGCATTATTGATAGGACTTCGAATGGAAATAAAATAGAAAATTAAGGAACTTCAAGTCTATGGTGATTCATGGTTAGTGATTAAGCAAGTTAATGATGATTATGACACCAAGGATGAGAAATTGATGCCCTACAAGCACATGGTGGACAGCTTCAGACTATACTTTGATAATATCTCCTTTGAGTAGATACCAAGAATCTCGAAAAAGGTAGCTGCCACAATGGCTACAATAGGATCTCTCTTGGGCATTCCTAACAATGCATCACAATATGAGTTCTTGGTAGAAAAACTATTGATCCCTACGTTCGATGTCCCCAAAATTGAACTTGTGTATGAACTTGTTGGTATCAAATCTCCTTGGTTCAAATACATTTATAGTTACTTGCATGACTAAATTATCCCCCCAAACTTGTTCCTTAACCAACATGAAACCTTTATTCGACAAGCATCCAAATATGCCATCATTGGAGATACTATAGACATGCAAAATTATCATTATGCACTTAGTTCACGTTAACCCGCTCATTAAATTAATCAAGCTCATCAAATCCATTCACCAAGTAAGTGGAGACTATTAATTAATTCCTAAGGTTATTCATTTAAATTAAATAAATCAAAGTCTCACATCAAATAAAAAAAACTTTATTTAATTAAATCTCCAAATGCATATTCCATCCCTCTTTGATTTAAATAAATCCAAATATTTGAGTCAAATTGGTCAAAATAAACTAATCATCATTAAGCTAATCTAATCCTGATTTACCTAACATAACCACCCATCTCATCCTCTAGCTTTTCCCACTTGCACCAATAAATCAATTTATTGATTTATTAAAATTAGCATTTTCCATCAACATGGCATCTTTGAGGAATATTCCCTAAAATTTGAATTCAAAAACAAGTGGACATGTACACCCAACAAAGCATTTATGAGGCCTTACATGTCTCTTACATGTCCCTTGCACAAGTCAAACTCAACATTAACTCTTAAATTCAAATTTGAAATCTCCCTCTCTTTGGCACATTGGCCAAAATGTGCTCATCCTCAAGCCTATCACAAGTTGACAAGTGGCCTCTTTTCATTGGCTTGTTTTCGATCCCACATTGCTCTCTCATAAGCTTTCTTCTAACTTGAGAATATTTAAATAGAGACCATCTCCATTGATCAAATCCTCCACATCTCCACAATCTTGGCATTTCATCTCCACAATCATTCATGTAAAGTCACTCTCTTCAAGAGAACTGATTTTGCCCACCATCACTCCATCTTCAAGGAATTTCATCATTTAACTTATCTATCAAGGATTGGGAAAGGGATATTTTCAACAATAGCACCAATCTACTATGAAATAAAGTTTTGATTATGTTTTTATATGCTTTCATTTCATTATCTTTGTTTTATTTAGTTTGCATATTTTATCATAGTCAAGTATTGCATAAGGATGTTGAATTTAAATGTGTTTCAAATGACTAGCATAAGGATATTATGTTAGGAATTTTAACCATCATTGAAAATTTTAACATCCACACCATTTGGTGCTAGAAGGAGGGCTGGATATCATTTTTTATTACTTTTCTTAAAAATTTCTGCATTTTTGTTCACGCACAAGAAATTCTAATGATGCAAGCTCAGCGTCACTATTTTGGAACCACTGACTCTTCAGCATCGCTATATGGAACCACTTAAAATTAAAACTATGATGCCAGACTCATCCCATCCAAATATTTGAATTTCTAACTCCACCGCTGGACTCGGTGACTTGCAGGAATTTTCAAAAAATATTAAACAACGCTAGGAGAAAACTGTGATGCTGAGCGAAAAGTGTGACGTAGTTGAGCTCTTCGACCCAACACAGAGTGATGCTGACTGGTAAGTGGCGCTATCAGAGCACTGCTTAGAAATCAAATTGCGATGCAGTTATGAGTTGCAACGCTGGAAGGGAGTAAAAGGGAAAATTTTATTTTTTAGCACGTGTTATTTGATTGATGATTAATTTGTCTTTTGTTTTCTACTTTTTACTTTCTATTTTTTTTTTTAAGAATCTAATTGGTTTGTCTTCTTTGTAGGTTGGAAATCAAAAATGAAGAAAGGAGAAGCATGAGGAAGAAGTTTCATCAAGTCAAAGTTTTTTTGAACACTTAAGTGTTTGTTTAACACTTCTTCAAGGAACTGTTATCACTTCTTCCTTAGAACATTAATTTCATTTGGGTCTAAAAAGAATTTTTCAATTTCTTCTTGCAAAGGCTAAAACAAACTTTAGGATCACAACTTACTAGATTTTGTTTATTGGATTAACAATTGAACAAAGTGTCTCTCATTTTTCATTTGGTGCTTAAAACGAACTCACATTTTGATTTGGGGATTTAAAAAGAACAAGTGCAATTTTGTTTTCCGTGAAGCCTTACTTAAAATAACCTCATTGACAAAGGATGTATGCGCTTCTCTCGCACTTTATAGCGATCTTGAGAATCAAAAGGCCTTTTTTATGATTTTAGTTTAAGAAAAAGCAATCACCTCCACACTCTGATTTGGGTTTAAAATTGAACAAGATCTTGTGTGAGTGTGAGTGGGGGCATTATCGTATATATTCTCTCTTTGTTGCCATCAAAGATTGATCGAGTTACGGATTTTTTCTTTACTCACTTTTGTTAATCCTAGAGGGTCTGCCTTGGGGGAAAAGTACTCACCCAAGGGAACGACTCAACCGGTAACACTCTAAAGCCAAGAGTATTTCCAACCGGAATATAAATGTGGGTATTGGAAGAAACACCAATATCATGTGGTTGATTCTAACGAGATGGATCTGAAAGGGGACTCTCGTCATATGGGTCAACCTCCATGAATGGAAAGTCTGAAATAAAACCCTTATTTTGTAGTGACCAATTGATCCATTGATCGACTTTATCAAAGTGGTGCATTGGAACTTAGATTCCAAGAAGTTACTTGCCATGTCCGATCTTGGTTAAAGTATAGAGGTTAAGAATTCATTCTTAACATACCTTTATACTCTTTCCTTGGTTGCATGTAAAATCATCTCTTCTATGAAGGGAATGAGGCAAGCCCACTAAGAAAAATGTACCAATTGAGCTAGGATATTATATTGCTTGTGAGCCAGTTTGAAAACACAATGCTTTAATAAAAAACATTGGAAAACCAACATTCAAGACGAGCACCAAATCTCAAACCCTTTAGGAGAAGCAAATATCCTTGAACAGATTCACATTCTATTGCTTGCCATTGGGATTCATATCCTTAGAGGCTTCTAATCATTTGGATTTCATCTCAATTTTCTCCTACTAAGGTCAACATTAGGAAACCTTTGCCTTGATTTCCTCGATTTCTGCATAATGCATTTTGTGGGATGAAAGAAAATTAGGACATTGGACATTCAGTTGAAAACCTAATCATGAAGTGTGTTTGTGATAAAAAGAATCCATTAAGAAAAGATTAAATCAATTGGACCCCACATATGTGCTTGGTATCTTTTGGTCATATGGTTTTCATGGAAACATTGGTCTTTTGATTTTGAATTACTCTTAGAGAAAAGCATGTTCTTCACTATCTTGGTCTTGTAAATGAGTCCTTCCTAGATTAATTTAGGATCAAAATCAAACACTTCATCCATCCAAATATTTATCATCTTCATCCCCCAAACAACTTTAGAGCTTTGGAAATGTCATTCTAGACCTGGGTAAATCATCAAAATTAAAAATCACCTTGTTTAAATTAGGAGTATGGGAATGCATCCTTTCTCATACCTCTAGTTAAATTAGCAATCCTTTGAACAAATTCATCCTAAGATCACATCTAACATATTAGGGTTTACAACTTCATTATCCAAATCAAACCAACCAAAATCAAACCCTAAGTCTAGCATTGATCCAAACTCCCAAAACATTCAACACTCATATCATTTACACATTTCATCCTTCATCTCATCATTAAGTCCTAAGAACCTTAGAGGTCACTTTTTCAACAAGGTCAAAACACAAGGAGAACATGGAATACAAACTTGATCCATACATCATGAGTAATCCAAATCAATTGAACTTTCAAAGCCTTACAGTGTTGATTGATTATCAAAACTCACACTTATACAATCCATACATGGGATCATTACCTTTTACAAATGTCAATAGCACAACAAGTGTGAGTATGCCCAAATCAAAGATTGGAACACATTTCCTGATGGTAGATCTAAATCCAAACCTACAAGTTTTCCAACCAAACAATAAATGCACGAGCCTTCAAACGAATAATGTCATCCCACCAAATCCTTACATGCCAAATGAGAATGTACCAAGAACAAGTTTTCGAAACATGAATCTAACAAAATTTGGGATAAGTATGTTTGTGAATCATAAAAATGTTGTTCAAAGTCCAAAAAAGATGTTAACGACTTCGTGTATCAATCCAAGTCAAGGTAACACCATGCAAAATAAAAGTTACCTAAAACACGACAATGTGGTTCCAAACACCAACAATGTTCAATTTCAACCTATCATGCCAAATATGAGTGTCATCCCAAATCAAAACATTGTCCAAAATCAAAAACCACAAGTACACACTCCAAATCTGCTTAAACAAAAACCAAATCAACTATATCAAGGGAGTCAAGATGGAAATCAAGATCAAATTTGGCGAGATCAAATTGCTACACTTACCAAAATAGTTGAGTGATTGCACCAAGAGACATCTCCACCACCATTACCCATACCAACATCATTCCTTGGTTTAGGGCTTCCCCCTTTACGGAGCACCAATCACTCCATCCAAATCAATCCATCTAACACCAATCAAGCCATCACATCAAATCCTTTGAATATACCATCAACATTGCACTGATGGATGGTATCTAATCAAATGACAACATCAATCTTGAAAAATCAAAATATGGTCTCCCAAGGACCCATCACCTCAGTCATTCTGACCATTCCTATCACCTCGATCACTCCAACCACCCTTATCACACCCATCATATCTCAACCCCTCACTACCATGATCACTCCAAGCGTATCTCAACCACTTGTGACTACATCCAACACAATTCTGAATCCACCACCACTACCACCAACAGCAAGACAATATAACATTGTGCTAGAATCTCACCAGGCCTACCAAAAGTCCATCCAACAATATCTAGCCATGCAACAAGCAACACAAGCTCAACAAGTGAAACAAGCCTCTCAAGCTGCCTAAGCCTCTCAAGCTACCTAATAAACACAAGCAAAAACATGAAAAATGATTGGGGATAACGATGAACATTCAACCATTGGTGATAGCATTGACAATCTCCCCACCACAATTGTTGAGAACAAGGATCAAGATCAATCCATCACTGAGCACCTTCAAGCTATTTCTACTTCATCCAATGATTGAATCAACATATGTCAAGAGTCACTTTTCAATCATGATCAAATTCCACCAACCAACAATGATCCAATCAAAGAAATGCCAACATCACTTGACCCTATGGTTGAAGACATTGGAAATCCCTCCACCATAATTGTTGAAAACAATGTTCAAGATCTCTCAATTAAGGAGCACATTGAAGACATTTCCATCTCATTCGATGATCAACTCACCATACATCAAGAGCCACTTTTTAGTGATCTATTTCAAGGAGTGTTAGGATTATTTGATCCTATTGACATAATGCACAATTCGATGACCTATGATCATGTTGAAAGTGCCTCTACATCGCCTGATGAGTAAGAGGACATATCGCAAGAATTTATTCCAAAGCAAGATCAAAATATTCCACTAAGGTCTAGCAATGGTCCTTTCCAAGACATATTGACATCCTTCGACCTCATGGTTATAGATACTGAAGGAACCCTGAACTCGACACTTGAGGATATTGAACCACATACCATGTCTAATGATGACATCCAATAGCCCTTTGTAAGCAATCCATCCTTTGAAACTAACCCATGTCAAGAAACTGATCCAAAGCATGTCGAAAGCAACTCTGAAATTATTCAAGATCAAGAATTTGTATCTCCAAGATACTACAATAATCTAATGGACACTCTCCTATTTATGCAAGATGATCGTATCCATGTAGCACATACTTCTCCATCTACCCATGAGATACTTTCTGTGGATGGACACGTAGATGATCTTCATTTAGAACATGATTCCTTTACTCGATATTATTACACAAAAAGAGCAGGTTATTGATTCCTACAACCAAACAAAGTTGTCAACATCAGGATCAGATATATCCAAAATCTAGACTAAAGACATCATGTATGAAGATATCCAACATTATCCACTCATGGACACTAGTAAGACAGAACAAGATATTTCAAAGTTAGCAGAGTGACAAATTGAAACGTCATCTATAGTGGTCATTTATCATAGAATGCATTCTAAACAAGAGCTCTCAGAACAGGCAGAATCAAAGCATGAAGGTACTACTTCCACCATACTGGGGGAAACTTCGTCTCAAGAAAACATCAACATAGGGAGCATGAAGAATCCTTATGATGAAACCAATGTCAATACTAAAAGTAGCCATGTCATGAATTTTCATCCACCCATCACCCCATCCATGAGTTGGGACCAACTTCAAAAGAAAGATTTGAATCAAAGTACGAAGAACATTATCAAGGAAAAAGAAGCTGAGAAGCATAATCGACAAATCAAATAGATATGGATACCAAAGAATATAAAGACAGATTATCCCTATCAAATTCCATCAGTCAAAGAAACTATGGGGCAAAATAAAAAAGGGAAAAGTATCCATCAAATATGTCCGCAAAAGTAAAAGTAGGCTTTTCAAGCGACATACAAAGTTTATCAAGAAGGTGGTCCTAATTCCCTTCACACTTTTGTATCCACTCATCATTGCTCACCTTCCCAAGTTTGGAGAGTCAAAGATTCCAAGCTGTCAACCAATCTATATTTTATTCCTAAACACACTTCATCCACACCTCCACGCATAGTATCTAATTCTCACATTGACCATGTGTTGGCAACGACCCTTTATCATAAGGATTCAGAAGGCACTCTATCGCGATGTGCACACAAAGACAAATTTAACTCTAGCGTCGACAAAGCAAATTGAGAATCCAAAAAGTTGCATTCAAGTGCACGTATCTTAGCAAAGTAACTTATTCAAGTAGGATATTGATGGCACATTATGACAAAGGCATCTACATCAGAAAAACCTTATGACTCAGCATGAGTTTAAAATCTTTCAGAAAAACATAAAAAAACAAAAAAGTATGAAAATCCAAAAAAAAATAGAAAAGGGATTGAAATCAGTAAAGAAAGTAATCGTCCTCTAGTGAATACCATTATGGTGGTGCTTTGGGTAAGACCATGATGAAAACCTGGAAAACAGGCGTCATGTGTAGAATCAAGCATCTACATGCACCAACTTAGATAAAAGCATCTCATCCTATCCATAATAAATCAACATTCCATCCATCTCATCCATAATAAAGCCATTCATCCATAAACCATTTATCCAATCCATTTTCATCCATCTGCATCCATAGTCTGAGTTATCTTGATCTTGATGAAAGTTTGGGGCACACTTTACACTTTCTTACAGTAAAACATATTGACATGGGTCATTTTCATTGATCCTATCCTATCCAACATTATCTAAGCCATGAAGCATTATCCAAATGAGCATCCTTTATCTGTGCACCTTATCTTATCACAAGATAATCCATATCCATCCATCCATAACATTCTATACATTGCTAGACACTGGGGGTAGATATGTACATCTTGCTAAGTTGAGAATAAATCTTGATCTATATCCTCCAACTTATGTGGTGATCCAAACATTGGTAAACATGAAACCAAATTGGTCAAAGCATTTGTGATCTAGAGTCTGAATCACTAGCCCATGGCATATTTTGACAAGAACATATTCCTTATCAGGCTTTATCTTTCATCAAACATCAATCCAAGCAATCAATATCAGTCGCATCTAACACACCCTTCAAATGTCACATCAAATCATTTGAACAACTTTTGTTCCAAAATCAAGCTTCATCAAACATAATCAATCAAATCCAATCAAAAAATCATCATCTCAGGATATCATTGTGTTGCTTAACACTATCCTTGCATTGTTGTGCATCCTCAACAATGTGATGATCATCAATCCTGATCAATCAATCCTTGCATTGTTGTGTATCCTCAACAATGTTAGCATTATCATCAATTCATCAATCAGATCAATCAACCCTAGCTTGGTTTTCAACAAAATCATAAACAGAGCACTGATATCATCAGACATATCCATATCCAAAAACATCCAAAACATCAAAAAATCCAAAAACATCCAAAACATCAAAAAATCCAAAAACATTCAAAATGTCAAAAACATTGGAATCTGAACTATGTCGTCTCTGAGCTTAAATGTAGGCAAGGACAATATTTGATCAAGTCCAAAAACATTGGCATAAAATATTAGGATCAAAACATAAAATCTTGAAAATACCAAAAAAAGCCTCAAAACATTCTAAAATCATCAAAAACATCTGAATATTTGAAAAAATCCATCCATCCCATTTTTCTTTCACTTGAAATAATCAATCATCCATAATAAACTGATCGTCACCTTCATCCTTTGGCAACACAAATAGAAACAATCACAACAATAAAAAAAAAAAGCAAACTTCAATCGTAAAATCTAAATCGAAGCAACAAACCGTTAAAACAAAATCAAATCTTGATCATTTTCAAACATGTCAGTCCACTTTATATCAACAGCCTATCAATCAACTTATCAAACCATCATCATCCTATACAATGCATGTCCTAGGATATATCATTCTGACAATGAGCATCATTTTGGATATCACTTGGATTTTTATGCTATCAAAACAAATCCCTTTGGATAGAGATATGAAGAACATTGGCTTGTTTGCGTACTTGATCTTTTCATTTAATTTATCTTATTGCACTCATTCCAAGGACCTCTCGATGATATCCAAATGAAGGACTTAGAGAGATAGGAATGGGGCAACAATCATTATCTTTTGTTTGCTATGCTTGGTGGACATTCTTGTAAAATAACTTGGCGAATAATGGCTTTGTTAGGTACGTCCTAGCAAGGTTTTTGTATGTAAAGTGTGAACAAGAATACTCCTATCTATTTGTTGAGTCAAAGTCCATAGCACTAGGTACAACACCATCCTGGTTCTTTATACCTTGATGCATCGTATCTACATGTGTAATCAAACATCTAACCTAAGTAGCCCTTTTAAAGTCCCAATCCTTGATAAGCAAATAATCCATCTATCATCATCATTTCTCATCATCATCTGTCATAAAGTTGGCTTGTTGGATCCTCTTGTCATCATCTAATGTCTTCTGCTTCGCACTAACATCACGCCATGGATAGTTAATCATCATCACTAGTGCATCCATCCTGCATCCACAAACCATCAATATTTTGCATATCATCTCACACGCATAATCATCATCATAATATAGATCGGTTAGTCTAAGCATTTGCATAAATCATACATTTGCATAATCACAACATATCATCATCATAATATAGATCTGTTAGTCTAAGCATCTCATAAATCATCAATTACATAATCATGGCATATCACATCATCCATTTCATCCATCTCATATATCATATCATCATTTAAGTTGTTTAAGATAATATAGATTTTTTATTCTAAGCATCGTAAAACCATCTCATTTGCATCATCATCCATAACCATCCATTTTGAACCTCTTTATCGTGAAATTGATCCTCAGATCGAATCTTTTCGCTTGATCTCTCGAGGGGGCAATGTACTAGTGTACTTCTTTCCACTGGGGCATCCGAAAAATAATTTTTTTTTTGAATTTCGATCACAGAAGGTTTATTCTTTGAACCAACGCAACAAGTACATTGCTTCAAAGAGGGGAAAAATGTAGACATGCAAAATTATCATTATGCACTTAGTTCACGTTCACCCGCTCATTAAATTAATCAAGCTCATCAAATCCATTCGCCAAGTAAATCATGACTATTTAATTCATTCCTAAGGTTATTCATTTAAATTAAATAAATCAAAGTCTCACATCAAATAAACAAAACTTTATTTAATTAAATCTCCAAATGCATATTCCATCCCTCTTTGATTTAAATAAATCCAAATATTTGAGTCAAATTGGTCAAAATCAACTAATCATCATTAAGCTAATCTAATCCTAATTTACCTAGCCTAACCACCCATCACATCCTCTAGCTTTTCCCACTTGCACCAATAAATCAATTTATTGATTTATTAAAATCAACATTTTCCATCAACATGGCATCTTTGAGGAATATTGAAGCCTAAAATTTGAATTCAAAAACAAGTGGACATGTACACCCAACAAAGCATTTATGAGGCCTTACATGTCCCTTGCACAAGTCAAACTCAACATTAACTCTCAAATTCAAATTTGAAATATCCCTCTCTTTGGCACATTGGCCAAAATGTGCTCATCCTCAAGCCTATCACAAGTTGACGAGTGGCATCTTTTCATTGGCTTGTTTTTTATCCCACATTGCTCTCTCATAAGCTTTCTTCCAACTTGAGAATCTTTAAATAGAGACCATCTCCATTGATCAAATCCTCCACAACTCCACAATCTTGGCATTTCATCTCCACAATCATTCATGTAAAGTCACTCTCTTCAAGAGAACTAATTTTTCCCACCATCACTCCATCTTCAAGGCATTTCATCATTTAGGTTATCTATCAAGGATTGGGAAAGGGCTATTTTCCACAATAGCACCAATCCACTATGAGATAAGTGTTGATTATGTTTTTTTATGCTTACAATTTAGTGGTCTTTGTTCTACTTAGCTTGCATATTTTAGTATGATCAATTATTTCATAGGGATGCTCTATCTTATGTGCTTGATTCAACTAACAACTCATGTTTGTTTGTTTTTGAGACAAAATACAGATTTAGCATCCACATATACCCTTTATCATCATAACCTAGATAGTACCCTCCTTGGATGTCTCGACTCAAATGAAGCACAAACAACCTTACAATCTAGGTACATCACATGTGGTATATGTGGAGCTCACTCTGCTATTCCAACCTTAGCCAAAAATCTCATGAGAACGGGGTATTATTGGCCTACAATGGAACATGATTCCTATCACTTTGTGAAGAAGTGTTACCAATGTCAGATTCATGGAGATCTTATACACACACCATCTCAAGAACTGTAGCCGCTTACATCATCATGGCTATTTTCTCAATGGGGACTCGACCTCATATAAAATATCCATCCTACCTCTGCTAATGGGCTTAAGTTTATCCTCATTGCTACTAAGTACTTTACAAAATGGATCGAAGCCACCTCGCTAACTTACATTATTGGAAATAAAATAGATAAGTTCATCCTGAATTGCATCATTTGCCGCTATGGTATCCTGTCCATCATTATAGATAATGTTCACCCTTTTAAGAACTACGATGTTCGTGAGATTTGTAAAAAATTTCATATCCAACATCATTTTTCTACTCCATATTACCCTCATGGTAATGTCCAAGATGAGGCATCTAATAAGACCATCCTAAAAATCTTAAAGAAGACTATCAATGACATTGGTCGTGACTAGAACTTGTAACTCAATCTTGCTTTATGGGCCTACCATACTAGTTTCTGAACTCCTATAGGAGAAACACTTTATTCCCTTGTCTATGGATCTGAAGCCATACTTCCTGTAGAGGTCAAATTACCATCCCTTTGAGTCTCCATTCAAGGCTTTATTATCAAGAAGAATGGTGTTTATCCTATCTACATGAGCTAGAGTTACTAGATGAAAAGAGAGAATTATTTGACACATCTGCAAACATATTATAATTTCCTTCGGTGCAGCTACAATAAGGAGGTCTAACCCAAAAGCTTTGGCATTGGTGATTTAGTCCTAAAATAAAATCTGAAGAATTAGGTAGAATGAGAGAAGCCCAAAAATTTTGAACCTAATTGGTTGGGCCCTTATATCATCAAAACATCATATGGATCTAGTGCCTATCAACTTTCTACTCCTGAAGGAGATCCAATGTATGAACCTATCAACAACATGCACCTTCGTAAGTACTACACTTGATTCTCAAAGTATCCCTCTAAAAAGTCAAAAATACAAATTTAATAAAAAAAAAATGTCACCCTGATGGAAACCTGGAAAACAGGCATTTTGCTGACATAAAAAAAATAGTAAAGAGAAATAATTCATCCCAAAGTGAAAACCACTTCGGTGGTGCTTTAGATAGGTACCATGGTGAAAACCTAGCAAACAGAAGCCATGTGTAGTTAGTCTATGTTCCTCCATCTACTGTTACTCCATCTAGTCTTTCATCCTTTCCACTCATCCATAATAAAGCTTCATCATCCTTTTCATTGCCTAATAACCACTTACATTTACCATCCTTTGCCTTCATGATTATCCTTTGCATCCATTGATCTCCTCACGCATAGTAAGTGATTCTATACCTGACTGGGGGAAATTCCTCAACCTATGTCTTCATCAGAAAATAACACATGGTATTAGCCTTTTAAAACATCAAAATATAAATAAATTAGAAAACATCAAAATTCAAAAAAGTCAGAAAACATCAAAATTCAAAAAAAATAGAAAACATAAAAATCAAAAAAAAAAATAGAACACATCAAAATCCAAAAAAATTAGAAAACCTTCAAAATCCAAAAACATAAAAAAAGTATCAAAACTTCCAATAATAGATTCTAAGTCTAAGTCTGAGTCATTTTGTGTTAGTAGGGTTGAACTATGTTGTCTCTATACACTTGCTACATAGGCAAGGCTCATCTTAAATCAGCCCCTGAGACATTAGGTCAGTCCTTTTAGGTTTTTCTGAGTAAAATAATGACTATCTTTTGTCAAATAAAGCAAATCCAAGTTGTGTCGAACTATGAGGTTTCTGCATGTATAATGTAGGGAAGGCCATTAATCGATGAGTCCTTGAAGCCACCTAGGTCAGTCCTTTAGGGTTTGTTGAGTCTAGTCATGTTCTTTGTCTACAAGCAATCATCATTAAAACCAAATCTTGAATCAACATACAAACATAACTAACAAAATATTTCATTTTCAATCGGTCAATCATCTTATCATCAATCAACTAATCTGGTCATTGATCTTGTATTTGAATGAGGCATTATGTTGTTTGTCTCATTCGGTCCTATCCATTATCTTTTATCAGGATGTGTCCTTGAGATTAAACTTTGTCTTTGGTCAATATGGTCTTTCACCTTAAGAAGGATGTGTCTTTCTTATAGTTAGGGAATAGTGTTCATTTGGTCAACTTTATCAAATGTGTTCTTTGCCTCCATTAGGATACGTCTTTCCTGAAATAGGCATCATCACATCAATCAGGCATATCAATCAACCTTTATCAAATTATCAATCAATCTTGTCAATAGTGATCAATTAATCTTTCCTGAATTAGGATGTTTCCTTCCTAAAACTAGGCGTAATCATTATTAATCAGCCATGTCAACCTTATCAATCAATCTTCTGAATCTCGATCAATTAATCTTGCCTTAATCAGGATGTGTCCTATTAATGTTGTAGCTTTGGGATACATACTTCCACCTTGTTGTTGTTCAATAAATTTCATATAGCCTAATGACTATTCATTTATCACATTTATTAAAGTGAAGAGGGGCTTCACTTGACAAAGTATTATATTTCATTTTGGGTCGGCTATCCTTGTAATTCACACCATTATTTGTAAATACAAATTCATATAGTGACTGACCTTGTTCATGAAGAGAAGTGTGAATACTCAGAGAAGTGTGAACTATTCAAGAGTAGATTGAAGACTATAAGGAGGTTGTTATATCATCATAAAAGGAGTTGTATTATCCTTTAGATATCACATCACATTGGTGTTGTGTTTGGCCTCATTATCGGCCTCATTGTAAAAGAGATCATTATTTTTACATTCAATATATAAATGATATATTGTTGCTAGGTTTTTATCCCTCAAGTGGAGGGTTTTCCTAGGGTATATGTTGTGTCTAATTGTATGAATTTGAATTAAATTTCTGCTTTTATATCTGATCATAAAACTAACATGGTATTAGAGCGAGTTTAAGAAAGATCATGATCATATTTCTATAGCAATGATATCATTCACTCTTATTCTCATTTCTTCTTGCATCTATCTAATCATCAAAGATGGTGAATGGGCTCAAGATCGAAGATAGACTTGAGGGTGCTTCAAACTTCACCTCTTGGAACTTTAGAGTAATGCTTACATTGGAAGAAAAATGAGATTGTTGAGTTCGTGGAGGGCGGAGTTCTTGAACCTTCTGATGAAAATCAGAAGTCTTAATGGAGAAAGAATTGCACTAAGGAAAAGAAGATTTTGGTAGACCCCATGAAGGACAACCTTGTGCCAATCATCTCCAAGTTGAAGACTATAAGGGAAATGTTCAAGACTTTGGAAGAAATGTTTGAGATCAACAATACAAGCTGAGCTCTTGCATTAAGGCAATAACTTCATCATGTCAAGATGGGGAAAGGAGAATCTATCACCTCATTTTTCATGAAGATTATTGAGTTGAGAGATCAACTCTCTACCATTGGGCATATGGTGGATGATAAGGATATGGTTATGTTGGCGCTTGATGGTCTTCCTCAATCTTGGGAGCCATTTATCCAAAGTATCAGTGGGAGATCAAAACTTCATAAGTTTGATCGCTTGAGGGAAGATTTCATCCAAGAAGAATCAAGATTGGTAGTGAGAGGTAATGGGTAAAGTTCTACAAATGAAGAAATTCATGTTCTTTTCACTCAATCTTCAAAGAAGAAAGGAAGAGAAGGGCAAAAAGGAAACTTCAAGAGGAATAGAGATAAAGGATGATATGGTGCCCATATATCTAAGAAGAAGAAGGACCTCTCCTGCATATACTTCTTTAATAGATGTGACAAATTTGGTCACTATGCAAAGGATTGTCCAACTAGACCTAAGCAGTAGGCTTCAATTGTAGATGTGGGTGAGATCTCTCCTCAGAAGGATTCAAGTGGATTTCTATTCTATTATGCCTTATCAAGCAATGTGCCTATGGAAAAGAAAATGTGGTTGATTGATAGTGGTGCCTCTCACCACATCACATATTTTAGAGAACATTTATCTGATTTGGTGGAAAGAGATTCAAGTGTTCAATTCATAATTGGAGATGATGCATGTTATTTTGTGAAAGGTGTTGGGACTTCCACTCTTCACCTAGATTTTGGCATATCCTTGTAGTTGAGTAATGTACTATTTATACCTAGCATCAAGCAGAACCTTGTCTCTATCTTAGCCTTGGAGGAAAATGGATATCAAGTTGCATTCTCTGAAGGTAAATTTCTTGCAAGGCCGGAGAACTCAAGTATCAAGACTGCTCATGTGATTGGAGTTAGACATGAGAGTCTCTATAGAATTTCCACTCGTCCATTACAGGTGTTTTTGCATGATTAATCAAGTTCATGTGATATTTGGCATAAAATACTTTCTCACCTTCACTTTAGAGCACTTCCAACCATGGAGAAGATGGTCACAGGCTTGCCTAAACTCATCCAGGAGCATGAAGGAACTTGCAGAGGATGTACTTTGGGTAAGAATACTAAAGGTCCATTTCATAGTAGTGAGAGTAGATCTAAATGTATTCTAGACCTTGTTCACTCTGATTTGTGTGGTCCAATGTTTGTTGCTGCTTTGAGTGGTTTCTTGTACTATGTAATTTTTATTGATGACTACTCTAGAAAGAGTTGGATTTATTTCTTAAAGATTATAGAATCTGAGGAAGTACTTGAGAGATTCAAGGAATTTAAAGCTCAAGTAGAGAACTTGTCTAGAAAGAGGATCAAAGTTCTCATATCCGATAACAGAGGAGAATACATCTCTAGAAGCTTCCGTAATTTTTGTGTTGAGGCAGGAATTAAGAGGGAGTTTTGTGTTCCCTATAATCCACAACAAAATGGTGTTGGAGAAAGGAAGAACAGATCTATTGTAGAAGCAGCTAAAGCCAAGATTCATGATCAAGATTTGCAAACCTTCCTCTAGGTCGAGGCATCTAGGACAGCTGTGTATGGTTAGAATAGGATCCCTCACCAAATTTTTGAGAACATGACTCTTGAAGAAGCTTTCATAGGTGTGAATTTGCAAGTAAGTCATTTGAGAATCTTTGGCTATCCTATGTATGTTCATGTGCCTAAATATAAGAGGACAAAGTTGGAACCATCTGGCAAGAAGGGAATATTTGTGGACTATAGTGAGTCTTCTAAAGCCTACAGATTTTACATTCCAAGTTAGAAACTGACAAAGAACAACAAAGATGTTACATTTGAAGAGGATGTTGCATTTAAGAGATCTAAGGGCACTCACATGGAGATAGAAAATGAAGACCAAGAGTCTCGTCAGGACATGAAAGTTGAACATACTCCTGAGATTCAGGGGGAGGCTACTAATCCCAAAAAAGATGATGATCTACTTGAGCCTTTGGAACCTACTGATGGGCCTATGGACATTATTATTGGTCAAAAGAGACCTCTTTGGGCTAGGTAAACAATGTAGGAGGTAGAAAATTTTGCATCCCCAAGAGGAACATTCAGAGAGAGCCAAAGACCTCACAAGTTTTAAAGTTATGTTGCTTCAATGAGTCAAATGATTGAATCAGAGCCGTCCAGTGTTGAGGAAGCTTCAAGTTAGCAAGTATGGAGAGTTGCTATGGCTGAAGAATATCAATCTATCCTCAAGAATGATGTTTGGGACATTGTACCTAGACCAAAAGGAATTTTTTTTCTATCTTCTAAGTGGCTCTTCAAGATCAAGCATGTGCAGCTGATGGGAGCATCAAGAATTACAAGGCTAGGTTTGTGGCTAGAGGATTCTCTTAGAAAGAGGGAATAGACTATCAGGAAAAAAATTCTCTAGTTGCCCGTTATACCTCTATCAGGACCATCATTTCTATTGCACTGGCTAAAGGATGGAAATTACATCATATGGATGTGAAGACAACATTTCTAAATGGTGTAATTGAAGAAGAGGTATACATTGAGCAACTTGATGGCTTTGAAGTTCATGTGAAGGAGTCTTATGTTTGTAGATTAAAGAAAGCATTGTATGGCCTTAAGCAAGCTCCTCATGCTTGGTATGAGATAATTAATAGATACTTGCTGAGCTTAGGCTTCTCCAAGAATGATGTTGACTCAAAACTATATTTCAAGGTAATTAATGGTGAGGCATTGATCTTGGTTCTCTATGTTGATGATCTATTTCATACTGGGGAAGAACACCTCATTATCAAATGTAAGAAGGAGTTGGCTTCTGAATTTGAAATGAAGGATCTTAAGTACATGCATTACTTCCTTGGTTTAGAAGTATGGTAGAGGCCTAATGAGATCATTCTAAGTCAAGGGAAGTATACAATAGACATCTTGAAGATATTTGGTATGATGGATTGCAAATCCATGTCTACACCTATGGAAACCAATTTTTAGAAGCTTAAGGAGGCTGTAGCTAGTTTAGATCTGGTGGATCCTACCATGTACAGGTAGTTGATTAGATCATTCATCTATCTAGTCAATACTAGACTAGATATTTTCTATGCAGTGATTGCACTTAGTCAATTCATGTGTGAACCAAGGAAAATACATCTAGTTGTAGTGAAGCATAACCTGAGATACTTGTGTGGCACAATTGGGTATGGCTTGAGATATTCTTCTAGTGTGGACTTGAAGCTGCATGTATATTCTGATTTTGATTAGGCAGGGTGTGTTTCTGATCAGAAGAGAACCTCTGGATGTTTCAATTTGGGGTATGCAATGATCTCCTGGTGTAGCAGGAAGCAGTCTTCAGTGGCACTGAGCACCGCAAAGGTTGAGTACATTACAGCGTGTGTGGCAGCTCGAGAATGTGGCTTCAAAAGCTTCTGGTAGGATTGTTAGGTCAATCATTGGAGCCGACTGTCATTCATTGTGATAATCAAAGTTGTGTGAAGCTTTTTGTCAATCCAGTGTTTCATGATAGAACCAAACATGTTGAGATCAAATATCACTATATCAGAGATATGGTATTGAGGAAAGCTATCCAGTTGAAGTACATTAGCACTAATGAGTAGATGACAAAAATTCTCACTAAGCTTCTCTCCATAGTAAATTTTGTGTACTTTCGAGACAAGCTTGGTACTATGGAGAATGAAGCCCTAGCTGAGAGGGAGACTCAACATCAAAGATCTTCTCTAATGCATTTTTCTTTGTGACAGAAATTTGAGGTGTAAGCCCTTGTTAATGCATCTTTCTCTCGGAGAGAAATTTGAGGTGTAAGCCCTTGTTAATGAATCTTTATTTGTGAGAGAAATTTGAGGTGAAAGCATTTGTTTCCACCCTCTAGGAGTAGCCATCGTGGATGTCATGTTGAGTGACTCCATGAAAACATCATGTCAGAGAGTTCGTGATGATTTTCTTGTACTAATGTTTATTCACCCTCTGGGAGTAGCCATGGTGAATGTCATGATGAGATGACAACATCACATCAAGTGATTCTATGATGAGCATTTGTGAAAATATTATTTTCCATACATGGGAGTAGCCATAATGATTGATATCACATTGAGTGACTCCGTGATATGTTCCTTTCCACATATAGTGTAGCCATTATGGGTGTCATTTTGAGAGATTCCATGACTGTGTGTATCAAAAGTATTTCTCCCTAGCTAAGAGGGAGTGTTGATGTTGTAATCTCGGGCTACATACTTCTGCCTTGTTGTTGATCAATAAATTTCATATATCCTAACAACTATTCATTTATTTCATTTATTAAAGTGAAGAGGCGCTTCACTTGATAAAGTATTATATTTCATTTTGGGTTGACTCTCATTGTAATTCACACCATTATTTGTAAATACAAATTCATATAGTGGCTGACCTTGTTCATGAAGAGAAATGTGAATACTTGGAGAAGTGTGAACTATTCAATAGAAGATTGAACACTAAAAGGAGGCTATTATATCATCATAAAAGGAGTTGTATTATCCTTTAGATATCACATCACATTGGTGCTATGTTTTGCCTCATTATTAGCCTCATTGTAAAAGAGATAATTGTTTTTAAATTCAATATATAAGTGATATATTTTTGTTGGGTTTTTCTCTCTCAAGTGGAGGGTTTTCCCAAGGCATATGTTGTGTCTACTTGTTTGAATTTGAATTAAATTTCTGCTTTTATATCTGATCATAAAACTAACATGTCCTTCCTGAAACTAGGTGTAGTCAATGAAATCAATTGGTCAACCTTTGTCCTTGTCAACCTATCAATCAAATTCGGTCATCTTGGTCAACTTAATCAATCAACTCAAACAATATTTTCACTATTATTGGAAAACATTATCTATCTTTGGCAAACACTTTATTGGTTTGGGTTTGTCTTATATTTGTGATTGGTCTTCACTCATGTTACTACTTACCTCGAGGATTTCCTATTAATGGATTTAGAGGAATGATTATGGACCATGAACTCTTTTCTCTACTTGTTTTCTATGGATTTTCTTAGTAAAAAGACTAAGATAATTGGGTCCTTTCAATGAGTCGGGGCATTCCTTGTCTTTTGAATGCTTATCTCTCACAAAATATTACCTTGCACACCTTGTTATATTACATACCATGGTATTTATGCTCCATTTGCAATAATTTTGATGCCTAATGATGATAAATGAAAACAAATATTTTGGTACTCTAATGCTATATGCTCCCTCTAGGGTTTTGCACCTTAAAAAAGATAAGATTGGAGCCAAAATGTAGTATTTACACTCAAAGAGGGATATGATATAGATGCAATATGCCTACTTGAACTAAAATAAATGCAAAAAAAATGAAAAATACTATTGATTATGTATGAAAAACTAAGAAATATGAAGTGTTTGAAAACATAGTGTTGTCTACAAACATGAACTAGAAACATGCACAAATGAAAACAAAATTAAATGAGACTGAATAGAGTGCACCTAGAGATGGAATACTAATGGGGGAAGGTTCTAGAATGTCTCAAAAATTAGTGTTGATGACTAGTGGGACTCATTTACCACTGATGGTGAATCAGTCCAGGTTCTGGTAAACTTTGTTGAAACTGGTTTCTAACTGTTGGGAACTAAAAATTGGACAAAACACCTTTTCCAACCTAGAAGTGGGACTCATTAACCATAGATGGTGAATAAATCCTCCAAAAAAATCTACAAATTTTGAAGTTAACTCTGTGGATCTAGATCTGCACTTGTCTTCTTATTGGGTTGATGAAATCAAATCTGCACAGAAAATGGGTTGAATGTTGTCTCTAATCTTGAATTAGAGTTTTGTAACTTGAGTAGCTTTGATGACTTGTTGACCACTTTTCAACACCTATCTCTTTGAGAAATCTTCCTAAAAGACCTGCAAACACACAAGCAAAGAGGGGGAAAATGGTTAAGGGTAAGAGTATAGGGATTTGCCTTGGTCAAATCCCACTTTGGTAATCAAACTCTTGATAAAGACATGAACATAAATAAGAAAGGAATGATAAATAAACAACATGCAAGCTTCCTAAACTCTCCAAATCCTTGTTGTTGAAGTCTAAAGAAATGTCAATGACTGCTCCAAGATGATTGATAATTGCTTGATTGAATGATTAACGATGCTAGAATACTTAAATGTTATGATTGATTGAATGCATGAATGAGTGGGGGTTAAAATGGATAGAAAAAAATGTATTTATACACATTTATGCCCTAATTTTTTGAAAATACAGCATCACAGGCTGACCTAAGGTCTTAATCAATAAAAACTCGAAAGAAATTTGAATTTATTTTGAATTTTGTGCCAAGAGGGACTCATTTTCCACCCATGGTGAATGGGTCCCACTCAAGCCATGCAATTGAGTGTTGGGAATTAAGTCATCTTTAATTTTTTTTGTCAGGTTTGTATTAAAAAAACACTTAATTAAGGCCTATAAGTGCATAAAGGGGACAAATAAAGCATAAGAAAGGTGTAATTAGTGATGACAAGCTTAGAAAAGCATAAAAGTTTGTTACAAGAATTTAGAACACTTCAAAATAAGACTTGGTAAGGGATAAAAAGGGAATATTTATATGAATTATGATAAGAAGATTCTAGAAAAGTGTAGAAATGTGTTACAACACTTCACAACACCTTCAAAAGACATCGTAAAATCTTAATAATTTGAATATTCAAGACCTATTGTGAATGCATAAGTTACATTACATCATTAAATCAAGGTGAAATAAATAAAATAAGCACAAGGAGGGACAAAAAAAAGAAAAATTAAAAGGGTTACTTTTTTTGTGTCCATAGTTAGGCCCCATTTTAGTGAGAGGATGAAGTTACTTCAAACTCACAATAAAGTAGAGAAATACACCTTAGGAGGGGTCTGAATTTAATAATGCTTGGTAAGATGAGACAAGAACAATCAATAGGGATGATCAAGCTCCCATGATGAAGATCCCATGGCAAACCAATCATAAGCACAAAGGAACACACATGAAAGTGATGAAGAATGAAGGAAGGTAAAGAAATATTCGATCATCTATCCAACTCATTGTGGATTAGATCTAGGTTGTATGTTTGGATCAATAAATGTGTACTCACTCTGGGAAATGAAACTCATGGTTGTCTTTCGGGTGATAAATCCCAAGTATACTCACTTTGGGGCCATGAAACTTCTAGTTGACCATGGGGTTAGAATTCCACAAGGTGGCTATGGGGAAAATTTATTCCTTGGAATGGGCTTTCCCGCTCAACCATACTAAAGTTATACCTCCTGATAACTTTAATAAGGAACCACAAAGAAAATTTTTGGTTCATGCTTCATGAGACAAGCAAAGATTCTTATGCTTAGTACTCATGAACAAATACAATGGTACCATAGGCATGCAAGTTGTGTTATGCAAGGTGGCCATGCAAATACAAAATGCAACATGCAAAATATTTTCAAATGAGTCTTGTTAAGTTCATGCGAGGTCTTAACTGAGGGAACATTGTGTCTAATGTCTCCAAGAGAGGACCGATCAAAGAATAGAATATTTGCAACTTAGGGGATGTAGTGTGTAGCATCAGGCCACTAAGAGGAATGGAATATGCTAAGATAGATCATGCAAATGAAGGAAATCACACCCAATTTCATCCACAAAGTGACAAATGCATCGTATAAAGTAACAAGGCTACACTAAGAACCAAAAAAAAGAAAAATTCAAATGAATAATGCCAATGTATGCGCCCACTTTAAAGGAATTGCTACACACTATTCTATGAGAAATTACTGTAAAGTAGCAAATGAAAAATGCAAAAAGAAACAAGACATGAGACCCAACTTGGAAAGCCCCTATGCCAAGTGATATGTTTCCAAGTAAGGCTGCATCATGTGAATGAAAATAAACAAAAGAAAGAGAGGTTGCCCCCAAAAAGGAACACACCAAACACATAAGGGATCTATGGATTCAGGGTTAGTATGTTCATTATTGTAATGCTTTTATTAAAGAGCTCGAAACTTTCATCATTCCCCAAATACATAGAACTGGAAGAATGACACAAAGAGAGCAAAGAAAAAGAAAAAAGAAAGATCCATTTTGGGTCAACATGGAAGAGACATTGTGGCCTCAACACTTTGCATCATCCCCAAAAGGAAAAAACAAGCGAAAAGAAAATGAAGAGGAAAAAGAAAGGAAAATATTTTGGGTCAACATGGAAGAGACATAGGGTGTCTCAATGCTTTGCATCATCCCAAAAAGGAAAACAAAAAAAAAAAGAAAAAAAGAAAAGAAAAAGGACTAATTGAGTCAACATGGAACAAACATAGGGTGTCTCAATGCTTTGCATCATCCCCAAAAGGAGAATGCAAAACAAAAGTGAAAAAGTGAAAGCGATGTACGACATATAGAAGAATGAAGGTACAAATAGAGGAAGTACACAAAGAGAGGGAGAACATCAAACACACATTATGAGGGAACATGTTACACACATACAATCACAGCAAAGAAAAAGGAAAATGTAAAAAGGCTAGCTAAGGAAAATTCAAGTCAACCATCTAACAAGTCATCCGCCTCCCAATCATGTTTAATGTATTGTGAGGGTGATTGACTATCCAAAGGGAGAATTGCAATTGTTGAACTAGGGGAAGTACAAAGTTCTTCACTTGGTGTAGGATATTTTTCATTGAAGCTCATGGAAGAGGAAAATAAAGAATTCAAATCATTATACACCTCTTCATCTATTTTAGAGATCTCCTCCTCCTCATCATCATCATCCAGGTTAATCATGATGGGAGGGCGGATACTAATTTCTAATGAAGGGTGTATCAGAAGTTGTGGTTGTTGTATCAGATCATTTTGTTTTTATTTGGGAGGAGGGTCATTATTTATTTTTTTTTGTCAAAGGAGGAGGTTTATTTTCTTTATTTTCTTCAGTTCGTAATTAACGAGCAAGGAGACGTCGTCAATTGCTATACTCCCTAGCACCTCAGTTTTGTTTCATTTTATTTTGAAGTTGTGTAGGTGTAAGAGTGGGTTGATCCACCATAGAGTCCTTTTATTCCTGAGGAGGAGGAATGGAAGGAACTAAAGAAGATGAGTCAATCACTTTCTCTTTTTCTTTATAAAATTTTTTTATGCGAGGAGGCATGACTGGGTTGGTTTCATTATCTTTTGGGTGTTTAGATGATGAAGGTGAAGTGTTTATTGTTGGTTGCTCATGAGGTTACACTATTTGTTCAGGTTTGGATTTAGGTTGAACCATTGTCTCATCGAGGATGGGGGTGTTGGAAGTAGACAGGGAGGGATTGCATAGGGACAATTTGGCAATTTTCTTTGCTTTAAAGTTTTGATAAGAAATGAAACAGAAATCTTTGCGAGGTATTATGGGTTCCATGGGCTTTGGCCAAAAGGCTTATAAGGAGAAGTTTCCTTTAGAAGGAAAAGGCTTAAAGCCACTATGGTGAATAGTGAATATGTCATTGTCATGCTGAAACTTTAAACATTTGTGTATGACTGAAGGGACAACTTTCATCGAGTGAAGCCACAGATAGCCTAGCCACAGATGAAATTGATCCGATTGTAGAATGATGGAAAATTTTACATCCAATATGTTAGATCCTATCTATAATGGAAGGGCGATTGATACTATTGTAGGGCATGTAAAACAATTATCTATTTTGATCCATGAGCATGGTTTGTCATAAATATCTTGATAAAGATCATGTAATACCAAAAATTCCTCAGTGATCACATTCTTACCATAGGTGGCATCTATGATTATCCCATTAGTGGGCTTATGATAAATACGGTTGGCTATATAAAGAGGATCAACAAGAAGATTTGGAAGAATATTAGTAGAAGAGAAAGTCATATCAATATTTTTCTTAGTTCAGCCCTTACGAGGGATAATATCTATCACTCCTACCAAATCATGCATAGGATTAATAGAAGTAGAATGTTGAATAGGAACAAGATTTTCAACAGTTTTATGAACAATCATCACATCATTGTTTTGAGTTTCACTAGCTTTGACAAATGACATGGTATGTTTGGGCATTAGATTGGTAAACAAATGTAAATTTTGATTAGGTGGGGCAATAGACAAATTTCCTTTAACATTGACATTTGAAACAAATAGGCAGCTAGAATCAATGAGGTCTTACATAATGTGTTTAAGATGCTTACACTATTCTGTGTCATGTCCATTTTTTCTATGATAATGGAAATAACCGTTGGGTTGAAAGCTTGGAGGCAAAGGTTTTGTTGGATAAAATTGTTTAACAGTAGGTAAAGTAATCATCTATTGTTGTAGTAGTTGATTCATTGTGTTATGTAGAGTATCAAGTAAGGGGGTAAATTGTCTCTTTGAGTCCCCATAGTTAAAGGAAATTGTTGATTTAACAACAACCACTTAATTATGAATGGGTGGAGCTGGTTGTGGGGGAGGGGGATTGAGCTATAAGAAGCCTTTATTTGGTTTTCTAAATTTTTGTGAGTTGTTTTGGGTGTTTTGTTTAGACTTCTCAACTCGTCTAGAAGTGGATTTTGCATCACGACTAGTAATTGAGTTGTGATAGTCACAAAGGGCTATGCATAAATGCATGAAAGAAGGAAATTTCATCATGGTCAATTTATTCTGAATGTGATTTTGCAAATTTTTGATAAACATCTTTTGGAGACGTGAATTAGGAACCTTGACATCTACTTGAGCATACAATGACTGATAGCGTGAAATGAAATCAGTTACTTTTTCATCCGCATTTTGTGTACACCTCATTAAATCAGCCATTTTATTTTTGGGAGTCATATGGGCTCGAAAATTACTTAGGTGATCCCACAATAGTGGTTTACAATTTTTGGCCAAACTGGACACTGAAATAATTTTTTTTAACTAAATTTTCAATTTCGGGCACCTATAGCGGCTAAACCATGAGGAATTTGAAGATGATGCAAACTAGAGTTTTGTGAAATTTTTTCTATAGATTCTAAATATATTTTTTTCAAAATTTTTGGAATCAGATTGCACTTCTTTTTCCATCTCCCTCAAAAACTAGTTTTTTCAGAAAACAACATTTTTAAAAAGTGACGCTCACCGTATAACACAAATTTTTTTCCATGAAGGATAAAATTATAATTCTTTCAAATTTAGATTCGTAACTTTGATATCTAGTGCTTCCACTTAATTATATTTTTTTTATGGAATATTTTTTTTTTAATCAAGTTTCAAATTCAAACCAATTATAATTCAGACATAGCGCGAGTATAACGTGTAACTTTTTTTGTATGTATCGAATTCAATTTTTTTTTCTTTGTTGGATCATGGACTTCAATATCTAATGCACTAATATATATTTTTTTAATAATTTGCTACTTTTCCACATGTTTAGAACAAAGAGCTTTATTTTCAGTGAAAAACCTACATTCACGAGAAATAAAAAATAAATATAATAATAAAATTAAATTTATTTAAAATTATACTTTTTGGGAAGCTTATAATAAGGACTAAATACTTACAAAAAATAAATTTTAAATGAATTCATTTGATCCCCCAAAAGTTAAATCAAAAGTGGTTTTTTATCAGCATTTTGATAGGTGTAAAAGAGACTCCATTATAGGTATGGTTTAAAACTAGCAGGGTTCTATCCAAGGGGGTTTGATTTAAGGTAGTTTGATCAAACCTCTTCAATTGGAATTCTTTAAATGGAACCTTTAAGGCTTAAATCATTAAAAAATCCAAAAATATGTGATTTCAACAAAAATCAGTTCCTCCCAGAAATTGTAAACCAGCTTTGTGGGATCACAAAGGCATCGGAAATTTCATTAAATGATTGAATTTAATGATTGGGTAAAGAGGATGAACCGTATATTTTTGGACCCAATAGACTCTAACTCTTATAGGGTTTTTCACCTAAAAGGAGAGGTTAGATCCAAAAATGCTAAGGGTTCATTCAAATAATGTGTGTATTATGAAAGTATGACTAAATGAGATGATCTAAATGCAGTTGTATGAACTCATTGATTGATTATGAATGCAAAATCTAAGAAACAAATGATGTTTGAAAACCCATTGTGTTATGCAAAAATAACTAGAAATGAATGCAAAACATAACAAAAATTAACCAAACTAAAAGTGTGCACCTGAGATCTTGATGAAGGTTGGAAAAGATATCTAGAAAGCTACTGATACTGAAATTTAGGTCTAGTGGGACTCATTCGCCACTCTGGGCGAATCAGTCTTAGTTTTGTAAAACTGAATCGAAGCCTGTTTCAGACAAAAGGGTATCCACAAATGTAAAAATCCAAAAAATGACCTTGGGGTGGGACTCATTCGCCACCCATGGTGAATGAGTCCACTTTTGAATTTTTGAATTTTCAAAGGTTTATTTCAAAGCTTTTGATCTTCACTTCTGCTTCCTACAGGTGTCTGTTTCTAAAAGTGTTGAATTCGGGTTTGAAAGTGATTTTTTATTAATGTTTCGAATTGGATGATGAAGAGATGAATTGAATGAATTTGAAAATTGATATTCAATGATTTCCAAGCTTCCAAAGGATCTAAATTTGCAAACACACAAGAAGAGAAAAAGAAATGTTGAATGTTAGGGAATGGGGGTTTGCCTTGGTCAAACCCTGTTTAGGTAATTAAACCAAAATGATGGAAGAATGGAATGAAACATGAAAAATGGAATTTATTACCTTTCCATGATTATATATCTTGAAATTCTACAATAAAACATGTAGAATCTTCCCTTGAATGTCCTAGGAAGCAATCTTAATGTAGAGACCCTAGCTTGCTTCAATTGAATGAGAAGATAAATGATGAATTAATGATGATAGATGTGTGAATGAGATATGAGATTTAAAAATGAGGGTAAAAATACTTATTTATAGACAATTTTTCCTTAGTAACTGATAATATCTCATCACAGGCTGACATGTAGTGAAAAAAAACTTTAAAACCTAATTTTTCCTGCTCAAACCCTGAAAATGACTCAAAATGGGACTCATTCGCCACTAATGGCGAATGGGTCCCAGCTAGATGGGACTAATTCACCAATAATAGTGAATGGGTACCACCTAGATGGGACTAATTCGCCACTAATGGTGAATGGGTCCCACAAGGGTAATTTTTGCTAGCTGGAATGCCGAGAAGTAAGAAAATTAGGCTTATATGATGACTATGTTAGTTATTTGATCAAATTATGCCTCAAGATACACAATATGGGTTAATAGGGGCCTATTAATGATGATTTAAATGTAAAATAGGGATTGGGACAGAAAAATCAATTTGAAAGTGTAATTAAATACACTTTACAACACTAAAATGAGGTCCACATGGCCTAGGAAGGACAAGAACCAATGTGAATGTGCAAGACACATTACAAAACTTGGTTAAAGTTAAATTTACTTTAAAATCCTTCTAAATTAATGTCATGATGTAATTAAACATTTTTTATAATGTTGAATTAAGGATAAATATGTTCATTAGGCCTAGAAAAGCATGAAATTCCTTTACAAGACTCTACAACACCTTTACAAGACGTCGTTAAAAGCATTTTATTTAATTTGCAAGGGTCCAAGACCTAGTGTGGATGCATAAAATACCTCATTAAGGACACATTAAGTCCAATTATCATGAATTAATCCCATGTCAAGAAAAGGTTCCTTTTTTCTATGGCACAGAGGAAAACCACTCCAAGGTAGTATCCTTTAAAGTTCTAGGAAACAGTTTAGCTAACAAATCATCATCAAGGAAAAAATCACTGCATAAGGCTGTACATAGGCATTGACATGATTAGTAGGGTCTCTTTTACCTCCATATTTCTCAAACCTAGGCATTTCAATTCTTTTTAGCATCGGTGTTCTTAAAATTTCAAAAGATAATAGGCTACTACGAACATAGTAGGTGGGTGGTGTGGTTTGGTTTTGGTTTATGGTAGATATTTATTGTTGCATGGAAGAAATAGTGTGAAAGACCTGTGTAATGAGAGGGTCAGTATAAGTGGTATGATGTGGAAGAGAGAATGGTGATGGAGTGTATGTAATGTTGGGACAAGTGAAGTGGACACTAATAGGGGTGAAGGTGGTGGAGGATGGAACATTCAATGCCACAAAAGAGCTAGGAATACTTGTTGGAATAGTGAAATAAGGAGTCGCATGACTAACCTATTGCATGGTTGTTGTAACTTTAGGAGTGGTATAGGTGGGAATGGATGTTTTGGTTGAAGGAGGAGGGATGTGAGATCCACCTTGGCTAACCACAATGTTTGTTGGTTGAGATGTGCTAGAGGTGGAAGAAACATGTTTTTGATATATCTTAACAATTTGTTTCATGACATCTAAGCCCTCATCACTTTCAATAATTTGATGGATGTTGACTATATTAGGAATTGCAATGGTGTAAATTTTTTCAAGTCACAAGTTTTTTTGCAAATGTGCTAAATACTCATGAATGTCAATGACAGTGTCTTGTGAAAGGAAATTAGTTTGTGTGTCAAAATGCATTGTATGTGAAGTTAAAGGTGTGCTAGTGGTCCAAAAAAACTAGTTTACATACCAAGAGTATGAGTTTGAAACAACCCAAGGTCCACAATGAGTGTGTTATCGTGGGATGCCATGAGTTGGGAACTTCTTCTCACTAACTTATTATCAATAGGGCACCAAACACTCATACAAATACCACAAGAGGTGGGGTGGATGCAAATGAAATAAAATATAGGAATAATAAAATGAAAATAACATAAATTATGTAAATTGAAATAGGAATGCAATACCAAAAAATAGAAATGCACAAATTATTGTGAAAATGACAAAAAGTGTTGTGCAGAAAGTGCAACTGGACTGATTCAACCAGGGTGGTGAATGAGTCTAGGAGTGAATTTTTTTTTGATATTTTATAGAAAATTTAAAATTATTTTGATTCTTTTTAGATGAAAAACTAGGATGCATATTCAAAATTTTATTTTTTGTAATGTTTTGAAGTGCAAAAATGAAATCTATATGAGATATTCACTAATGCAATTTTGCAAACCCTAGGATGCAAAACAATGCAAAACCTAATGCAATGTTCATGCAATCTATTTATATGATGAAAATGAATTGAAAATTAGGAGTAATAAATTTTCTAAAGTCAGGTTCACCAAAATGAAAACAAATATTTTGGTACCCGAATGCTATATGCTCCCTCTAGGGTTTTTCACCTAAAAGGATATAAGATTGGAACCAAAATGTAGTGCTTACACTCAAAGAGGGATATGATATAGATGTAATATGCCTATATTAAGTAAAATAAATTAAAAGAACTGAAAAATACTATTGATTATGTATGAAAAACTAAGAAATATGAAGTGTTTGAAAACACACTGTTGTATGCAAACATGAACTACAAACATGCACAAATTAAAACATAATTGAATGAGACTGAATGGAGTGTACCTGGAGATGGAATTTTGATTTTGGAAGGTTATGGAATGTCTCAAAAATCATTTTTGATGACTAGTGGGACTCATTCATCACTGATGGTGAATTAGTCTAGGATTTGGTAAACTTTGTTGAAACTAGTTTCTAACTATTGGGAACTGAAAACTGGAAAAAACACCTTTTCCAGCCTGGAAGTGGGACTCTTTTTTCATTTATGGTGAATAATTCCTCCCACAAAAATCTTCAAATTCTAAATTCAACTTTGTGGGTCCAAATCCACACTTGTCTTCTTGTCGAGTTGACAGAACCAAATCTGTAGAAAATGGGTTGAATGTTGTCTCCAAGCTTGAATTAGGGTTTGGTTGACTTGAATAGCTTACATGACTTATTTCCCACTTTTCAACACCTATCTCTTTGAAAAATCTATCTACAATACCTACAAACACACATGCAAAGAGGGGGAAAATGGTTAAGGGTTAGAGTATAGGGATTTTCCTTGGTCAAATCTCACTTTGGTAATCAAACCCTTGATAAATAAATGAAATGAAATAAGAAAGGAATGATGAATAAACAACATGTAAGTGTCCTAAACACACCAAATCCTTGTTGTTGAAGTCTAAATATATGTCAATGGTTGCTCCAACATGCTTGATAATTGCTTGATTGAATGATTAAGGATGCTAGAATACTTGAATACTATGATGGATTGAATGCATGAATGAATGGGGGTTAAAATAGATAGAAAAAAACATTTTTATACACACTTGTGCCCTAATTTTTTGAAAATACATCACAAGCTGACCTAAGGTCTTAATGAATAAAAACCCGAAAGAAATTTGAACTTATTTTGAATTTTGTGCTAAGAGGAACTCATTCGCAACCCATGGAAAATGGGTGTTACTCAAGCCATGCAAGTGGTTGTCAGGAATTAATTCATCTTTAATGTTGTTTATCTAGTTTGTATTCAAAATAACACTTAATTAAGGCCGATAAGTGCATAAAGGGGCCAAATAAAGCATAAGAAATGTGTAATTAGTGATGAAAAGCTTAGAAAAGCATTAAAGTTTGTTACAAGGATTTATAAAACTTCAAAATAAGACTTGGTAAGGGATAAAAATGGAATATTTAGATGAATTATGATAAGAAGAGTCTAGAAAAGTGTAGAAATGTGCTACAACACTTCACAACACCTTCACAAGACATCATTAAATCTTAATAATTTGAATATTAAAGACGTAATGTGAATGCATAAGTTAAATTAAATCATTAAATCAAGGTGAAATCAAGCCAAATAAGCACAAGCAGGGACAAAACAAGAAAAGTAAAAGGGTTACTTTTTTCGTGTCCACAATAAATATACAAGCATGAAATTTGGTCCCTTACCACCTCTCATCTAACTTTCCATCTCCATATTCCTTTCCTTTTGCGTGCTTACTTCCATCTCTTTCGTCCTAACATTTCTTTTGTTTGCATCTTGATAGAGTCCTATGACACACAAAAACGTTTTGCATGCATGGTAGAAAGCATCACAAAAAGCATCATTATCATAGATATCATTATCATATTACATCGCATATATTTTCATAAGAAAATACAAAATAATAGAGATCATCAATATAGAATTAACATTTCCTCATCATAGTAGTATTTTATTTCATTGTAGATTCAATCATAGCATATTACATTTTACATAACATTGCATTCCATACATATTACATAAAATTAATAATATTATAACATATCACTTTACACATCACATTTTGCATCCATATTAGTGTAACATAGATTTTAGGACCCGAAATGCTTGCTCTCTTCCTAAGTTTTTCACTTAGAAAGAGAGATTTAGATCCTAAAATGCTAGATGTACATTCAATTAAGGACAAGTGTAATGTAATATGATGCAAACCAACTAAAATAAATGCAATTAATTGATTAAGATGATGCAAAATGCATGAAAAACTAAGATTTAAGCCTTGTGTGAAAACACAATGTGATATGCAAATGAATAGAAATAATGATAAAAAATGCAATGTTTAACTAAACGAAGGGTTGTTTATGAGAATGTGTGCACCTGGAAAGTTGTAGAGGACTAAATGATAGATTGAAATTATGATGAAATCCAGATTTTAGCTTACTGGGACTCATTTGCCAAGGGTTGAGAATCAGTCCCAAGTTAGGTCTTTTTCTAAATAGAACCTAATTTCTGATTGTCAAGGACTTGAAATAGCTTCGAACTCACTTTTGCATTTACAGTGTGACTTATTCACCAAGGGTGGTGAATCATTTCACCTCCAGGTTCTTGCAAATTCAAGATTTAGATCTGCACCTTGATACTTCTACAACAAATTTTGACGGAGCTCTGATTCCAGATCTCTAAACATCCCTACAAAACAGCTTAAAATTGTTGATCTAATGGGGGGTTTGCCTTAGTCAAACCCCTAGATTGGTAATCTAACATTGAATAGAGAGAAATATGCATAAACCCTAATCTTAGATGTGTTAAAGACTAGGAAAGGCTGAATTATGATAAAAACCCTATTCTATTACTCTAGAATAGGTTATGCAAGAATGATTGACAGGATGCAAGATATCTATCCTAGAAACATTACAACACATGAAATAAGGATAAGAAATAACATGCAAATGCTAAATAATCACAATAAAGACCTTGATCTGAAGATTGAGTAATAATGGAAGATGGAATCAATAGGAAACCAAGTCCTTAGGCATGATTTGGTGGCTAGTTGCACCTCTTCACCCTATATTTCTTCATGATTCACCATAGACATCCATCATCAACCCCTTACAATGTTGGATCTTGACAATGTGAGTGAGCTCCAAGACTTGCAAAAACCCTAGTTTGTTGTCCTAAAACTTCAACTTTTACTTATGAACTTTGTTGTAGAATGCTTTCTGTTCTTGAGATGATAAAAAAATGATTTAAGAAGATGCATAAAATGACTTGAAAATGTGTATTTATAGGAAACTACACCTTATTTCCCCATTAATTAGAGCTAAGAGGCCGACATTCACTAGAAATAAGAACAAAATTGATTAAATTCCCATTTGATTTTTAATTTTCCCTCGAAGGGGACTCATTCACCACCCTTGGTGAATGGGTCCCACCTAATGGGAGTCATTTGCCAAGGGTGGAGAATGGGTCCCACTACTATCATTTGAAGGTGGGTTGTCAGGATATTATGTTATTAAGTGTTGTTTTTCAGGTTTTATGCGATTTCTCATGTGAAAGTGGCCTCTAGATAAAAATTAATAGGTCTAAACGGTGTATAAATGCCATTTTGAGGGGGAAATGATATGAGGGGACTCAAAAGTGGGTCTAAGTATACATGAAATTGTCTCCTTCTTCAAGAGGGTCCAACTTTTGATGGTACATTTAGCCCCCACTTTAGCACCCATATGACTTTACATGCATATGCAAGCTAAAGGACTCTAAACAATGCACATTAGTACATGAAAGGATACATATTCAAAAGACGAGAGAATGGAGCCCCTAGTATAGTTTCCTGCAAACCAGAACATTAGGAACTGCATCTCGCATCACACATTTGTTAATTGTCCATAAATCCTTTTATCTAGCTTCCTAAGAATCCCACTTGAGGGTAGATGTATGCCCCCCTTGATTCTGCTTGCTTTATAGAGGTGGAATCAAGGTAGCAATCTAGCCACATCAAAGAGGAAATACCATATCATAGGGAATTTCAAAGTACCATGCCACACAATGATAAGTAAATGGGGATGTCAGGTGTGGAATCATGATTCTAATGGATCAAACGGCGTGAAAAATGGATTACCCTAGCTCCTGTTATGTAAATGTGAAGAATGACTATATTAAAAGAAAAGAGTGTTAGGTTAAAAACAAAATAGAGATAAAAATAAGATGAAATTAATTTGTCACTTACTATTCATTCGACCTTTGTTGTAGCTTGATAGTGACAAGTAGAAGGAAAAGATGTCGAGCAAACGAGATTATACACCTTCGCGGTTGGACGATCTTCATGAGCAGGTTGCACGTGGCGAGCAATATCATGGGGTGAGTCGATTCTATAACTTTCGTCATGTTTTTTGATGATATTATAATGATTATGAGGTAGGGATAGGTTTATTTAGGGTTCTTAGAAAAAGGTTCGCAAAGTGTCCCTTTTGTTCGCAAAGTGTCCCGTTTCTTCGTGAAGTGTCCCATTTCTTCGCGAAGTGTCCCATTTCTTCACGAAGTGTCCCTGTTTCTTTGCAAAATGGTCAAAAAGGGTTACACAGTGTCTAAGGTCATTAGAATAACACACTAGATTGACTTTAGCATAGTTTCATGATGAAAAATATGAAAATTGAAGATGGACTTTTTTTAGAGTATTTTGTGATGATTGTGATAGGTTCCCGCCCGGTCATGACAGTGGCTAGGGGGAAGAAAAATATCATTTTTGAGAGATTTATCACCATCGCTATTAGCAGCAGAGACAAAGCACCTGTCAATGGTTATCTATTGGGAATTCATGATGTCGCCCATGAGATACCATGATGCCATGCTAATGGCCTTGTGTTAGTGGTGGGATGCAGATACATGTACCTTTCATCTTCCCACTAGGGAAATGATGATCACACTCGAGGATGTACATCACATTCTTCAAGTGCTTATCCTAGGAGCACAAGTGTATTTCAAATGGGATCATTCATTTCGTGAAAAGAAGAGAGATATGCAATATTGTTTAGGAGGACCAATACATGATGAGAGGGTGAGAGCATAGATCGAGCTATTGATGCTACTATACTCACGAGCTCTTGTGGTGAGATAGATAATGAGGAGGATTATTATGAGGAGGAGCCACCCCTGAGTGAGGGTGATGAGGTAGCTATTGAGGATCTAAATGAGCATGGAGAAGCATCACATACATACAGGACTAGATCATGAATAGTAGCTACAATAGACATCAACATGCAGAGTGAGAGAGAGGTGAGCTCATCCCACATGCCCCCCAAAGATGACGAGGTTGACCTACCTCATGCATCTGGAGACATAGGTAAGAATATTTAAATTAATGCATGTCATTAAGTATTTGATATTTGATGTATGTATATGATAATGATATGTTAGTTATTGTGTACATGATCTATCTTGCAAGAGTGATGAGAGACTTGCAAGAGTTTTATCGTCAAGAAGCTACAAAGATAGTGCCAGTATCCCTCAAGGAGGAGGAGATAGATCCTGACTATGTTCCCCCACCGATAGTGGAGGAAGAGCCAGAGTCACTGAGACCATTTGTGATGATGCAGATAGCATACGAGAGTGTGAGGATGCAACTCTGTTGGGATGAGAGTGCACTACAGGGTATGTGCAAGATCATCATGGAAAAATAGCCCCTTAAGTGACAAAAAATTTAGAAAAATCAAAGATAGGCAACTTGACATAAAAATTTGAATAAGTTATCTATATTATTTCAAAAATTTGTAACAATAGAATTTGTAGCAAATTAAATGTAGTTTCTAAATTACTAGGTTTATTTTATTTTTTTAAATATTTGGTGAAAATTTGAAATTTGAATGCAATAGTACTTAAATTTTAAGGAAAAAATAAGAAGTAGGTGTTTGTCTGACCACCCTAACCAGAGTAAAATGATAATATTTTTTAATAATATTTTAGATAGAAGTAGAGGACTCATGTCCCAATGTGATGCATATTTTTTTGTAATTTTTTTCCAAGTAAATAATTAATTATGATTTTTTTATTAGAACTTTTCAAAAATATAAAACTCATATGGCTGACCACCTTAACTTGGTAAAAAATTCATGAAACTCACTTATTATTATTTTAATCCTATAGTATGCAAAGCATAGAATGTGACACATGTTTTGGATTCAAAAAATGTGATATTGTTTGAAAGCTATAGATGTTTTTCAATCAGCCTATCAATTAGGACTTTAGTCGTAATTCAAATAGAAATGAATAATAATAATTTATTAAATTCAAAGTAAAGCATAATTTATATTGGTGGAAAGTTGAGAATCTCCTTCAAAAACCCTTTTCATTTCATCAATTTTGGGTAAAATAAATTTTGTCAGCCACATGGGTCATCATATCACTTACATATCACTACTTTTTGGCCCATCATGATCCTACACATACCCTACAGTTGTCATGTGCCTCATCAGAGGTAGAGAGACTTTGAGCAGAGCTAGCTTAGACATAGGAAAAGAGAGATCAGCTAGGAGATTAGTGACTCATAGCTGTCGGACGAGTAAAGGGTCTAGAGTATGCACTGAGACTCAGTAGTTCATGATCACGATCACACATGATTGTCTCACAACATTCAGGGACTGGATAATGAGTGCTAGATCCTGAGGGGTCCAGCTCTCACAGACCATTATGATATAATTCTTGAGATGTATATGACACCTTTTGGGTTGATATATATATAGACATGCACCTTATGAATTATAATGATATATTGTTTTTTGTTTTGAAAATGCATGTTAAATGCTATGTGATTAATTAAAGGAACTTTATGAAAAATTATTTTAATTAATGTCTACATGATCTAGCATAATTCATGTGATCTAATGTAAAACATATTGTAGTTTTAGTATAGATACAATATTGTGAAGGGTGATATGTTAATTTAAATACCTTACTAAGGATCTAACTTAACATAAGATAAATGTGAATAGTATGAAATCTAAAGAAATTATAGAATGAATGGAAATAATTACTTTAGTGTTCAAGAAAAACATACATTGAAGTGTCAAGAATGAAGAAATGTGAAAGCTATTTAAAATATCTTCAAATAACTCTGAACAACACTACTTAGGTGAAACATACTATTCGAAGAGGATTAGATGTGATACTGATGTAAATACATGGCATTAATAGGTTCCCTAAGGGGTGTTCCATCAAGTTGTTTTAAAAGATAAGCACCAGAACCATAAATAGTGTCAATTACATAAGGTCCCAACCAATTAGGGCTAAACTTACCCTTTTCTTCATTATCTGCACTAGTTATTCATTGATTTTCCATAAGAACAAAATTGCACCTATAAAATGACCGAGGGATGAAATGAACATTCGTTGTCATTGTAAATGTTTAATGTGGGCTTGGAGATGCTCAAGAGTGTTAATGTGTTGTTCATTGAACATCTCTAATTGATGTAATCATTGATCTTATAAGTATGATCATCAAAAATGTCCTAGAGAGTAACTCTCAAAGTAGGAATTTCTAACTCCAAGGGCATGATTGCATCGGTACCATAAACAATATTATAAGGAGTAGTTCCAATGGATGAACATACACTAGTTCGATATTCCCAAAGAACATAAGGGAGTTGTATATTCAAATCCTTATGATTGTTGTGAATAGTTTTCTTAAGAATCTAGTCAAGAATTTTATTAGTGTGCTCAGCTTCTCCATTGGATTGTGGATAATATGGTGTGGAGAAATGATGTTGAATGTTAAAATTTTGGAGAAATTATTGAACCTCGCTATTATTAAAGGATGTTCCATTATCTAAAACAATTACAAAAGGAAGTCCAAAGTGACCAATTATGTGTTCAAGGAAGAAATGACAAATTATGCTAGTTGTTGTTGAACGAAGAGGGATAGCTTTGACCCATTCTGTGAAATAGTCAGTGGAAGTGATGATAAATGTATGTCTGGCAAAAGAAGGCGAGGAAATTTTTCCAATAAGGTCTAACCCCCATACTGAAAAATGGCCAAATGGGAACATTGGCACGAAGTTCAATGATAGGAGCGTGAATCAAATTACTATGCTCTTGGCATGTGTGACATCGCTTAACATAATGGAGACAATCCTTCTCCATATGTATCCCATAACAACCCATACGAATAAGTTTTTGCACTAGAGAACATCCTCCAAAATGACCGCCATAGGCACTAGCATGAGCCTGTTCAAGTGCTAAGGGGATTTCAAAATCCTTAAGACAACGTAATAAGAGACCATTAAAAGATCTTCTATACAATGCATCTACAAGAATCACATATTTTTTTGTAAGTTTTTGTAAATGATTTTGAGTATTTTTTGTGGTAAGTTCAAGAATGGTACCATCCTTTAAGTAATTGTAGATCATATTATACCATTCATATGAAGATGTTCAAGTTATAGTTGAAATGTTTTCTAATGAAGTGTGAATCGAAGGTTTCGTGATAGTATGAATAATGAATGTGTAGTCTATAGAAGGATCAGGTGGGGAGATGAGAGAGGCTGCACTGGCCATGGCATCCGCATGTTGATTATCTTTTCATTGGATGTTATCAAAGGTGAACGAGTCAAATTTGTCTAAAAGTTTCATGATAAAGTCCTTGTACTTTAATAAATTTTCATGTTTAGTTTGATATGTGCCATTGATTTGTTTAATAACCAATTGTGAGTCGCCAAAGATTTGAATATGTCTAACATGAAGGGATAACATAGCTTGTAATCCTACAATCAGTGCTTCATACTCAGTTGTATTATTTGTACATAAGAAGTTCAAATGGTAAGATAAGGGAATAGGGTTACCATTGGAACCCTATTCAACATTTAGATCCATGAAAGAATAACTTCCATGATTGTGTATCAATAGTTAAAACTTGATCATCAGGAAAGGAATGAATGGGCAAAAAAGTTGATGGAGAAGGAGCATCAACTAAGTGATTGGTTAAATCTTGAACTTTTATTTATTTTTGTGAAACAAATTTTAGATCAAACTCAGTTAGCTAAATGACCTGAGAGATCAATTTTATTGAAAATTTATTTGATAGGATCAAATTTTGGGACAACTTGTATCTCAACATTTAGTAAGTAGTGTGGCAACTTACTAGTAGTGAATACAAGAGCCTAACATTGTTTTTCAATTGGAAAATAGCATATTTCATAATCAATTAAAGTGTGATTCATGTAATAAACATGATTCTCTTTACTATGATCATCGTGCTAAGCCAACAATGTTGTGAGAGTATGGGATGATGTGGTGATGTACAAAATAAATGGTCTATGAGGTATATCAGGTTGTAAAATAGGTGGAGTAGCTAAATATTCCTTTAGTTTTCCAAAAGCTTCTTTACAATCACCATTCAAGTCAAAAGGAACATCCTTTTTAAGAAGAGATGTGAATGGTGATGTGTTGCCAGCTAAAGAGGCAACAAAATGTCTAATAGCCTAGATTCATCCTTGTAACATGCATAATTGAGAAATATTCTTGGGAGGTGGCATGTTAACAATTGCATCAATTTTCTTTGTATCCACCTCAATGCCTCAATGAGATATGGTAAATCCTAAGAGTTTACCACTTTCTACACCAAAAACACACCTTTTTGGATTCAATCACATGTTATATTGCTTGATTCGTTAAAATATTTTACAAAGGAAAATTATGTTGTCTTGTTGAGTTAAAGATTTGGGAAGGATATCATCAACATAATCTTCTAAGATTCAGTGAACGTAATCATGGAATATTAATGTCATGGTACATTGATAATTTGCATCGATGTTTTCTAAACTAAAAGGCATGACAACCCAACAAAATGTTCCCCAAACAGTAGTGAAGGCATTTTTATATTGATCACAAGGATTAATAAGGATTTGATTATAACCAGAGAATCCATCCATGAATGACAACAAAGCATGTCCAACAGTTGAATCCACAATCATATCAATATTAGGAAGTGGAAAATCATCTTTCAAAGAGGCTTTATTCAAGTCTAAAAAATTAGTACACATCCTAATTTTGTTGTCAGGTTTTGCAACTATGACAATTTTTGAGATCCAAGGAGAATAATTGATAGGTCATATAAAGTGAGCATTAAGAGGTTTCTCAAGTTCTTCTTTAACTAGAAGTTCCACTTTAGGATGCATTTTATGAATATTTTGGTGAATATTTTTAACAGTGTTTTCAAGCACAATGTTATGCATCACAATGGTTAGGTCTATTCCTGGCATATCAGAATATTTTGAAGCAAATATCTCAAGAAAATCATGAAGTATAGTACTTGTATCTTCTTGTTCTTCATCATCAAGACACTTTCCGATTTTAATGAATTTATCTTGATCATTAATGTCCATAAGCATATCAATCGTATCTCCTAAAGGGAGTGCATTAGATTTAGGACTTTTGGATTCCAACAATTCTACATTGAAATCACTTGTTTCTTTCTCAATAATATTTATAGAAAATGTAATGTGATTAAAGAAACCAGGTGAGGATAAGGTAACATAAACACCAAGTATGTGTTTCAAATCCTCATCACTATCGATAGACAACCATGAAGGTGGGAGGGTCGAATCAAGCAATTCCAGATGAATAAGGGTGAGTTTGTGTTGTGGCTGACATGTGATCATGTTGATATTTAATGATGGTCGTTGAGTAGCTTTAGTATTTTTAGAAAAAGAGTATCCCAATCCCATTTTTTGTTTCTTGTGTATTTGGTTCAATAGGAACACAAATACCTTGTTCATGTTTTCCACACCCTTTTCCATTATAACCTAATTGTTTGACAAATGTATAACATTTCCCACAAATTCTTTTGATTTCATATGGTGAAGGTGGGGATTGGTGATCTATCTCCTCAAAATTTTTTGTGTATGTTTCATTTTCATTCGTATTGTAGGAGATAGATGTATGAGACAATTGTTCAAAATTTTGAGTGGACATAATAGTAGGTTGGTCAAGCTCTTCATTAGATGTCTTCGTAAGCGTGTAATCCCCCATAAATGAAGGTATGAAATCTAAAGATCCCCAATCATCACCAAGTACTGTAGATGGTAATTTTGCATCATGTTGTTTATTGTTAAGAGGATCAATGTGTGAAGTTGAAATTAATGTTTTTGAAGGAATTGTGATTCCCATTGCAAGGTGTAAACAATTCTCAGGTTTGGGGTCAATTTCAATTTGATATATACAATTGTTGTAAACATACTTCATGATGCGGTGAAGAGTTGAAGGTATTTCATTCATCTCATGAATCCATGGTTGACCTATAAGAAGATTATATGAAATTTCATGAGGCATGACATGGATAGGAGTCTACAAAGTAACCACCCTAACCGTAATAGGTAAAGTGATAACCCCTAGCGGTTGCTTTGTTATTTTATCAAACCCTCGAATACAAATAGAGTCAGGTTTTATCTGTGATCTATCTATTTCCAATCTATCAAGGAGGCTCACACTACACACATTAAGAGTAGAACCATTATCTATAAGAGTACGCTTGATACCTGTGTGATGAGATTGAGCAATGATCATCAAGGCATCATGTTATTTTCATAGTTCTAGAGGAGGAAGCTCATGTTGATGAAAAGTGATGTCAAGACTATGCTTTTGAACAAGAGCAACCACATCACTAGGAGTAGTTCCAGGAGGGACTATTATCTGTTTCAAGGTAGTTTGAAGGATGGTATTATAACTTGGTGAATTTTTAAGTAAGTCCCAAAGATAAATTTTAGCAGAATATTCTTTAATTGCTCAACAAGATCATACTCCTTTGTGGGTGGGAGGTAACGAGGAGCAATAGGCGGATTAGTTAAGGGTAGCAATGGTGGAATGATTTGTGGTGGTTAAGGGTTATTTCATGTGTTATATGGATGAGCAATAGTATCATCACTAGATTGTTGTGATACATTAGAGGGATGAAGGGGATGTGAGGGTGGGTAAAGGGTAAGTTTTGGTTTATTGGAAGGATGGAGCGGATGTGAAGGGGAATAAACAATAAGTTTTGGTTGAACTAAATGAACGTCCTTAACATGAGAGATGTCATTAAAAACCATAGTGGATGAATTAAATGGGATAGAGTCTTGAAGAGACTCATTTTTTAAAGGAAAGTCATCACTCTTAAAAGGTTGTAAGGGTGAACTATTATCTATCAGAAGGGTTTTACCACAAACCTTAGTGGATGGCTTATGTGAGATGAAATCTTCAAGGGATTCACCTAACAAAGCAAAGTCATCACAATCAAAGGGTTTGAGGGAAGGTGTTTCAGTAAGAGTTGGATATGTCTCATTACAAGTGTTAGAGGATGAAGTGAGTTAGATGACACCCTTGAAGGTTTCATCTAACTTGTCAACATAGTCACTACTAAGTGGCTTGGATGAAATGTTATTTCAAATTTGAATCATATGCTTAATGGGATCGTTTGAGGTATTATTTGATTGGTTTAGGAGATTTTCTATAGTTTACTTAATGTAAGCTTATCAAAAAGGACTACGAAAGATAACCGAAAATGGAATTTGTAAAATTCTAAGACTATCCATAAATGCCATGAGGAGAAATGAAATCTATGCTAAGAAAACAAAGAAAATCCAAATTGAAACAGAAAGAAAATGACTAAAAAACAAAAATATGCAATGCATGAAATTAAAATATGGAAATTTTGATAAAAAACTATAAAGGGACTGATTCGCCCTAGGTGGTGAATAAGTCCCAGGAGATGATTTTTTTTTATGTTTTTCTGATTTTTTATTATTTTTTTGTGTTTTTCTAGAAAATTTGATTTTTGTACACTGTAACTTTACATTACAAATATAGAATTGAAAGATATGCCCTAATTTAAGATAAAGAATGCTTGTACTAAGGAAATGTTTTTAAGAAATATAAATTATGCAAGAGCCTACAATGGTGAAGACCTAAAATGCAATTTAGAAATACAAATCAAAATGTTATAATGTTCAAAATGTCAGGTTCACCAAAATGTAACATAGATTTTAGGACCCAAAATGCTTGCTCTCTTCCTAAGTTTTTCACCTAGAAAGAGAGAGATTTAGATCCTAAAATGCTAGATGTACATTCAATTAAGGACAAGTGTGATGTAATATGATGAAAAACAACTAAAATAAATGAAATTGACTGATTAAGATGATCCAAAATGCATTCAAAACTAAGATTTATGCCTTGTTTGAAAACATAGTGTGATATGGAAATTAATAGAAATAATGATAAAAAAATGCAATATTTAACTAAATGAAGGGTTGTTTATGAGAATGTGTGCTCTTGGAAAGTTATAGAGAACTGAATGATAGACTGAAATTCTAATGAAATCCAAATTTTAGCTGACTAGGATTCATTCGCCAAGGGTGGTGAATCAGTCCCAAGTCAGGTCTTTTTCTGAACACAACCTGATTTTTGACTATTAAGAACCTGAAACAACTTAAAATTCACTTATGCATTTCAAGTGGGACTCATTTTCCAAGGATGGTGAATCATTCCACCTCCAGGTTCTTGCAAATTCAAGATTCAGATCTGTACGTTGATACTTCTACAACAAATTGTGACATAGCTTTGATTTCAGATCTCTGAAAATCCCTGCAAAACAACTTAAAATTGTTGATCTAATGGGGGGTTTTCCTTATTCAAACCCCTAGATTTGTAATAAAACCTTGAATAGAGAGAAATATACATAAACCCTAATCTTAGATGTGTTAAAGACTAGGAAAGGTTGAATTATGATAAAAATCATATTCTATTGCTCTAGAATAGGTTATGCAAGAATGATTGAAAGGATGCAAGATCTCTATCCTAGAAACCTCACAACACATGAAACAAGGATAATAAATAACATGCAAATGCTAAATAATCATAATAAAGACATTGATCTAAAGATTGAGTAACAATGGAAGATGGAATCAATAGGAAACCAAGTCCTTACGCATGATTTGGTGGCTAGTTGCACCTCTTCACCCTAGATTTCTTCATTATTCACCATAGACATCCATCATCAACCCTTTGCAATGTTGGATCTTGAAAATGTGAGTGAGCTCCAAGACCTACCAAAACCCTAGTTTGTTGTCCTAAAACTTGAACTTTTACTTATGAACTTTGTTGTATAATGATTTTTGTTCTTGAGATGATAAATAATTGATTAAGAAGATACATAAAATGACTTGAAAATGTGTATTTATAGGCAACTACACCTTATATCCCCATTAATTAGACCTAAGATGCTGACATTCACTAGAAATAAAACTAAAATTGATTAAATTCCCGCTTGATTTTTAATTTTCCCTCAAAGGGGATTCATTCTCCACCCTTGGAAAATGGGTCCCGCCAGAGGGGACTCATTCGCCAAGGGTGGCGAATGGGTCCCACTACTGTCATTTGAAGGTGGGTTGTCGGGATATGATGTTATTAAGTGTTGTTTTTTGGGTTTTATGTGATTTCTCATGTGAAAGGGGCCTCTAGATCAAAATTAATAGGTCTAAGGGGCCTATAAATTCCATTTTGAGGGGGAAATATATGAGGGGACTCAAAAGTGGGTCTAAGTATACATGAAATTGTCTCTTTCTTCAAGAGGGCCCAATTTTTTATGGTACAATTAGACATTCTAAATCATCACATTTTGAATTAATGTTAAATTATATGAACAATTTATCAACATTATATGAACAATTTATCAACATTCAACACATTTGCATGTCATATTGCATTTATCAAATTAGGTTATTTTTATTGCATTCATCATTCATACATATCATAATAAGCATCTGTCATCATATATGCATCACAATATCATATAAAATGCATCCATAGACATCATAAAAAGCATAAACATTTATAACATCCATAATCATAACCACATCACATCATCCTATCATATTGCATTTATCAAATTAGGTCATCCTTACTACATTTACCATCTAGACATATCATAAAGGGCATAAACTATTAAATATTCATAACATAATTATAAAAGCATAAACATACAACATATTAAGCCATCGTATAACCATATAGAATGCATCAATAAACATCATAATCACAGCATAAACATCCATAGCATAGCATGCCATCATCATAAACATAAAATCATAATCATATAACAATTCATATCATCAACCACTGCCAAAATCATATCATATATATCACTCAAAATAATAAGTGTCATAAGTACAATGTCATGACGTATCGTGTCCAATAAAAATGGAGCTTGCAGGATCGATAATCAAAATGTCTGTGTCCATATAGCATGATGTATAAAAGAAGGCCCAAGCCTAAAATGACCTAATCTTGTCCTTGGGGCATCCCTGTCCTCCCTGTGTGGTGACTCTTTGGACCTGTACTTTGTGGTATGAGGCATATCATATGGTGTAGCCTACCTAGCATATGATGTCTCCTCCTCAAACCTACTCTATGCACACCTATTATGTGTCCTATTGAGAGTCCTACCCCATGAGCCACTACGAATCTTCAAAACAGAGGTCTCCCTCCTCTTTGGTGGTACCACTCTCTCATACAATTCTCTATAATACTAGTTGGCTTTCTCGCTCTGGCATACTCTTGCACAACCTCCATGATAGATCCACTTCATGTAGTCGTAAAATCAATCTGCTTGTATGGCTTCTATTGGAAAATCACTACTAGGTCTCTCTCCAACTTGAAGGCATCCCTCTCGGTCATAAGGCCATCCCTCTCTACAGTAGAATTCCTCATCTCTACCTCTAGTGCCTACACACACACCTAAAGGGAGACTTTCCTTTGGCCTATAGTTCCCTCATCTTCCCGACCCTCCTCTAGCTCCACCTCCTTGACCCCCATGATAATCCTCTCTCAAAGGAAACTCTATGCCTCGCCCATCTCTACCTCATCCTCCCTCAACCTCTATTTCCTTCACCTGTAGTTGTGCTACCTCTAGTGTAGGAATCTTTGCATGATGCTCCCCCTCCTACAATTCAACCTCTGCTGCTACCCTCCCCTTCAACTGACCCTCCTCCATCTCCTCATCCTCCCTGATCCGTGGTATTTTTTGGCCACCCATCATCTGCTATTTTATAATCCAATTTTCTGCTAAATTTTTTCCCTATCTAAATGTGCAAAACACAAAAAAACTGTAAAGTCAAGCTACTAGTACGTACTAGGGTAGGTGCTCCCTTAGGTCGGTGGTACCTATGAATTTGGTATATGTGATGGTGGCCTCTAGAATAGGAGACATCTTCATTGGAAAATCACTTAGAGCTCTAAGATTTCTAAATTGGGAATGCACAAATGACCCTTTTTCAAACTCAAATTTCTATTTATAAGCTCAAAATTAGGGTTTTGCACCTTCCTTGTCTATTGAAAGATCCTTTTGATGACTTAAAACTTCAATTTGATCCCTTTATCAACCTCAAAACTCAATTCTATCTCCAGCATTGGATTCCTAGCCATCAACTTGTCTTATCGAGACAATTTTCCAAATTTTTGATATTTTTTTAAAATTTGTAAAATTTTCTTGAGGGGGCATACCTGTACCCTAACTTCATTGGGGCATCATTTAACTTAATTTATTTGACACAACGTGATGAACTATGTTACGTCAAAGAGGGCCAAAATGTAGACACTAAAAAATGTCCTAGTTAGCGAGCATCATTTATCTTGGTCACTGTCCTTTGATAATTAAATAATTTTAATTATTTCATTATCCTTGATCATATTCCTCTATTAATTAAATATTTTTTAATTATTTTAATTAATTCACTTTCTAATCTTTATTCTATCCCAATCAATTAAATAAATTAATTGTGTCACTAATATCTCCCTTTCTTCAATAATTAAATCAATTATTATTTATTTAATTATTTTTCTTATCATCTTTCATCTATGGTCAAATAATTATTATTAATTATTTAACTATTCACTCCCTCTTTTAATTCTTCTATCATTAAATAATTATCAAAATTATTTAATTGTCCTCCATGTATCTCTTGTATTAGATAATTAAATGAATTTAATTATTTAATGCATAGTCGTCGGTGTCATAGCAATCAATAGCCCACCTCTTTTTGGTGCATCGATTCTCCACCACCAATATTGACATCTTTCTAGAAGATTAATTTCATCTGTCCATTCGAATGGCTGTCTATAAAAGAAACCTTCCTCCATTTTTTCCTCAACAACCTTATTATATCCAACTTTCTACTTACTATTTGTAGGCTATTACACAAATTCTACTTCAAATATGAGGGAAAAGTTTACAAAAGGAGAAATAGGAGAGACAAGAGAAGGAATCAACTACAATGGGGAGTGATTTATCTTATTTTCTTTGATTTTGATTTCTCGCCTTGTTTGTATTCTCTCGTTTTAGATGAGGTTTTGGCTCAAAAGTGTTGTGGTTGTCACTTTATCTAGGCTAGAATTGTTTTCCCCCATATTTCAAAACCCTCTACCCTCTACCCTTAACTATCTACTCTCTATCTCTCCCACTCCCTCTCTCTCTCTCAACTCTCTCCCTCCTACCCCCTCTCCCTCTCTTAGGTATCTCTCTCTCACTCACTTTGTCTATCTCTCTCCCCTCTATCCTTAACCCTAAACCCTAAACCTTGAACCATTAAACCCTCTACCCTCTCTCTCTCTCTCTCTCTCTCTCTCTCTCTCTCTCTCTCTCTCTCTCGTCTCTCCCTCCTACCCCCTCTCCCTCTCACAGGTCTCTCTCTCACTCAATCCCTTTATCTCTATCCCATCTACCATCAAACCTCTACCCTCTACCCATAACCCTTAAAACCTAAACCCTTAAACCCTCTACCCTCTACCCTTAACCCTCTACCCTAAACCCTCTACACTCTACCCTTAACCCTCTGCCCTTAAACCCTCTACCCTCTATCCTCAACCTAATACCCTATACCATCAACCCTAATCCCTCAACCCTATACGCTCAACCCTCAACCCTCAACCTTAAACTCTCAACCCTAATCCCTAAAACCTATACCCTAAACCCTCTATCCTCAACATTAAACCCTTAAACCTTTTACCATCTATGCTCAACCCAATACCCTCTTCCTTCAACCCTAATCCATCAACCCTATAGGTCCTCAACCCTATACCCTAAATTCATAATCCTCTACCCTATACATATGATCATCAACCCTCATCTATCTTTATTCCTCCCTCCATTTATCTCCCTCCCTCCATCCCTCCCTCTCTACCCTAATACCTCAACCCTATACCCTCAATTCTTAAACCCTTAAACACAAAACCCTATACCCTGTACCCTCAACCCTCAACCCTTAAATCCTCTACCTTGTACCCTTAACCCAATACCCTGTACCCTCAACCCTATACCCTTAACCCTTAAACCTTTAAACCCAAGTAAAATCTCCACCCTAAATCCTCAACCCACAACCCTTAATACCTCAATCCTTAAACCTTCAACCCTCTACCCTTAAACCCTCAACCCTCAACCTTTATACCCTCTACACTATACATTGGACCCTCACCCATAATCCATCAACCTTATACCCTCAACCATCTACCCTCAACCTTAAAATCTCAACACTCAACCTTTAAACCCTAAAACCTTAAACCCTCTACCATTTACCCTATACATTTGAACCATGCATTTTTGGGTAGGGCTTATAGGCTACTGTTGCACTCTTAGGATGTTTCATCTAAAAGGAGAGAGATAAACCCTACTCAAGAGATATAGCTAGGTTCACTCAAATTATACAATGTATGATGTTATTTAGACTAAATGGAATGATCTAAGTGCAACTAAACTATGAAATTTAGATATTATTAGTGTAAAACCTGAGAATTATGCAATGTTGAAAAACACAATGTGATATGTAAACACGAACTAAGTATGAACAAATGCAAGACAAAAAAGAAGAAGGTTGAATAAGAGTGCACCTGGGTAGAGAATGGAGACTATGGAATAATTCTAAATGTTGACTAAGATCACTAAAAATCACCAGTGGGACTCATTTTCCATTAATGGTGAATCAGTCTTGCTTCTGATGAAAATTGTTGAAAGCTAGCTTCTGAGTGTCGCAATGCAAAATATGACAAAATCTAGATTTCCAGCCTTCAAGTGGGACTCATTCACCACTGATGGTGAATCAGTCCACTCCCAGAAATCCTAGAAAATCAGGGACCAATCTTGTAGCACTAGATCTGAGGTTGACTGCTTGTCAGGTTGACAAAGTTAATTCTGTAGAAAATTGATAGAATATCTTCTCCAAGCTTGAAATAGGTTGTTGTTGACTTGAAAAAATTTACTGACTTCTTTTCCACTTTTCAACACCTAATAACTTGTTAAATCTGCATACACAAGTCTACAAACACACATGCAAAAGGGGAAAAATGGTTAAGACTTAGGTTATAGGGATTTTCCTTGGTTAAATCCATCTTTGGTAATAAAACCCTTAATGAATAAATGGAATGGAAGAGAATGATAAACAAATAACATGAAAATGCTATCAACTTACCAAACTCTTATTGAAGAAAATTTGAAGATACAACAATGGTTGCTCCAAAGTACTTGATCAGTGCTTAAATGAATGATACAAAGTACTTGAATACTTGAGTGAATGTGTGAATAAGTGAACTTGATGAATGGGGGCTTAAAATGAGAGGAAAAACACTTATTTATACACACTTGTGCCTTAGTAACCCGATGATACCTCATCATAGGCTAACATTTGATGATTTTGAATACAAAACCAAAATAAAATTTGAAATATTTTGAATTTTGAGCTAAGAGGGACTCATTCGCCACCCACGGAAAATGGGTTCCACCTTGGACTTGAATGTGGGTGTTAGGAATTAAGTCACATTTTATTTTTTTGTTGGGTTTACATTAAAAAACAAACTTGATTAAACCTTATAAGGGCATAAAGGGGTCAAATAAAGCATAAGAAAGGTGTAAATAGTGAAATTCTGCCTAGAAAAGCATGAAATCTTGTTACAAAACTTTACAAAAATTAAAAATAGGACTTGATAAGTGATGAAAAGGTGTGTTTTAGGTGAATTGTAATAAATAGAGTATAGAAAAGTGTAGAAATGTTTTGCAACACTTCACAACACCTTCACAAGATGCCATAATTTGAATTTTAAGGACCTAATGTGAGTGTTCAAGCCACATTGAAACATTAAATCAAAGAAAAATGGACCAAGCATCATGAAGAAAGGCCTAAAATACCATGAAAATGACAAGGGACCATTTTTGTATAGTGCACTTAGCTCCCACTTTAGTGAGAGGATGAACTTGCTTTAAACTCACACTAAAGTAGCCATGAATATCGAGAAGGAGGTCCCAATGCACTTATGTTAGCAAGATGGAATGAAAATGATCAAGAGGGATGATCAAGACCCCAGGATGAAGATTCCATGGAAAACTAGACATAAGAACAAAGGAACACACATGTGAAAGGGAAATTGAATTGAGTTTCGATCGTCTGTTGAACTAGTTGTGGATTAGATCTAGGATATTTTGAAAAAGAAAATTCTGCCACTATAGGGAGACATACCTTATGGTGGTCCACTGGGTGAGAAGACCCAAAAAGGTAAAATACATACACTAGTTGGTATGCACTCACAAACACAAAGGTGGCTATGGGGAAAGTCGTGTCATTGAATGGGCTTCTCACTCAACCATATTAAAGTCATACCTCCTAATATTTTTAACAAGCCACCACAAAGGAAAATTTTGGTTCGTGCTTCATGAGACAAGCCATGATTTGTATTATTAGAACCCATGAACAAAGATCAAGGTACCACAGGCATGCAAGTTGCATTATGCAAGGTGGAAAAGATGTAAAATGAAAAAATGTAAAATTTAAGAATGTAAAATGTAAAAATATAAAAGATGTTCAAAGGAGGCTTGTTAAGTTCATCCAAGGTTTTTCACTTAGGGAAAATTATGTCTAATGTTTCCAAGAGAGGAGAAATCAAAGAATAAAATACTCACAACTTAGGGGATGCAGTGCATTGCATCAGGCCACTAAGAGGAATACAATATGCTAAGATATATCACACTTATGAAGTAAATCATACCCAATGTCATCCACAAAGTGGAAAACACATCATATGAAACGACAAGGTTGCACTAAGAACCAAGAATGCAAATGAATTATGCCAATTTATGCCGCCCACTTTAAAGGAATTGCTACACATTGTTTTGTGGGAAATTACTTTAAAGTAGAAAAGGAAAGAAAATGTAAAAATGAAAAAAAGACATAAGAGTGAACTTGGAAAGCCCCTATGCCAAGTCATATGTTTCTAAGTTAGGCTGCTTCATGTGAACGAAAGAGAAAACAAAAGAAAATGGAGTTGTCCCCCAGAAAGGAAAACACCAAACACATAAGGGATCTATGGATTTTGGGTTAGTATGTTTGTTGCTGCAATGTTTTTATGAAAGAGCTCGAAATAGTCATCATTCCTGAAAGCACATAAAATTGGAAGAATGGCACAAAGAGAGTGAAAACAAAAGGAAAACAAAGTCCATTTTGGGTCAACATGGAAGAGACATTGCAGTCTCAATGCTTTGCATCATCCCCAAAAGGAAAACACAAGTGAAAAGAAAATTAAAAGGTGAAATAAAATGAAAATATTTTGGGTCAACATGAAGGAAAAATTTTGGTCTTGATGCCTTGCATCATCCCCAAAAGGAAAACACGAAAGAAAAAAAGAAAAAAATGACCTTTTGGGTCAATATGGTAGACATAGGGCATCTCAACACTTTGCATCACCCCCAAAAGGAGAACAAAAAACAAAAATGAAAAATAAAAGACCTTTTAGGTCAACATGGAAGAGACATAGGGTGTCTCTACTCTTTGCATCATCCCCAAAAGGAGAACACAAAACAAAAAAGAAAAATAAAAGACCTTTTGGATCAACAAGGAAGAGACATAGGGAATCTCTATGCTTTGCATCATCCCCAAAAGGAGAACACAAAAAAAAAGAAAAAAAGAAAAGATCGTTTGGGTCAACATGGAGGAGACATAGGGCATCTCAATGCTTTGCATCATCCCCAAAAGGAGAACACAAAACAAAAGTGGAAGATAAAATACAAAATGTATGATAGATAGAAGAATAGAGGTATGAATAGAAGAAGTGTACAAAGAGAGAGAACATCAAACACATGATATGGGGGAACACGATACACACATAAAAGAAAAATGAAAATAAAAAGGAAAATGAATGTAAAAGGCTAGTAAGGTGAATGCAATTCAACCATCTAATAAGTAATCTTCCTCCCAATCATGTTCAATATATTGCGAGGGCAGTTGATTGTCCAAAGGAAGGATTGCAAGTGTCGAACTAGGATATGTACCCAGTTCTTCACCTAGTGGAGAAGGTTCATCATCTAAGCTCATGGTAGATGAAAATAAATAATTTATATCATTATGCACTTGTTCATCTATTTTTGTGATTTTCTCGTCATCATCATCATCAAGGTTGATTATGACAAGAGGGCGAAGGGTAATATCCAAGGAGGGGTGTATCAAAAGTGGTGGTTGTTGTATTTGTTCATTTTGTTTTGAGGGCTGGACTATGTTATCTTGTGGTAGGTTAGGGGGAAGAGGGTGGTCAATTATTTCTTTTTTCAAAGGCAGAGGTTGGATTTCTTTGTTTACTTCCATTCGAGAATGATGAGCAAGGAAATGATGATGATGCCTACACTCCCTAGCACCACAGTTTCGTTTTATTTTATTTTGAAGTTTTTGATTTGTAAGAGTGGGTTGATCCATCACAAGTTCCTTTTCTTCCTAACGGGGAAGAATGGAAGAAACCAAAGAATATGGGCCAATCACTTTCTCTTTATCTTTATACACTTGCTTAATGTGGGTAGGCATGACAAGGTTGCTTTCATTTTCTCGATGTCATTTAAACAATGGAGGGGAAGTGTTTATGGTTGGGTGTTCATGAGGTTGTATTGTTTGTTCAATTTCAGACTCAGACTGAAGCATAGTTTCATCTAGCATAGGAGGAGTGGAAGCGGATGGGGACATGTTACGAAGAGACAATTCAGCTATGCATTTGGTTTTGAAATTTTGATAGGTAATGAAAAAGAAGTCCTTTCGAGGGGTGATGGGTTCCATAGGTTCAAGCTAGAAGGTTTGTAAGGAAAAATTACCTTTGGAGGATAATGGATTAAAGTCACTATCACCTGTATGGTAAATATTTGATTTCCATGTGGAAACTTCACACATTTGTGAACAACTGAGGGGACCGCTTTCATCAAGTGAAACCAAGGGTGACCTATCCATAGATGAAATTGATCTAATTGTGGAATGATAGAAAATGTTACATCAAAATTTTTAGGTGCTACTTGTAATGGGAGTACGATCGATCCAATTGTAGGGCATGAAAAACTAGTATGTGTCTTAATCCTACCATTAGTTTATTATAGTCATCTTGATAAAACTCGTAATACTAAAAACTCTTTTGTTATCACATTCTCACCACAGGAGGGATCTCTTAATATCCCATTGGTGGGATTATCATAGATTTTGTCAGCTATGTAAAGAGGACCATCAGGAAGTTTTTGAAGCAAATATTTGGAAGAAAAAGTGATATCACGAGTTTTGTTGGTTGTGCCCTTACAAGGGATAACATCCATCTCACCCACAAGTTCCTCCATAGGAGTAACTTGGGTAAAATTTGGAGTTATATCATGTTCATTATTTGTATCAATGTTCATGACTTTAGGGTTTGAAGGTTCACTAGCCTTGAAAAATAAAACATTATGTCTAGGCATGGGGTTGGTAGAGATTTGTAAATTTTGGTTAGGGGGTGCAACATACTTATTCCCTTGATCATTAACACTCGCAATGGACAAATGACCCGAATCAATGAGGTTTTCAACTAAGTGTTTGGGATGCTTACATTGTTCGGTGTCATGTCCATTTTGGTGATGAAATTTACAACAAGCATTAGGTTTAAAGGTGGGTGGTATAGGTTTGGTAGTATCAAGTGGTTTAACGCTAGGAAAAGTAATCATTTGTTGTTGGATTAATTAGTTCATTGTATTATGGAGGGTATCGGGTAAGGGAGTAAATTGTCTCTTCAAGTCCCCATAGGTATAAGGCATCATTGCTTTAAAAATTTCCACTTGACTTTGAACGGGTTGGGTTTGCGGTTGAGGAGGCAGATTAAATTGTAAAAAGCCTCTATTTGGTTTTCTAAATTTTTGAGTTTTGTTTTGATTATTTTTCTTAGATTTCTTAGCTTAGCTAGAAATGGACTTTGAATCATGACTTGAAACTGAGTAATGATATTCACAAAGGGTTGTGCATAAATACATAAATGAAGGAAATTTCATCATAGTTAACTTATCCTGGAGATGGGTGTGCAAATTTTTGATAAACATCTTTTGTAAATGTGAATCAAGAATTTTGACATCAACTTGAGCATATAACGACTGATAACACAAAATGAAGTTGGTTACTTTTTCATCGACATTTTTTGTATAGTGCATTAAATCAACCATTGTCTTTTTAGAATTCATATGAACTTGAAAGTGACTTAGGAAGGCATCCAAAAGTTCATTGAATGATCAGATGGAATGATTAGGTAGGTTTTAAAAACACTCTAATGTAGAGTCTTTCAAGGTTCAAGGAAATTTTTTGGCTAACAACTTATCATCAAGGAAAAAGTCACTACACAAGGCTGTATAAGCATTCACATGATTAGTAGAGTCTTCTTTACCTATGTATGTCTCAAACCTAGGCATTTCAATTCCTTGTGGCATCTATGTGCATAAGATTTCTAAGGATAATGGAAAACTATGAACATGATATGTAGGTGGAGAATTTTGACTTTTGCTAATGGTGAAAATTTGTTGTTGCATGGATGAAACAGTGTTAAAGAGTTGTGTAAAAATGGGATCGGTGTAAGTGCTATGAGGTGGAAGGGAAAATGGTGATGGATTTTATGTAATGTTAGGGGAAGTGAAGGGGACACTAAGAGGGGTGAAGGTGGTAGAGAGTATTTGTGATGCCAAAAAAGAAGTAGGAATGCTAGATGGAATTGTGAAAGAAGGAGCCACATGACTAACTTGTTGCATACTTGTTGTAACTTGAGGAGTGGTATAAGTTGGTATGGATGTGATGGTTGAAGGGGGAGGATTGTGAGGTCCTCCTTGGATTACAACAATGTTCATTGACTGGGAAGTAGAAGGAATATGCTTATTGTATATCTCAGCTATTCTCTTCATAACTTGTAAGCCATCATCACTTTCAATCAAATGATGAAGGTTTTCTATCGCAGGTATGGTAGTGGTGGAAATGTTTTCAAGGGTCAAGTCTTGTTGTAAGTGTGCAAAATCCTCTTGAATACTAATGAATTTTTCTTCCAGGATGGGATTGTTTTGTGTGTCAACATTCACTGGATGGAAAGGTGAAGGCATAGTAGTAGTATTGTCCATTCCCAATGCACCGTTTTCCATACTAGGAGTAGGAGCACTTGAGATCCCAAGGTCCACAATGAAAGTGTTATCACGAGAAGCCATGAGTCTAGAACTTCGTCTCACTAAAGTATTATCAATGGGGCACGAAACAATCATACAAGTACCAAAAAATATGGGATGAATGTAAATGCAAGGTAATCTAGGAGTGCAAGATGAAAATAAAAAATAAATTGTAAACTGAAACAAAGATTTAATAGTAGATAACAAAAATGTAGGAAAATGCTAGAAAAATGCCTAAAAATGCAATATGAAATGTGTAGGTGGACTAATTCATCCAAGGTGGTGAATGAATCCAACTATGATTTTTTTTGTGTTTTCAAGAAAATTTAAAGTGATTCTAATGCATATTTTCATTTTTTTCAATGATATGCAATGCAAAAATGAAATCTAAATGAGTCTTACACTAATGCAATTTGAGAAACCCTAGGATGCAAAAACAAGACCATACCCTAATTGAACGTTGATGCAAATGAAGTCTCAGATGCAAGATGCAATAGAAATTATAAATGTAAAGTGCTCAATATGTAGATTCACCAAATTGAACCGTAGATTTTTGGGTAGGGCTTATAGGCTACTCTTGCACTCTCAGGATGTTTCATCTAAAAGGAGAGAGATAAACCCTACTCAAGAAATCTAGCTAGGTTCACTCAAATTATGCAATGTATGAAGTTATTTAGACTAAATTGAATGATGTAAGTGCAACTAAACTATGAAATTGAGAGATTATGAGTGCAAAACCTAAGAATTATGCAATGTTGTAAAACACAATGTGATATGCAAACATGAACTAAGTATCAACAAATGCAAGACAAAAAAGAAGGCTGAATTAGAGTGCACCTAGGCAGAGAATGGAGAATTTGGAATATGTTGAATGCTGACTGAGATCAATAAAAATCACCAGTGGGACTCATTTACCACTGATGGTGAATCAGTCTTGCTTCTGATGAAAACTATTGAAAGCTGGTTTTTGAGTGTTAGGATCTAGAATTTGAAAAAAATTGGATTTTCAGCCTTAAGCTGGGACTCATTCACCACTAATGGAAAATCACTCCACTCTAATTTTTTTGAGAAATTAGGGACCAATCATGTAGCACCAGATCTAAGGTTGACTGCTTGTCAAGTTGATGAAGTTAATTCTATAGAAAATAGATATAATGTCTTCTCCAAGCTTGAAATAGGTTTTTGTTGACTTGAAACACTTTATTGACTTCTTTTCCACTTTTCAACACCTAATAACTTGTCAAATTTTCATACACAAGTCTGCAAACCAACATGCAAAAGGGGAAAAATGGTTAAGGCTTAGGTTATAGGGATTTTCCTTGGTCAAATCCCACTTTGGTAATCAAAACTTTAATGAAGAAATTGAATGGAAGAGAATGATAAACAAATAACATGCAAATTCTATCAACCTACAAAACCCTTGTTGAAGAAAATATAAAGATGCAACAATGGTTGCTCCAAAGTACTTGACCAATGCTTGATTGAATGATGCAAAGTGCTTGAATACTTGAATGAATGTGTGAATAAGTGAACTTGATGAATGGGGGGTCAAAATGAGAGGAAAAACACTTATTTATACACACTTGTGCCTTAGTAACCTTACGATACCTCATCATAAGGTGATTTTGAATAAAAACCCAAAATAAAATTTGAAATATTTTGAATTTTGAGCAAAGAGGGACTCATTCGCCACCCATGGAGAATGGGTCCCACTTTGGACTTGAATGTGAGTGTTAGGAATTAAGTCACATTTAATGTTGTTTGTTGGGTTTACATTCAAAAAAACACTTAATTAAGCCTTATAAGGGCATAAAGGGGTCAAATAAAGCATAAGAAAGGTGTAAATAGTTAAATTATGCCTATAAAAGTGTGAAATCTAGTTACAAGACTTTACAACACTTCAAAATAGGAATTGATAAGTCATGAAAAGGTTATTTTTAGGTGAATTGTAATAAATAGAGTCTAGAAAACTGTAGAAATATTTTACAACACTTCACAACACCTACACAAGAAGCCATAATTTTAATTTTAATGACCTAATGTGAGTGTTCAAGCCACATTGCAACATTAAATCAAAGAAAAATGGACCAAGCATCATGGAGAAAGGCCTAAAAGACCATGAAAATGAAAAGGGACCATTTTTTTAAGGTGAAACATTAAACCCTCAACCCTCAATTCTCAACCCTCAACCCTTAATCCCTCAACCCTCAACCCTTAAACCCTAAACCCTCAACCCCTATACCCTCTACCCTATACATTGGAACCTTAACCCTAATCCTTCAACCATATACCCTAAAACATATACCCTAAACCCTCTACCCTCAACTCTAAACCCTCAACCCTAAACCCTTAAAGCCTAAACCCTTAAACCCTAAACCATTAAACCTTCTACCCTCAACCCTCAACCCAATACCCTCTACTTAACCTTAATCCATCAACCCTATACCCTCAACCGAATACCCTATACCCTCAATTCTCAACCCTCTACCCTATACACTACATCCTAAACCATCATCTGTCTTTGTCCCTCCCTCCTCTTCTCCTATTCTATCTATCTTAATTCTCCCTCCATCTATCCCTCCCTCCACCCCTCCCTCTCTACCCTAATCCATCAATCATATACCCTCAACCCTTAAACCCTTAGACACTCAGCCCTAAACTCTAAACCCTAACCATCAACCCTTAAACCTTAAAACCTTAAACCATTTACCCTATACCCTCAACCATAATCCCTCAACCCTATACTGTCAACCCTTAAACCCTTAAACCCAATTAAAATCTCTACCCTAATCCATCAACCCTCAACCCTTAAACCCCCAACATTCAACCCTCAACTCTCAACCCTAATCCCTCAACCCCTATACCCTCTACCCTATACATTGGACCCTCAACCCTAGTCCCTCAACCCTATACCCTCAACCCTATACCCTCAACCCTCTACCCTCAACCTTAAACTCTCAACCCTGAATCTTTAAACCCTCTACCCTCTACCCTATACATTAAACCCTCAACCCTCAATTCTTAATAATCAACCCTTAATCCCTCAACCCTCAACCCTTAAACCCTAAATATCAACCCCTATACCCTCTACCCTATACATTGTACCCTAAAACCTAATCCTTCAACCATATACTACCAAACCTATAACCTAAACCCTCTACCCTCACTCCTAAACCCTCAACATTAAACCCTTAAACCCTAAACCCTTAATCCTTCCACACTTTATTCTCAACCCAATAACCTCTACCCTCAACCTTAATCCCTCAACCCTATACCCTCAACCCAATACCCTAAACCATCAACCCCATAGGTCCTCAACCCTAATCCATCAACTAGGATATACCCTCAATCCATATCCCTCTCTCTATCTATCCATATAACCTCTCCCTCCCTCTCTAATTTTTTTTGTCTACCCTCTCCCTCTTTCTACATACCTCTTGCTCAATTAATCCTACCTCTCTCTCTCTCTCTCTCCTCCCTCCTCCCACCCTCTTTTTTCAAGTCTCTCCCTCGACACCATGCCCTAGTTGCTCTCTCTCTCTCTCTCTCTCCTCTCTCTGATTCACTCCTCCCACCTCTCCCTCTCTCAGGTCTCTCACTCTCCACTCCTCTCACTATATATCTCTCAAGTCTCACCCTCTCACCCTCTCACCTCCCTCACACTCTCAATTCTCTCCTCTAGCACCCTCGTACATAATTCTCTCTTTCTCTCCCTCTCTCTCTCTCTCTCTCTCTCTCCCTCTATCTCTCCCACCCTACCTAGCTAAGTCCCTCTCACTCCAACCTCTTCAATCCATCTCCCTCTCTCTTAGGTCTCTCCCTTCCATCCCCTATCCCTCTATCAGGTCTCTCTCTCACTACCTCTCTCTCTCTCTCTTTTGTCTCTCCCTCCCTCTCTCCCTCCCACCCTACTTAGACAACTCTCTCTCTATCTTAAATTTCTCCCTCCCTCTAAATACATACATAAATACATACATATAAGTAGAAATACATAGATACTTACATACATACAAGCATACATAGATATGTACATACAATCTTACATACGTACAAGAATACATGTACATATGTACATACAATCTTACATACATACATACATATAGGCATACACGCATACATACATACATACATACATACAAGCATACATACATACATACATACATACATACATACATACATACATACATACATACATACATACATACATACATACATACAAGCATGCATACATACATACATGACATGTACAAGCATACATACATACAAACATACAAATATATACATACATTCAATAGAGTAGCATTTAACACAAAGAAAAACATAATGTGAGCACGTTATAACGTGCTCTTGTTATAACACTCTCATGTTATTTCTTGCTTTGGGAATCCCCAAGCCTTGGGATTGGTATTTTCCTTGGAATACCAACTCAAAGGCTTAGAGGGCCTTCCCAACATCCAATGACGTGTTTTTGCAAATTATACAATATTTCACATAATTGCATTCATGCTCATCGTCAGGTTTGTACGTGTTTCAATTTCAAAAAAATTGAAAACTTAGGTAATTTTGGGCTCTCTCTTAGCTATCTAACAATGTAATTTTTTCCCTTTTTGACAATGTTAAGCCTTTGATCTATAATTTATTTTGTTTGCGTATTTTTTTTGGAAAAAACCAATGTTTGGTGTTTTTTTCGTTATAAATTAATTGTTCATCAAAATTTCAAATAAATTACATTTGAAGAAAGTAGACTCCATTCTACACATATTAAAAAATAAGAACAATTTTCAATTAGTTTCCAAAATTTATAGGGGTAGCATGGCCAAAATTTTGATTTTTAGGAAGTGTCCACTTTCAAAATTAGTAAAAAATAAAATATTCATTAAAAATTATGAGAAAAATCAAGCATAAACTACATACTATTAACTAATTTCTCACTGAAGCAATTTTAAAAATACTAAAAAGAATTTCACCATGCTAGGGAGCCACACAAGTTGCTATGTTATGTTTTTTTGACAAAATCAACACCAATTTCTATTGTCCCCTCTTTTGAACCCCTTAATCTCAACCATTTTAAAAAAAATATTATTTTAGAAAGTAGAATAGGAGCATTGTGATCCTTGTTTTTGTTGTATCTCAAAGTTTTGAGTGTAACTATCCTCAATTTCACGTCCAAGGTCAGTATTTCCTGATTTCACTAAAAAGTGGTCACTTAAGCCCCCTTTTTTCCCTCCCATCTTTTTGCACTACCCTACCATTTTTTACATAATATATCCACCCTCCTTGAACTAATGTTGATAAGGATAAAGGAATCTTATCCAAGCATGATTTTGGCAATACAAACCTTACTTTCTCTACGAATTTCCCCCACCTACACTCCCATCCCTGAATCTCTTACAAACCTTATTTTATCTACAAATTTTCATGACTTAAAATTCTTTATCCATGAATGTCTTACTACCTTCATCCATGACCATATCCCTTCCAAGTATGATTTGGATAATACAAACCTTTCTTTCTCTACCAATTCCCCCCACCTACACTCCTATCTATGAATCTTTCACAAACCTTACTTTATCTACCAATTCCCCCACTTAAAACTCTTTATAAATGAATATTTAACTACCTTCTACCACAAATAGAGCCTTCTCCCTACCAACACAACTCCTCTCCTTGATATTTTCATAAAAAATGTACTTTCTCTACTACTTTTCTCCACCTACACCCATCAAGTCCATGAAGACTTTACTAATTTCAACCATGAATCTATCCCTATTTAACACAAATCTTATCCTATGACTTTTCATGAATTTCATATATTTTCAAATAATATTTTCACACACCCACTATATTATATCTAGCTTGAGGAATCTTATTCATTTGCAACATATTCCTTGAAAAATTATCCCAAATCCTCTCTAATCCCTCCATCTTATCTCCCCATGATTTAGATACTCTATACCTGCACTTCCTCCAAATAGCGCATCCAAATTCCCTCATATCTCCACCCATATATTCACCCTCTTAATGATACTATTTTATCTCCTTTGTCCATCTCCCCCCCTATCTATCCCTATCAACAAATACTATTTTCATAGATACTCTCTATACTCACACTACCTACAAGAAAACATCTCCTCATCTCCTCCTTATGCTCCCCATCCATTTATAATTCCCTCTCACATCCATTATCTAATCAACCATATCCTTATATCCTCCATATAGTAATCCCTTGATACTCTCACCCCCTCTCTATGAAATCCATGATAAAATCATCCTTTCCCTTAATTCTTCCTTATCATCAATGATAAGCCACCCACCTAATTCCATCTAATAAGCTTATCCTCCCATCCAAAATCTTAAAGCATTCTACTTGAATAACATCAGTCCTAGTCCATGCAATCTAGCTATGGAACCTAACACATCATCTAGAAACATCCATTAGTTTTTTCTCATCCTTGTTGCAAACCTTGATCCCAATTACTCCAATTGTCATAAAAAAGAATATATGGTCCCCACTCCTCATGTTTCTATCATAATAATATAATATTATCCTTACATTGTTCTCATTATGAATATTTTATCCACATCAGTAATCAATCAATTAGTCTCCAACTTGAGAAAGGTAAATATATTTGCATAAATTTATATTATTTACACACGATTGCTTGTCTTCTTCTATGTGTTACCAAATTTTACATTTGTAACAATCCTTACATCATATCACAACATCAAAATCATGGTATTTTATTTCATGGTGTCACAAGGAATATGATTCCATGCGACCTTATCTTTAGGGTCAATCAATATGCATTTGACACATTGTCACCCTTGTCTTTCTACCTTGGTGAATATCATCAGGTGCAATAACAATTCAAGGTTGCTCACCTCACTACACAATGACTATCCCATTCAATCACTCCATATCTTTATCCACTCTTCTCCAAATCCATTGAACTTTAACTTTACCTTCTATTCTTTTCTCTATCCATTTATCCTTTATCCTCTAATTATACTATCCATTTCAAGAGCGCACACATGTTCATCAAACTCACCTATCATCCCTTTGGGGTATACTAACCTTCATCTACATCACCAATCATTATCCTTCTAATGACCAAGGCATCATGCCACTAGTCTCATCCCTTCCTACCCACTAGGTTTTATTCTTCTTTGAAATTGCAATTCTTTTGCATAGTTAGAATGTTCTCTCAAAGAGGGGAAAAATGTAGACACCTAAATTTGTTAGCTATGTGAGCTATCAATATCATTCTCATTTCAAAACTAGCCATGCATCTAGGAACATCAAATAAGATGTTCCAAAGGAAGGAGGTGTAAATATGTAGATATTCTCACCAAGAATAGATATATTAAGAGACATAAGGGAAAGACATGATAAGCATGTAGTTAACTAGTCAACAATGATTACTTCTATTGATTTTTGAGAGATAAATTTTAGATTGAAATAAAAAAGTAACACCACTTGAGAAGTAGTGTAACCTTAAAAGTTTGTATTATACAACATGCATTTTAAATGATATTTTTTGATAATGATATGTGTCTCAAAATTAATCATGTAAAGTCATTTTTTTTGGGATGAAAACACAATGACAAGACAAAAACAAATTATAGGCATTTATCATATCTCATAGTCTAATAATGTAAGTCTAATCTAGTACACCATATGTTTTTTTTACATTTATATTATTTTTCACTAAGAGATCTACACTATTGGAATCTATGGTTGATGCATATAGAAGTAAAATATTTCTGTGGATAATAGGAATGAGGATGAGAGGATTTAACAAGTGTTGTTTCATGTCCTCAAATATCTTTTGACAATATTTGTTCAACTGAAATATATCATCTTGAACTTTATGATTGTATTGAATTGTAATATAAATATGCTACTTGAACAATATAACATCTAATGGTCTAGCTCTTACCTCGAAGGGTATGGAGTTGTGATAAATCCTTAGTAGAAAACATGCTAACAATAACATCAATTTTCTTACCATCTACCTCAATGTTGGTTAGGATATGATGAATCTTAAAAAAAAACACCATTGGCATCCAAAACGTATTTTTTAGTTTTAATCACTCTTTGTATTGACATAAGTGCTCCAATATTGCCCTTAATTATTGAAGGTGATCCACCCATTATTTTAATTTTACTAAGATATCATACACATGATCTCCTAATACAACATACATAGGAACATGGAATATTAATGCAACAACCCTTTAATAGGTAGCTCTTGTGTTTTATAACCCTAAAGATACAAAAGACATAACACATACTACATGGTGTGATAAGATTTTTCTTGTGTTGATCTTGGTGATCTATTATGATTTGATTATAGCCTAAATAACCATCAACAAAAGGTAGCATGTCATTTGTAGTGATTTAGTCTACAATCATATCAATGTTGGATAGAAGAAAACCATTATTAGGGGACATTATGTTTAGATCTCTAAATTCAATGCAAATTCTAATATCACCATCAAGTTTAATAGCAACATGAACCATATTAGATATATAAGAAATTTATTAATAGATATTATTTAGCATAATATATAATTCCTCTTTAACCATTGAAGTGATTTTAGGATGCATCTCTCAAATGTTTTTCTTAATAGGATTTGTATAAGTCTTTAAGGAAATGTTATGCATTATGATATTGCTATTGATGCTCAACACATATTGATATTTTCATTAAAAGACATCTTAACTTCAAAAAAATTAGAAAGGAAGAAACCCTTAGTAAAGTTTTAGATGGCTTCCAAAGGGAACCGATGAAGGACCTAGGTGGAATTGACCCAACTCCTTAGTATGATTTTTGAGGTAATTCTACAAATAAAGTATTGGACATGAGTATAGTTTTCAAGCTATTAACATGGATTCTTAAAATTTTGAACAGGAAACTTACCCCATTGCCAACTTTCACTATGAACTTGCTAGTGTTTCAAAACCATTTTCATGTGCTTCCAAGTGAACACCCTAGCATCAAATGACAAGTCTTTTCTAAAAATCACCATTAAATAGGGAAAATAATGCTTAAAGATTCAATGAAAACTAAAATCTCCACAATAAATATGAAGACCTCCTACACTAGATTGTGTATGCAACTAAAATGATAGATAAACAAACAAGATCATTCAAACCAACCAAACTATAACTATAACTAATTTGTAAGATTAATCACTAATATATTGTTTTAAATTGCGTTTTGTCTCAAATATAAAATATTCACCTAATTAATTATTATTTTAATAAAGTGCGACCACATGATGATAAATATTTCCCAACTAATCTTCGTCCTCATCCCCATGCAAAACATTAATATATAGATTGAATATTTTGCATATAATCTTATTCCCTACCTTTCAACCATTATTACGCCGAAGGCATCCCATGCTTAGTATTTGGGAGGGCTTTTTGCGTATGACGGTCTAGAATCGTGCACAGGCAATCGCCTACGACCAAATGCATCTGAGCGGTTCAATGTCTTTCCCTGGATGGCACAAAGGTTATTGCAGAAGATGAAAAAATATCTACAGAGCAGTTATTGTAGAGTCGGCCTCCTTGACAGCATGATAGTTCTAATGCCCCTTTCGGCGTGTCACTCATTGAACTTTCATGTGTTCAATGTTGCATTAACTCCTTTCAAAATATATGCCCTATTAATATCTGCGTTAGTTTGGTTACCTTATTTTTTATCAGTGGCATCAAGAGATATTTGTGCAGAATCGTGAGGTAAGGCGCATTTTTGTTGCCCTTAATGGTTTCCACTCCATTTTTTACTCCTTATTCCACCGCTAATGCTTTCTACCCCTTAACTATGAATAGATTGAAGCAGCAAGCAACAACAGTAACAACTTCGGGTTTGTTGAAAATTTCCTGCGACGTCTACCCATTTTCTTCCATTTGCATCATTGACAGATCGACACAATTGGCACATAATCTGTAGGTAAGTCACTTCCAGTTTATCGTATTCAAATTTTCTAGGGTTTTCATTTTATATCTTGCTACATTATATAGTATCGCTACTGTTCAGCATAATAGGTATTTAGGAAAAGAAAACATACACCCTGCAGCAATCCATTAATGAGTCCAGAGTGGTCATGCCATGTAATACATTGGCCTGACGAAAGTCTACCAGATCTCTGAGCTTCTAGAAACAAAAGGAACTTGCCCAGGGCCTCCCCATAATTCAACCTGGAACACTCACACACAAACACATTAAAACAGAGCAATGCCACCACCACCCATAACCAGCAACTTCTCCAACAATTAGTCATTTTCTCCATGACATCCACTCAACATGCAATTCCAATCAACCAAAACATTAAGACTATCAGAAAATGCAATGTAAATGGAGATAAAATTCCCCACTTCTGGATCCACTATTAAATCTCATTTGAAGATAGAAAAATGCACCCTAACAAGCATTTTCTCTTGACTCCAATAGAGTGTAATGATGATCCATTGCAATTGTTCAAACATATATTTTCTTGTAGACTGCCACCATTTCACTCAGACCAAATCATGGTAAATCAAATAATGGGTATGCATTAAATGAGATGAACCAATTGAAGCTAGCCCTCACATTGTAGCTTCTACAGTTCTTCTTCTTTGTAGCTTCCTCCCAGCCTTCACCATGAACACTGTAAAAGCATTGTAGGTAGAAGTAGCTCGGGGTAAACAAGTTACAACATAAATTCTCAGCTTCTCATGACGCTCCATACACTATGGTTTTAATTTTGCTCAAAAATAAAAATAGTAAATATTAAACTACATGGTAGAAACTAATTTAGTGGAAACTGCCAATCAATGCCATCTACATTTACTCACATAGAACAAGAATACCCATATCATTGATTGTATTGCGTTTAGACTGTTGGGTAGCAGCCTTTGTAGTAGTTGGATATACATATTTTCTAGGCCACCTTGAAGCACACTTGCATGCCATCTTGAACCAAACCCAATAGTAATTATGTAGTGGGTGCTCATAATAGTTACTTGGTACAGAGTTTTCTTATTTATTAAGAGACTAGTGTGGAGTTGATTTATTCAGGGACTAGTGTGGAGTTATTTTGACTTAGATGCAAAAATGTGCATTGAGTCAAGAAAGAATTCAAGTTATTCATTTTCCTTGTGTTTGGGTGTTTTGGATGTTTAGCAAGTTTCAAAAATATTTTTAAACTCTAGATCCAGCCAACAAAAAAAAAAATTAGACACTGCCTTAGACCATCAATGGAACCCCTGCCATTGATTTTTTTAATTTGTAGGTAGACCTTTGAAGTTGGAAATTGACTCTTAATATTTTGAATTGAACTGACAGAGTAATGATCAACAGATTCATATCTGATATTTGGTATGGGCCAGGATCCCTCGAAATAGAACTAGAAGCCCACAATAGAGATCTTTCAAATTGTAATCCCAAATTAGTAAAAATGTGTTTTATGACTTTCTGAATCAATTTAGGGAAGTAAATTTGGATATATATATATATATATAAAGTTACTAGAGGAAGGGTTCCCCCAAAATCCTTGACAACACCTTGCTGTTGATAATGAAAGAACATAATAAATAAAAAACAAAAAAAATACATATCCATTGACTGTAGAATAGGTTGTATTAGCTTTCATAGAGATATAAAATATATATACAACAGAATAATATTGTAGGTATTTTTACTCTGTTAAATAAAATATTAGTGCATTTAACCTCCAATGTTGAAAATTACACAGGCCTCCTAGAAAAAGATGAAGAACACTATATTCTAAAATATAAGATATTTCAAAAAAGAATACTAAGAAAACGAAACAGCAGCTAAATCTAAGTTGTTGAAGACAAACAAAGATATAGAAGAGAGGAAGATAATAGACATTATCCTCTTTCATGCCAAAGTTTGGTCTTCTTCAGTGAAACAATCACTGCAATGGAACCCCTATGATTCAAAAATAACAGTAAACTAATTTTACACACAAAATGAAGGCTAAGTTGACTGTTTTCCAAAGTTCACCTCTTCAAATAGTTGCTTCCATACGTTTTTACAAGATTGGCCTATAAGATGAGCATCTCATAGTTTGTGAATTAAGGACTTCCCAGTTATGGAATACTATACAAAAGCTTGTATTCTTGATATGAGTTGTTGTTGCTACAGACTCTGTCCTAAATCTATAGGGGGGTTCTTTACCGATAGCTATGTTGGACTAATTTGTATCATCTGTTTAGCCCTATTTTTGCATTTACAACATTTACAAGGAAAGGAAAACATGAAACGAGAGAAAGAATTCAATAGTTTTTGTTGTAACAAAGAAATACCCTTTGCTTCTACCAGTTTTCTTGTCCATAATAAGCTTTCCATGGGTGTTGCATTTCTAGGCCACCTTGAAGCACACTTACATGCCATCTTGAAGCACACTCACTTCAGGTTTATATGTAATAGGAATTCTGTAGCTTCAAAAAATATTGCAACTTCAAATTTTCTTTGGTCACATGAAAAGTGGCAACTATTTTTTACAGAGATAGTGATACAAAAGTTTTGATCTTCTAATTCAACATTTGATAGATTGTTTCAACATAGATTCACACTCTAAAACCAAAACAACACTGAATAATATGTTGATATTCTATTGAAAACAACCATTGACAAAACCACAAAATGAATGCCTTCATTTACCAAATAACAACAAAACTGTATTAGAATGAAATAAAACACAACAAAAGTGGTTTGCACATGTACATATTCCCATAAAAAATTCATTGAAATCATGGAAAGTGACTTACCTTAAGATTTTGCACAAATTGTGTTGTGCTGTAAGGATGCCATTGAGAAAAATGGGCAGAATTTGCAGGAAAATATTATGAAACCCTAACAAAGTAGAATTTTAGAAAAATTGAGACGAAGCAAAATCAGTCTCCCTGTAGCTTGTTGCTTTAATCTATTCATGATAAACAAAGAGTAGATCTATAAATATCCGGATTTAGAGCTATTGATCTTCATACAAGATTTTTGCAGCCTTTTATAGGAAAATATTGGTTGCGAGTTAAAAATTGTTTTCATAGTAGTTAAACTGTATTGGAGCTTGTTGAGGTAGATATAATTTCTTTGATCCCATAGTAATGGAATAAGGATTCATTGCTTCTTAGGTTGAAAATTTTCACCTAAAATAGGTTTTCTCTAAGTTAATTTGTGTGTTTTAGTTTTGAACATTGTTTGTTATGTTTCATTTTAATATTTTATAGTTGTTAGATCTTAGTGATTTATTATTGCACTTATTTTTTGAATATCAACAGTTATATTAGATAATAGAGATTAAAACACCATATCTATTTATTGATATGATTGAATGTGTGGATAATAGAGTGAAGAGTTAAGCCCATATATGATATTTCTTATCAAATGTATGGCCTTGCTCATGGAAAACCATGTGTTAGGAACAAAATTATATTACTTGAACCCAGATCATGAGTAATAGCAGACTTGACAATCATTTTACAATTGGTGTTTACCACAAGTCCTTGGTTTAATTGATATAAACTACGGAGAATTCACTTAGCATGTTTATTAAGAAGATTATGATTTTGGAAACATGTTAGTTTGCTAGCTTGAGTTATCCAAAACACTCCCTCAATAAGACTAAATTGCAGATTTATTTCAAAGAACTTGAGTCCCTGTACACCGTCCTATACATTATGTGTCAAAAAACTTTTAATTTATGTTTTCCAAAGAACTAAATAGCAAACTGAATTTTAAGTGTTTGTTATATTATCATAACTGACAACCAGAAGCCCATTTTAAGTGGATTAATTTTGATACTATTAGTGGATTAATGTAATACTTTTAGTGAAAAACCTAATTTTAGGTAGCTGTAAATTCTGATATAATTAGATATATTTTTTAAATTGTCAATACTTTGAATCAATTATTCTTAGATCTTCTTTCTTAAAATTGTCAATAAATAAAAACAACAACTCTAAGTAGTTTGGTTTTGGATTGTCTCGCTATTGAGAGGCCTCTGCTTCTACATCATTGCTAGTAGGGCGCATTTTTGCCAAAGTCTTGCAGTAAGTCACTTGCCCAAACACATCATATTGATAAAACATGCTGAAAACAAAGAAATAGAAATTAGAAGACATCAAAAGTGAAAACATCCATATGAACAAACCATTTCCAATAAACCAAGATACATCATCAAATAATCAATTATCTATACTACAAAATTCAAATATAGTTTACATTTCTCATTATTTTTTTCTATATATTAAATCTTAAGAACTACACACATTATAGTTCGATAAATATTGTTTTCATATAGAAAACTCCAAGAAAGTCTTTTACTATATAGTTTGCATAAAAATTATCCCATTCACAAACCATTGGTTTTATAAACATGTAGATAAACTATGTGGCTATATGTTATCAATTTTGGTTTTCACCATTAACATCAATCATAGAATTAAGGAGCACCATAATTTGAGGTGTCATAAAACCAAATTCTAACACTCACAACTTCTCTGCAGGCACAAAACTTCAACTACCTTTCACCATCTCAATGGCAACTTTAACTCCAAATGTCGTTCAAGAAATTCTTGTAGGCATGGTTGATCTTGACCCTTCATTACAGGTCACATCCATAAACACTATACAACATGGTCAATCAACAAATGTTAAATACCGTATTGAACTCTCTGATGGTTTCCATACCCATCCAACTTTGCTTCCCATCCAGTTCAACAATCTTGTTGTCGAAGAAGCAATGGCCATTTGGTCTATTGTCTGCCTTACATAATATACTTCCAAGGTGTTCGAGAAATACACGTACGTCCAAAATTACTCTATTTTTCAATATTATTGTCATTCATTTATTTGATTTTCCTAAATCATTGACATCATTCAATTTCAGGGCTATAATTATCAAAAATCTTGAAATGGTCTTGAATAAAGCACCACTCATTGGGACTCCAACTCCTCTTCTACAAGCAACAAGTCATTTTCCACGTACTAGCTCCCACGCCCCATTTGGTTTACAAAAAAATGCAATATCTATCGAAGAACCAGCCATACCCACTTCTAAATTACTTCCCATGAAATCTTTGACCCCATACTATAAGCGGTGGTCCATTGAGGGTAGAGCATTAACAAAGAGTCCAATCCATGAGTTCCACAATGCTAATCGAGAAGGAAAAGTTTTTGGTTTTGACCTCATTGACAAAGAAGGCACCGAACTACATGTCACATGCTTCAATGAACTTGTTGATGAGTTCTATAATGATGTGTAGTCTAATAGTGTATACATTATTTCTAATGTTCGTGTACAAGTTGCTAATAAAAAATTTAGTAGCTCAATGAACCCATTTGAAATTTTCCTACACAAATCATCCACAATTACTCCTTCACCATGTGTAGAATCTACAATACCCATGCAAAGCTTGCATATCATGAGAATAGATTCCCTACTATCACTACCTATTAATTATGTCGTTGATGTTCTAGGCATACTTTTATCTATCTCCCCTGCATCAACCATCCGTAAGAGAGATGGCTCTGAAACAATAAAATGTACTGCAACAATCACAGACATGTCGTGCTTGTCCATTGATGTTACACTTTGGGGCCATCATTGTGAATTTGAAGGTAAAGAATTAAATACTATGCATCTTCTACCAACCCCTCCAATTATCTTGATCAAGTCTGCACGTATAACTTCATGGCGTGGAAAGGCTCTTGATACTATATTTGCAACTACAATTGTCATTAATCCAAAAAAATTAGAAGCGTCAACGTTGCATGACTAGTATGCCACTGTAGGGAATGAAAAACCCTTCCTTTCACTCTCAATAGATCATCTTTCTTCCAACAAATTTTCAAATCCAATTGACATTGCAACGATCAACAATACAAACTATCCTGTAAAAACAAATGTTTGTGTAAAAGCAAGCATTACAAAAGTCCACTTGGAAAAATTTTACTACCTCTCATGTCCTCTTATGGTGGGCAATAAGAGTTGTAAGAAGAAGGTTGTGGAAAATAACCTCAATAGTTTTCATTACCCAAAGTGCTCTATTTATCTATCTAGATGTGATTTTAGTTACATGGTCAAATTGGATATGGATGATGGAATAGGTGCCCTTGTTAAAGTCACTGCATTCGAAGGTCCTGCAAACACCTTGTTTGGTGTATCCACTGAAAATTTTCAACTACTTCTAGCTGGACTTGATGCTGCTAAAGAGGTGTTGGATCAAGTTCTTGGGCACCAATTTTTCTTTGAAGTGGCCATTACATTGAATTCTTTTGCTGGGAAAGAAATACAAACCTTTGTAATTACAACAATAAAGCATGTTTAAATAACTTTGCATCTACCTATTACTTTCCACAATTTTGTATACTATCTGGTTATGTTGTACAACTTTTGCTGATGTCAATACCACCATATATAATCATGTATGCCTACAATTACAAGTAAGATGAATAAAATACTTTTTTGATATGACAATGTTATCTTCCAGACATGTTTTGCAATATGATTTTAATTGTACCTCTTACTTTCCACAATAATGCATACTCTTTGCATATGTTGTACAACTTTCACTACTATAAATACCACCAATTATGTAACCATGTCTGCATACAATTACAAGTGAAAAGAATAGAAAGACTTCTTCATACCACAATGTTAGAGGGTATGTGCAGGATCATGGTATGCCAAAAAGTGGCAATATTTGTAGGGTATGTGGCTGACGAATTTTTTTTCACCCAAAATTAATGAAACGAAAAGGGTTTTTAGAGGAGATTCTCAGCTTTCCAAAAATATAAATTATGATTTAATTTGAATTTAATAAATAATTATTATTCATTTTTTATTATAATTACGACTAAAGTCCTGATCGATAGGCTGATTGAAAAACATCTATAACTTTCAAATGGTATCATATTTTTTGAATCCAAAACATGCGTCACATTCTATGCTTTACATACTATAGGATTAAAAAAAGAAAAATTAAATTTCATGAATTTTTGACCAAGTTAAGGTGGTCAACGAGTTTTATATTTTCTAAAAGTTGTAATAAAAATTCATAATTAATTATTTACTTGGAAAAAAATTACAAAAAAATATGCATCACATCCCGACATGAGTCCTCTACTTATATATAAAATATTACAAAAAATATTATCATTTTATTATGGTTAGGGTGGTCAGACAGACACCTACTTCTTATTTTTTCCCTGAAATTTAAGTACTACTGCATTGAAATTTCAAATTTTCACCAAATAGATTTTATTTATTTTTAAATAAACCTAGTATTTTAGAAACTAAATTCAATTTTCTACAAATTCTATTCTTACAGATTTTTGAAATAATATAGATAACTTATTCAAATATTTACGTCAAGTTGCCTAACACTGATTTTTCTGAATTTTTTGCCACTTAAGGGCCTGTTTGGCATACCATGATCCTGCACATGCCCTAGAATCTGCACATGTTAGTCAATACATAGAATTAATACTTCAAGCATTCTTCTTGCTCTTTTTGCACACCTAAGTTAATTGTGTTCTTTCAACTTTATCGTTAACTAATGCAAAAACAAAATTGCATTCATATGTTCCTCAACAATCAATACCATGGAAAACCAAGTTCAAAGTATGGAAGCACAACACTCTCATCGTAATCATCTAAAAGGATTATGGTACCATGCAAATAAGGATTCTATTAATAGATGAAGAAGAGAAAAGCTTCATAGTAACCTTGCAAGCTCCTCCACAATCCCACCTTGTCTTTCCAATAACCCTTCCCTGTTGCAACCACCGACACCTCAAATGCAGTCTACAATTCACCCCAATTCTCCCTCCCAAAACCACCATCCGCTACCACTTGCTGCAAACTATTACGTTGCTAGGAATTCATTCCGTTCAAAGTTGGATAGCCTATCAAACATATTGACATGCCAAATATGCATGGAATGATATCCAGGAATAAATACTAGGCTTTTCAATGGTAGTAGTGCTTGTACAAGATGCATTTCGGAAAAAAATGGCAACCGCTTCTCAAAGTGGAACAACATGGACCCTGGAGAGTAGCCTTCTTATTTGCAACACCTTACCCAGATTGAGGAGATGCTTATATCAAGAGTTAGCCCTATCCTCCAAGTTACTTATGCAAGAGGAGGACAACTAAAATATAGTGGTCACACTATGTTTTTTCCTCAAGATATTACAATAATTGCAAATTACTTGCCACACCATATACATGACTTGGATATATTCATTGTTAATAAATGAAATGTTGATTCCCAACTGTACAACTTCTATGTTTGCAGATCACATGTTCATGAGGCTTTGCAATATAAGATCAATAATGACCTCAACTACAAAGATGTCCAATTAGATGAGACTTCTCTCTTATGCTTGCCTATTCCCTCCACTGACATCTTTGACCTTCTTAATACAACAACCTCATCTTCAAACCCCACTGATGTTACCTTCATGGAGACAGATAATACTATCAGAGAACAATTGGATGAGATTGTGCAAGCAACAACATCATTTGTGGCAAACTTCCCCCTGCACATACAGAAGTGCAAGAATTATGATCCTTGTTATAGTTAGGGGAAGGACGACCCACTCCTGCTATTGATTGGCCACCAGTTTCTCTTATGTCCCTCAATGAATACACCACATAAGGATTGTTTGTTATGGCATTCCCAACATTGTTTCCAAAGGGTAGGGCTGCATTCAACCAACAAAGTATGAAAGAAGTCAAGCTACATGAATATGCTCTCCATCTTCTTCGATACCATTATAATAGATTTGGCCAACACCCACGATTTAGATACTTCATTCTTAATATTCTTATGTGTCATCGTAGCCAGGCCACAACTTTTGTGTTTGTTCAAAAACACTTTGAGAGTAGATTGCCAACAACAATTTTTGACTTGCGCCAAAGACTCAAGGATCTCCCCGATGAACACCTTGCAGACCAAGTCATGCGGTTCGGCTCAAAAATTCATGGTACCCTCTCCTTTTGGACTCTTCGAAGAGGGGAGCTATCTGACATGGTTATTCAAGTTGGTTGTCCTACTCTATTCTTCACCCTTAGTGTTGCAGATACTAAATGGCCAAATTTACACAATGCATGCCATCTACCTCACCAACAAATCCTACTACAGTTGCCCAGTGGAGAATCCAAAATATTGTGCAAAACCCACACCTCACTGCACTTTACATGCATCACCGATTTACTTCTTTTCGTGAGGAGGTCTTGGAGAAGATTCTTTGCACAAATGACTACTGGTATAGGTAATTACACTCCACCTTTACCATTTATATTTACTTTTTTCTTACATCATTTGCTTTATAACATCTACTGTGTCCAGGTATGAATGGCAACATCGTGGGTCTGCACATGTCCATGGTTTCCTTTGGCTCAAAGATGCACCTGATATTGCCAAATTGCAATGGAATAATCTTGTTTCAGTAGAAAATGCAATCGACTATGTTGACAAATATGTCTCTGCTTGGAACCCGTCTCCTCACCAAAGCTCAATAGCAACATTTCCAAGATCTACCGTAGACAACCCTTTCTTAATGGACACAAGAATGATTATGTTGTACAACCCTTCACATGACTACAATGAATTGCTCAATTGTGTGCAACGCCATACACGTTGCACCTTGCAAACATGCTTGCGGAAAAAAGGTGGTATACTTGAATGCCGCTATAAAGCCCCTTGGACCATGCAAGACAATTCAACCCTCTCAAATGACAGTGGGCAGCCAAAGCTCACCCCTGGTCGTAATGATGACCGAGTGAATCTACACAACCCCACTATCCTCTCTATTTGGTGTGCAAATGTAGATTGCCAGCCCGTTCTCTCAATTGATGCAGTGCTCAAATATATCACAAAATATGCAGCTAAAGCTGAAACCAAATCCGAAACATACCATGCAATTCTTTCTCGTATTTCAACATCTTTTGAGCTTGACAAGCCAGCACCAATAGCTTTTAGGAAAATGCTTGTTGACAACCTTGTCGATCATGATATCAGTGCTCAAGAAAGTTGCCACCTTCTCTTAAAACTACCACTTTGCTTGTCTAGTCAGACATTTGTTTCTTTAAATGTCAACCGAAAGAACTATCAATGTGTTCCACTCTCATCCTCATGTACATCCCCACAAACAAACTGTATTGATGCATACATGGCTCGCCCTATTACTTTGGAGGCGATGCCATTGATTGAAGTGACCCAAAAGTGGAGTTTCATAACATCCCGTAAAGCGAACCAATGGAAAAAGCAATCCTCTACATCAATTGTTCGGGTCTCACCCTGCTTCACAAGTATTCCTCCCAAGGATGACCCAAGTTTCCATGACTTTTGTTGGAGTGAACTGGTTCTCTACAAACCTTTTCGTAACATTGCAGTTGACCTTGGTTCTTCACCATATGAAATTGTGACACAGTGGGAGACACTAGCATGCACTTACCATCCATGGCATGTTCGCCGCATTCAACCAAATATGGCCTCTAATATAGAACCTGACTCTCCTTCAAATGACGTAGAACCCCCACATCACTATAACCAATCTGAATGGCAAGTCTTGTCAAGTGTTCACCCAAGCCATCCACTCCACCTAGATGCACTTGACATGCTAGGTAATCGTGAGTTAGACCTTAACCATAATTGGAATACTCAATCCATAAATCCAATAGAACTCTCTCAAGCTTCCAACTTCATACAATCCAACCACATAACATATACAGTCCCCCTTCCGCCCTTTGTAAATACCCAGCATGCCCTTTCATTTGAACAACAAAAAACACTAGATTTAGTGTTGTCACACCTATCCTCCACCATTAACCAACCACCACTAAAAATAATAGTTCAAGGGACTACAGGAACTGGAAAGTCACACCTAATTAAAAAAATTAGGTTTGCATTCAATTGTTCTGCTCCAAATGGGAAAACACCACTATTACTTCTTGCACCAACTGGTATTGCATCATTCAACATTGGAGCATCGACAATTCATTCTGCACTACGCATTCCCATCAAAGAATTGGCTCCTTTGTAGGGCCAAGCACTAGCAAGCTTCCAAGAGAGAATGCACTTTTTTTGCTACATTTTAATAGATGAATTGAGCTTCATCAGGCCAAAATTGCTTGAACAAATTGACTATCGCTTACGCGAAGCTTTCCCAGCAAACAACCACTGCCCTTTTGGAGGTCGCTCAATCCTCCTGTTTGGAGACCTTGGCCAACTTCCACCGGTCAAAGACATTCCAATGTACTCTTCTACTTCATATGGGGGGACACTATGGCAGAGTTTCCAAACTGTTTTTACACTAAACAAAAATTTTCGGTAAGTCGAAGAGGATCCCACTCAACTTCTATTTCATAATCTTTTGTGCAATTTAAGAAAGGCTGAACCTACTATTCCTGATTGGCAACTGCTAATGCCAAGATCAAGCTCCACACTAACTCCTACTGAACAAACTGCTTTCTTATCATCCATACATCTTTATGCAACCAATGAAAAGGTTTCACTCCATAATAAGCATATGTTGTTCTCTCTAGCACAGCCCATTGCCATTGCCACTGTCGAGCAAATAGGGACCTCTTTCAATGCAAACCCAGATGATGAGCAACTCCAGCCTAAGATTCTACTTTGTGTCAACCAAAAGTTTATGCTATCTTGTAATCTGTGGACTGAAACTGGTCTTGTAAATGGGGCTCTTGGCATAGTAAAAAAAATTATTTACAAGGAGACCGAAAAACCACCCCAACTCCCCTTGTTTGTTGTTGTTTGTTTCAACAATTACATTGGGCCTACCTGGGACACAAACAATCCCAAATATGTCCCTATTACCCCGATTAGTTGTGGTAGTCGATGCCAAATCCCTCTTAAAATGGCATGGGCCTTAACCATACACAAATCATAAGGGCTTACACTTCAGATGGCCACCATTGACATCGACAACATTAACCGTCAAGGCCTGACGTTCACAACAATTTCGAGAGTCACTCAAATTTTTGGCATTCGTATCCACCCTACTTTCACTTTTGAAAGATACACACACATGCAACAAAACCGATATGTTTCTCGTAGGATCATCGAGGAATGACGATTGTCGTAACTTTTAGCCTCAACGGCTTCAACTACCCAAATTCTTTTCAGCTAAACAATACGTACTGGTACTTTCCCTTTTAGCTTAGTCCTTTGTCTTTCATACTTCAACTATCCATTGTCTTCCTCACTTACCTCATTTTATTTCTACACATCAACCATTTCAGCACACACTTTATAAACACAAAAAATTATCGTTTTGCATAGAGTTTTCTTTCAAAACTGTTCTCTTGACATTCAAAATATCTTCTAGGTTCTTCTACTTAGGCTATTGTTCCTCATACTTTTGGCCTCCTTCCACACTTACTGCTACATCCACTCTCATGCTATGGTAAGTTGCCAATATGTATGCAAGACACACAAAAATTTAATTTTCCTATCTATTTTAAGTGGCTGATTTAATTTAATTTTGGTAGTTTGACATACCTTTGGCATGCAGATTTCAAACAGTTCCTTTTAAGCAGCTGATGCTCATGCACCATTTCAATTTAGCCTCATGTACCAATCTTACCTTAATTTCAGATATGCTAGAAAACATGACAAAGCTGGAGTATTTGGTCTTTTCTTTATGCTTGCCTTATTGCATCACATATCAGGCCTCCTCGAAAGAGCTCCATTCGAGAGATACCAGGTTAACCTACTTACCAAAATCATTTACATATCTCATTAATCTCCAATTTCAGTCTAGAGTAATATTTTCTTCCAAGTTTTATACATAAACTACTAAAATACTAAAAACCACAACGGTTATTGGTGGAGTACTAAACCTTCAAACATTAAAGATAAGTTTTGCAGATTTGCAGATTTGATTTTTCTAAAAGTGTTTGAACTGAAAGGTCACAACAAAGTTGAAATAATAGAATGCTTACAACACTACAGATTGTTGGAGATGCGTCGATAAGTGACTGTCTAGAGTTTGATGGCCTTCCAACCTTTGCAAAGTTAACTTGCATCAGATTCAAAAATTGAAGACCCTGCAGCTTGTAGCAAAAAATATTTCAGCTATTTGGCCTTGCATTCAAACAATTCAGGTAAACTACAATTTCTAGAGGTATAAATTTTTTATTGTTTTGTGATTTAACCGAGTCCTAGTTTTAGTCCAATAGTAAATAGCCAATATATTAACTTAAAATTCTCTTAACTTTTGTTAATTGTATGATTTTTCTCGATTGTGGGGGGATTTGCAGCTGTCTCACTACTTCAAATTCTTGTAACTTTTTTTAATTGTATACGCAATGGCCAACCTCAAAATAAAAAGGCAAGCAATTAATCCATGCAAAAATGAAATAGCCCATCTGAGAATACCAAGAAGCAATTTACTTTCTTGAATTGAAAGAAATAATAGATGATGTAACTATATTTTTCTGAATTGCTGCTCTTTTGCTATATAATTTGATAATGAAATTATCTATTTCTCCACCTTGAACAATTCTTGAAGCTGCTGCTATAGTTCAATATAAAGCTCAATAATGCCTGATTTATAGATTGTTGTCATCCCTTGTACATAACGTAATCATTACAATAGAAAACTATTTTATAGTTCTATTCATATTAACATTACGTGTTATTTCCAAGCACACTTTATTTCATATAATTTCATATTATTTTCTATTTCTTGAATTGTTTTTATTACTTTTTATCTGCAGGTGAAAGATATACATGAGGAAAATAACTGTAAAGTCAAATGTAAAAGTCATTCCTATGAAGTTTTTTGGACCAAAGGAAATTGTTCCTATTTGTTCAAGAAAAGTGGTAAGTATCAAACTTTGTGAAATATGTGCTTTTATTTTTTGTGAAGTTATTTCCTTTATATCCTTCTTCACATGATACAAAGGTTTTTAAGCTTCTCATTTTATACAAGGTTTTAAATTACTATGGCCAGTAAATGCTTATTTTTCATGATGATTTGCAGAATATTCTTGCCTGGTTGATTATACTTTGTTTTGAGGATATATTTGTAGTGTCCTATGTTTCAAATTTAAAACAATAATGAAGTTTAATTTCAGGAGTTCTATATTAAAAGCTACAATACATGTTTAAGGGTTAATCAGTCAACTCTCATTCATAATTTCACCCTTCAAACAAGGTATTTTGAAGCTATTTTCTTTTGTGAAAAGCTTCTAAGATAAGTAAACAAGCGTATCTTTGCTATAGTGGCTCTTTTTTTCTTCAAATGACAGCCAGATATTTGCATGAATAGTGGAAACAATAGAGTGCTAGGTGAGTTGATATTTTGATTACCTACTTGTTTACAGTTGATAGTAGTGATGAAGTAACTAAGCACAAATATTGGTTGTTACAGGTTTCTGAGAAACAAGCAGATCATGTTGTGCTTCTAATGGCAATATTCCTTACTTTCAAACCTCTGCCAAAGAGGCCCTCATAGTCCAAATTGAAGACTATGAATGCTGTTACATTTGAGATATTCAAAAATGTTCATTTTAATGGGAAAAGGTCTGCCAATATTCCAAATAAAGTCACAAAAGAAGGATATCTTTTGTATTGTGTAGCATAGTTTATGATTAACAGATCACACAGACAAGAAGGCACTCAAATGCCAAATGTAATGCATAATGATAATCTAGACAATCTAATTATATTAACTGATATTCTTTTTATCTTTGTACAAGACAAAGACCCTTTATATCTTAACCTTAATGAATTCTCAAATTTTTACTTACTATTATCACTTTCAAATTATCACTATATTCTCTTCGGCATCCCCATTGCACCCCACAGGTGCGATTGCTAGTAATATTATTTCCATAGCTCTTTATCATTCAATGGAATTGAATATTATCTCGTTGCGAGTGAAATTAATAATTAGCATTTCGATCATCGCACACATGTTATTTTCCCATGGTAAACACGTGCAAATTAAATGTTTTGATTTGGAAATCTGTTCAAGTCTCATGTTTTTCACTTTTTAAAAGCGAATAATGCCAAATTATTTTCTTCTTGAATTATAGGGGGCACAACAACAACTACCGACTTACAATCATTGCTAGAAACTTCTATAAGGTTTTAGAATGTTATTTGTTTTGGGGCCTAGCTTTTGGGAATATCTTTATTTATAGTCTCATTGATCATTATTGGCCACTAGAAATGTTAAATATAAATTTAATTTAATTAGAGAGATAAAAAAACATCTTGACTTAGTTTTAAAATTGTAGATTTGATTATTAGTTTCTATTATGGAATTATAGCAGAGGAGACATGTTTTAATTAGTGATTAAAAGATTTTTGTTTCAAAATATTAATCAACTTTCATTTCTATTAATTTTCATTGTCAAGATTCAAAATGGAAATGTGCTCAAAAGTTAACTATTAAGAAATTTGGTGGTCTATTATTGACCTTTGTTTATGACTAAAAAATACTAGCAAAGGATTGTAGTTTCATGAGGCAAGAGAAGGCAAAGGTTTCAATCTCTAGAGTTAATGCTTGTTGGTGTGAATTAGGTATTTTACCTAACTAGTTCATCTAGTGGGTCTTATTCACATGTTAAACTTACTTAGGTCATAGAAAATCTTTCTAGAAGGTTGTTAGTTGTCATAAGACCTTATCTTATCTTTTGGTATTTAATGATTGTATCCTAAATCATTTAATATTAGTTGCCTCATGTTGTAGGATTATGACACTTGTCATGATCTTGTTTAAACTTATGTATCACCTTAGCTATGTAACCAAGGGGTCTCATATGCAAATCAACAATCATACAATCATAATCGATCATTTGCATCTTTTGACAGAATATCATATTTCTTTCATTAGAGTTGATCTCTCTTGTTCTTTCAAGAAGTTCCTAGATTAGCTATAATCTTCAATAGAATATTGCATGGTGTAAATTATTGTATACCAACTCTTACATGGTATTAGAGCTTGTGGAATTACTTCTTATTAGTCTTGATTGAGAGATACAGGTTACAAATCTTGGTGGATCTTGAAAAGTTTGTTAGAATTGTGAAAAAAATGAGAAACGAGATCAAACAACTAAGAAAGACACATTCCATGCAAGAGATTTGCAAAAAATATATGCAATATTCCTCAAGAAGAAAAAGCTACAAAAAAAACCTCAAGAATCCTCAAGGAAAACAAAAGTCCTCAAAGATCGAGAGTTTGAGAGATAGTACAATGAAGGTTGAGGGATATACATGAGCAACCCTAAATGGTAAAGTGATTAGATCATGACAAGTGTCAACATCACATGTGATGAGACATAATGATCTAATAATAGCTCATGTTAGTTAACATAGAAAAGAACTTAGTTAGCTATTCATAAAGATCTCCTAAGTTTAGCTTAAGTGCATGAGAATAAATTAGACTAATAATTAATTAGCTAATGCATGAGTACTCTAACAACCCCCCTTAAGATAAACTTAGGGAGTAGCTAACAAAAACCTAAAAGGAGAATGCATGATGTGTCCCAACAAACAAGACTTGTTGAGGTATCCATGTAGAAACAAAAGATCTCTCAAAACTGGAGAAAATGAGAAAACCATAGTGGGAGAAAACTCCTCACCAAAAGAAAGAAAGGTGAATGAAGGATTGAAAAAGCATCCAAATAAAGGTGAAGTTTCAAGAAGCCTCCAACTGCAAAAATGTCCCAAAAAATAAGAGGAACATATAAAACATCAGTAAAGCACAAAGAAGTTGTCTACTTTTATCAAATGATGACTAATATGGCACTGAAATGAAGAACCTCAGGGGACTCTAAAATAATGATGATCAAGATCAAGATAACAAGAATATGCACGAGTTCCCCAATAACACTACTCAAATCAGATGGAAAACAAGGGGAAACATTTGTAAATCATAGATGGGTGATCCCACAATAGTGGTTTACAATTTTTGGCCAAACTGGACACTGAAATAGTTTATTTTAACTAAATCTTCACTATTAGGCACCTATAGTGGCTAAACTGTGAGGAATTTGAAGATAATTCCAACTAGAGTTTTGTGATATTTTGTCTATAGATTCTAAATATATATTTTTCAAAAAATTTGGAATCATATTTCATTCCTTTTCCATCTCCCTTGAAAACTAGTTTTTTTTAGAAAACAACATTTTAAAAAAGTGACGCTCACAGTATAACGCATAACTTTTTTTTCCATGAAGGATAAAATTCTAATTCTTTTGAATTTAGATTTTTAACTCTGATATCTAGTGCTTCCACTTAGTTAGATATTTTTTAATCGAATATTATTTCTTTAATCAAGTTTCGAAGTCAAACCAATTATAATTCAGACATAGCACAACCGTATAACATGTAACCTTTTTTGTATGTATCAAAATTCTGTTTTTTGTTGGATCAAGGACTTCAATATCTGGTGCACTCATTTTTATTTTTTTTGACAATCTTCTATTTTTTCACATGTGCAAAACAAAGAGTTTGATTTTCAGTGAAAACCTACATTCACAAGAAATAAAAAATAAATATAATAATTAAATTAAATTTATTTAAAATTATACTTTTTGGGAAGCTTATAATAAGGACTAAATACTCAAAAAAAATTAAATTAAATGAATTCATTTGATCCCAAAAAAGGTAAATAAAAAGTTATTTTTTATCATCATTTTGATAGGTGTAAAGGAGACTCTGTTATAGGTATGGTTTAAAACTAGCGGGGTTTTATCCAAGGGGGTTTGATCTAAGGTAGTTTGATCAAACCCTCTTCAATTGAAATGATTTAAATGAAACTTTAAAGGCTTAAATTATTATTATTTCTAAAAATATGTGATTTCAACAAAAATCAGAATCTCCCAGAAATTGTAAACCAACTTTGTGGGATCACTGAGATACCAATGTCAAGATCAATGAGACTATAATATGCATGAGTTCCCTCAATGACACTACTGAAATTAGATGGAAAAAAGGAAAACATTTGGAAGTTGAAGATACATGTGGTACATGAATCTACATGAGTGACTCTGATGACACTACTCAACATGCAAGGTGAAATTCAAAGATATAAGTACCAATAGTTTGAAGAACACTAATCACAAGAGAGACAATAATTTGCATGAGTGTCCAAAATGACACTACTGGAGTCATATGGAAAAAAAAGGAAAACATCTAGCTCTCAAAGATACAAACTATACATGAATTTGCATGAGTGACCCTAATGACACTACTCAACATGCAAGATGCAAGTTAAAAATATAGGTACCAATAGTCTTTAATCAAATTAAAATGGAAGGTCACCTCCAAAAAATAAGAATGTAAGAGTGTCCATATGGTAAGTGATCCATCTCACAAAAATTCATGGTAACTAGCCATTGATGTACACTACATTAGAAAGTACATATGAACAAGAAATAGATCATAGATCACTCCAAACTAAAATAAAGGAAGCATTAGCACCAATAGTAGAAACCCTCCCATTATGCTGAAAAGGGGGAGTCAAGATAGATACACTAAAATTATGTGTGATGCACGAGAATCTAGCGGTGTAGGGAAATCTTGCATCACACAAAAAAAATGTTTTCATTATTTTATTTAGTTGTTTTGAGTCCCATGATGGCACTTCAGGGGTATAAGAATGTTAGGCATCCAAAGTAGCAAAAAACAGGCACTTACTATTTTTAGCAAGTCGACCAAAATGGGATTGTATGGACGTGAAAATTTACCCCAAGGAGCAGAGCTAAAAAAAAATCCAGTCGCAAAAGAATCACCTAAATACCCTATACAATTTTGGAGAATTTAAAGTTTTTGTCCTAGGAAATTTCTCCAATGTAGCTTCAAATTCAAATATAAAAATTTAGAGGCCTCAAAATAGTTCAAAAAGTGTTTGAACCGACCTATGGTCTATTTGTGTGTTGTAAATCTCATCAAGAGCTTTCCAATGATATGCAATAATAGAAAATCAAACACCCAAATCAAAATTTATGGCCCCACGAAGTTGGTCCTTGAAAAAAGTGAATTTCATAAGAATTTCTTCCTAGGCCAAAAATCAAATGGTGGGACTTTTGGCACCAAAACAAAAAGGGGAAATTTGAACTTTCTAGAACATTCTAGGGTGGTTATTGAGGAAAATAAAAAGGGTTAAGCGGGGGTTATAGAAGGAGCCCTGATAGTGCAGATTATGGCTCAAAATAGTAAATTTTCTTTTCAGAGTTCATTTTGTTGTAATGAATCAAACCCATGAAGTTGTAGCATGTAAGCTTTGAGACTGTAGTTCCATTTTCTAAAAATAATTGAAAGTGAGTCATTTTTTTTGTCTCACATGTTCTATGTTTGTATATGTTGTTATGATTTTTGTGGGTTTTGGGTGATGTGGCCTCATCAAGTGGTATCAAGGCAGGAGTTCTTGAGCCTGTAATAGAGTGTCAAATGTGAGGTAGTTGCATTAGGACCTATGAGTGTGGGTTGAGTTCAAGATGCGTCCAAGACTTGCCCAGTATGGCAGAGGTAGAGGCCGAGGTGGTGGAGGAAGAGATCCACCTAGAGATGAAATTAGAGCCCTTAGAAGGAAATTAGAAGCCTTGCAACAAGACAAAGATGATAGTGAAGATGAAACAAAAGAAGAAATGGAAGGGGAAGAGCAGGATCTAATGGATCTTGGAGAAAGAAGATTGTTGTGAGTGATCTCAAGCATTGGGAAGAGACCTAAAATGGAGATTTTAACTTTTAGTGGAAATCTAAATCCTGAATAATTCATTCATTGGATCAATGACATGGAGGAATTTTTTGACTTTGAGGAGATTGAAGATCCTCATAGAGTGACGTTTACAAAGACAAAAATTGAAAGGTCAGACTAGTATATGGTGGAAAGAGGTCTAGCTAAAAGAGGAAGACAAGGGAAAGATAAAATTTCTGGATGGGATAGAATGGTGTCAAAATTGAAGAAACAACTTATTCCAGTTGATTATGAATTGGATCTACTCAAGAAGATGTAGAGCTTGAGGAAAGGGACAAGGATGGTGAAATAATACACAAAGGAATTTCACAAGGTCTTGATTCAGATAGGACATTTTGAGGAAAATAAAGAGAAATTTTCTCATTATATTAAGGGGTTGAATCCAAACATACATGAAGAATTGGCACTAGTAAGAATGACGAGCATTGAGGATGCTTATTGAAATTTTCTCTAAAGGTTGAAGAATGAATGAACAAGAGGCCTGAGAATAAACAATGAGGTGGAGGCTATGGAGGAAAGACCAATGGATGGTCATATGGAGGTTGAAATGAAGATCAAAAGAAGGGTGAAGGCTCTAGTAGCAGCCAAAACCAGAAAGGAGATAACACCTACTATCCTCATGATAAGAATAATGGAAACCAAAGAGGAAGAGAAGGCTTTCATGGAACCTGTTTCTAGTGTGGAGAAGAAGGACATAAAGCCTATGAGAGTCCTCAACATCAAGGAAGGACAAATAGAAGACTTGAGCGTAATGCACGAGTTGCACATGTAGATGAAGATGGTGAGTCTTCACATTCTAAGGATACAAAAAGAGGAGAGGTTCTTGTTACCAAAAGAGCCTTTTTGATGAGGAGAAGGAACCAACTCAAAGGAAGAATTTGTTTCCCACCAAATGTAAGTGTGAAGATAAATTTTGTAATGTTATTATTGATGGAGGTGGTATTGATAACCTTTTTTCAAAAGAAATGATTAGTAAGTTGTGATTGGAGAGAAGAAGGCATCTAAACCCATACCGGATTGCTTGGTTCCAAAATCCATAAAGCCTTGGTAAATGAACAATTTATGCTAAAGTTCAAGATTAGAAATTACCATGATGAGGTATTGTGTGATATTATTCCTGTGGATGTTTTTCATATGTTGTTAGGTAGACTGTGGCAGTTTGATCGATGAGCAGTACATGATGGACATGTGAACACCTATTCTTTGAAAAAGGATAGAGTTCATCATAAGTTGAAGCCCTTGAAAGAGGAAGAGGAAAAGGTATGCAGTAATGCAAGAATTTTTTTGGTTGATGGAAGGAAATTCCTAGAAGGTATGAAGCATGAGCATATGTGTTTTGCATTGATCCCTAGAGTTGATAAAGAAGATACTACTAAGGTACCTGTAGAGGTTTCAAATTTCTTGAAAGAGTTTCAAGCTATTATTTCCGATAATGTACCTGATGGTTTTCCTCCCATAAGAAAGATTAGCCATCAGATGGACTTGATTCCTAGAGCCAGTTTTTCAAATAAGACAACTCATTGTATGACTCCAATAGAGAGAGAAGTGTTGAATAGACAAGTGCAAGAGTTGTTGCGGAAAGGATTGATTCGAAAGAGTTTGAGTCCATGTGTAGTGCATGCAATACTAGCACCAAAGAAAGATGAGGAATGGCAGATGTGTACTGATTCTAGAGCCATCAACAAAATCACCATCAAGTATAGATTTCCCTTGCCGAGAATGTATGACATTTTGGATTGTTTGAGTGGAACTGAGTACTTCACGAAGATAGATTTGAATTGTGGATATCAACAAATCCAAATTAGAGAAGGAGATGAATGTAATACAACCTTTAAATGAAGGAGGGCTTGTACGAGTGGTTGGTCATGCCTTTTGGGATAACCAATGTACCGAGCACATTTATGCATCTTATGAATGAGGTATTGAAAGAATTTTTAGGAAATTTTTTTATTATTTACTTGGATGATATTTTAATTTTCATTAAGACATTGGAGGAGCACTTGATGCATATACGAAGAGTTTTTGAGAAGCTAAGGGAGGAGAATTTGTTGATTAATTCGAAGAAATGTAGTTTTTTGAAGAGAGAGTTGGTGTATCTGGGATTTGTTGTCTTAGTAGATGGTCTCAAAATGGATCCAAAGAAGGTGAGATCTATAATTGAATGCCCTACCCCGAGGAGTGTTGCAGAGGTAAGATCATTTCATGGTCTAGCAATTTTTTATAGAAATTCTATCACTAATACATTTGACTGCAAAATCCAATGAAACTGTCTAACGAAATATGTAAAATTCAATGTTTGCCGGGCGCTTGTAAAATTCGATGTGTAATTTTCAATTTTTGAAAGTTTATCCCCGACATTCGTCAAATTTTTGATGAACCTGGGGATCGTCGAAATGTCGGCATCATTTTCCTCAAATTTTTGACAAACATGAAAAATAGAAATAAAAACAAATTGTGGCCGACATAAAGAAAAATGAGTTTGCGCCTGATTTATTGCGACAGTGTTTTGCTCTACTTGAGATAGTTTGTGGAGAACTAAGGACGATTTTCTTGGGAAAAATCAGAAAAAATTCAAGAAGATATTGCCAGGTTGAGGGTAGTCATTGTCTTTTTGCAGAATTCAGTTGTAAAGTCAAATTTGTAGTTCCAAGTTTGAAAATCATATTTTAAAGTAACATCTGATCAGATTTCATTTTTAGAGGTTAAGGGTTTTGAGAATTTCATCTCCAAATTTTTTTGTGTGGAATCACCATAAGATCACAACCAAGGAACAAATTCTTGTGACTGTAATTATGTGATCCATAAATCTATTGGTCATGTGGCACAGTTGTGCTATAACAAATATAGGATGCATTCATGTGTGACCCAAGTTTAATGTGGCTATTTTGTGAAATAAATGGAGGCAATCATATAATGTAGTTAATTTAGGTTGTATAATGTAGGTGTCAATCATCATTGGGTGCATTCAGGTTGTCTCAAGTTTAACAGGTTAGGATGTAATTATAGCATGATTGAAGAGTGATTACCTCTTGCTACAATAAAGAGCCTATAACTGGTTGATATGCAGAGTGGTTGTGTTATATCAATTATGTAGTGCATTCAAGCACAACCCATGTTTAATGGGCTATTCTAGAGAGTGATCAAGATTTTCTAAACCTTATGAATGTTACTTGACATATATTTGCATAATCTCAAATTCCTTTAGAGGATTTTGAAGTATCAATGTATCCTATATAGGGTTTAGAATGATTTCTTTTAATTAAAAAAATAAATAAATGATGTATTTCCCTGTAATTAGATAATGTGGAGATCTCCTAAATCTGCCCCAGCACACTATCCTCTTTTGCACTATACTCATTACTCCAGCTACTAGGGTTTTGCATGTGACATCTTTAATATCTCCATGATTGTGGATTTTAAATAGATCTTAGTCCTTTCTTTAATCCTTTTCATGATAACCCTTGAGTTCCATAATCCACCTTCAATCTCTTCTAAGAACGATGTCTTAAGCTAGACTGCATAGTATGCATATCAATCAAGTCCTTCATACCTACCATTGTTCCAAACCACCACTCACTGCCTTGCTTAAAATGTTGCCTCCATAAGCACAATAGCATGTTTTAAAATCATGGTTGCTAGTGATTGACCATTAAGGTCACCACTTTCATCATGAAGATACAATGAGATTTTTTTCTTCAAACTCAAGGCATTATGGAAGATAACATTGTGAATTGTTTGTTGTGTATGATTCAATTTTCTTGCATATTTACTACTTTTCTAACTTCCTTTAAGATTGGGTATTGCACCCTCAACTACAATCTTAAACAACTCACTCACTATCACTTGAAGATTCCTTTCATGAGCATCCTTCTATAAAATCAAACTATGCCCTATAGACTGCCTACTTACTACAAGGGAGTCATTGTATCATGGTATTGTAGTTATTAAGATCCTTCAACCTTATTGACACTACTTCATAGTCCACAAGGTATTATTCACTATTCTCCCATCTTTGATGAGTCTCAAAACACTTCTCAAACATGCAATCCACTACGCCCATTATACATTAATGGCTAAGAAGAAACATTGAACCTATGCTTACCACTGTTACTTCATTTGGACAATCATTCCCTAATTGCATTTTCCTTGTCTAACACTATCAAAAGCATTTGAAAAACCCTTAAGGTCAGCAAGGGAGTAAGGAAACTCACTATTAAAATATCCACTTTGCTATGCAAGGTTTGAGCTTTATTATCTTGTCACTGCTCAACCTATTTTTGATTGTCACATCTCAAGTGACTATCATTCTTCTTACCATAGATTGCATTTATAAATGTCACTAAGCTACATAGTGTGCTTGTTATTGGCTACAATCTTTAGATTGCAATATTTTTTATTACCTACAATGTCTCAATCTTTCTGGTATTGCAACCTCACTAATCCGCTATAGTTATTGTTTATGTTTCTACGGAGGCCTAGGTTTTGTACCCTAATCATGCTCTTACCAATGCTTTTGTTGTTTTTTATTAGGGCTCTCTAAATGTTGAGGGCCCTAGGGATAAGCTCATCATAAAAAGGGACACATTGCATCTTTAACTAAAAGGATAAATCTGTATTGACATTAGCAATGATGATTTCGACTTGTTGCTCCTTAGGAATGGATCACTTGCTCTTACTAGCTCACTATCTCCATTGTTGTAGGAAGTTTGTGATCAAGTTCAATATTTTGATGTCAGGAGTCTTAACGGTTGGAAATCATATTAAAATAAAAATTTAATAAGTTTTGGAATTAGCATTTTAAAGTGTTTTTTGGGGTCATTAACTTCAGACTATCTTCTCTTTTGTAGGGGTGGTTGCATGCCAAATTTTTTGGTGTAAAATATTAGAATTATTAGATCATGATACCTGTCTATGAATAAAAATTATTGGAGTGTGAGTTTGATTTTTTTGAAGATCTAAATAGTCAAGCTTGGTAAAGAAAAATTATGTCAGATAATATTAGTCTAGAACAAAATGAAGAGACACTTGATAGATTGTGGGCTAGATTGGAAAGAAAGGGTGATGGGAAATGTTATTGTCCTTGCAATAATTGCAAGGGCTTAAAGATAAGACGACTTTTAATCACAACAGCTGAGAAACATTGTAGGCAGCATGGTCATGTTGAAGGGGGGCATGACTATCGACCATTGGTAAGTTGATCATTATATGTGTTTATATTAATTGAATTTGTAAATGTTTATATCATTTTAAAATTATATATATATATATATAATCACTTGATCATGATCATGGTTTATTTGTGTCAATCATTATTATAAAGGTTGGGCGCCCTAGGGAAGATGATATGGATTATCACGGCCTGGAGAATGTGGTTTTGCAAGTGGAAAAACATGGAGCTATGAATATCGAAGATGAAGTTAATGATCCTATGGAAGAAGATGATCATGTGCCAGAAAACACAGTTGAAGATGATGGTACAAATACATTGATCCATGACACATTTAGTGGCAGAGCTGATCATGATGATCAAGATGACTTTGATGATGTTCATGATTTACCTATACTTGAGAAGGCATACAAGCCCCTTTATGAAGGCTCCGAAACAACTCTTCTCTCTTGTATTGTTGATGTTGAACTTGAAGGTTATGAATGGTTTATCAAACATAGCAATCTCACGGATGTTAAGGTATGTCATATATGTCATCTTTTTTCATCTATTCTAATTGTTGTTAGTTCATCACTAGTAAATAAAGGATAAAATATGTATCATTAATATTCTTTATATGAACAAATTTTTCTTTTTTGTAGATTGATTGGTGAATTTTTGTTACCACCATAAAATATTTTACCTTGCTCATACCGAGATTTATGTGCCATTATGAAATATATCAGAATCTAGTATCAAACAATAGATGCATGTCCCAATGATCATATTATATATCATAAACAACAAGAATTTGCAACAGAATGCCTAGAATTTCATATCAGTAGATATCGAACAGATCAACTAACAAAAAAGGTGCCTCACAAGGTTCTTCGTTATATTCCCATTATTCCACGTATGCAACGATTATTTGGGTGTGAAAGCTTAGCGCAATTTATGGATTACCATGCATGAAATAGAAGTGGAGATGACATTCTTTGAATGCCTATGGATGGTTTTGCATTTAGGGACATGGAGGAAAAATGGCCACACTTTAAAGAAGAACCTCGTAATCTCAGGCTTTCATTGGGAGCGGATGGTGTCAATCCATTTGGAGAGCTGCGATCTATTTACTCAGTGTGGCCTATTTTTGTTATCAACAATAACATTCCTCCATGGATGTCAATAAAGAGCCTGGAGCACATAATGTTGTCAATGATTGTTCTAGGTATTTGTTTACATCAATTTTCTTTAACATATTAGCATCTCATTTGTCTTATTTGTTGCATAATGATTTATATTTTTTTCATTCAATATTCATGTACAATAATTTATATTTATTGTAGTAAAATGGTTATAATAATTATTTAATGTTTATGTTGATTCAACTAGGTAAGTACCAAGTTAAAGATATGAATGTATATATCGATCCTCTTATCGACGAGTTACTAAAGTTATGGAATGGAATCACTATGTATGACGTCTCCAAACCAATAGGACAAAGCCAATTTCAATTCCATGCAATGCTTGTATGGACAATTCATGATGCCCCAGGGCTAACACATTTTTGTGGTATGTTATAATGTTCGACTGCACTTTAACAATATTTAATTTGATGAAGTAGATATCATGCATGTTTTAAAATAATCTATTCATTATATATAATGAAAAAATTGACATATTTAATCCAATTATATATCATCTTGCAGGTCTTCAAACAAAGGGAAAATTTGCATGTCCAATTTGTGGTCCAAAGATGAAATCTCGTCGTTCAACAAGTTTAGGAAAGTAGGTGTTTGATGAGTATAGGAACTTCCTCCATATAAATCATAAGTATCGAACTACTGAAAAACATTTTTTCAATGGGAAAGAGGAGACTACATCAAAACCACGAAGAATGACACCTCACCTATTGAAGTTGGAATATAATAGAATTAATCATCAAGGTTATACATCAGATCAAATTGTTTATCTAGCATATATGATATGTTTTGAATTTATATTTTTATATTATGTTATTTTTACTCATGTTGTAATTGGAAATGATTGTCTTTGTTAATTTTTTTAACTTATATGTTTCATGAAGGTCATCAAGGCATTAATGGTCAGCTTCCACAGGGACTAAAAAGTTATCCTAGAAAATTTAGTAGGTTGCCCTACTATGAGCAGCTACAAATTGTGTATTTGTTTGATACAATGCATATCAGAAAGAATATAACATAAACATTATGGAAAATATTGGATGGAAGGCATGACAAAGAAAAAATTGTCAAAATTTGTACTGACATTCAGGAAGCCAATCATGAAATGAAAAATGTCATTCAATTAAATAGCGATGAAGAGCAAATTAATATAAGTTCCCTTCCTTGGTTATTAACAGAGCAACAAATCATTGCTATAAAAGAAGTCATACAAAAAAATTGATTTCCCACAGGATTTGTTGTGAACATAAATAATATAATAACAAAGAAAGGTGAATTTGGGTTAGGGATGAAAATGCATGATTGGAATACCTTCATTAAGGTAATTATTCTGGTATATTATATACACTTGTATAATGCATGTACTTTTCAGTGTATTGTGTTTACTACTTTTGGAAAAATAATGAAAAGATTATTTTATAATTGTTGCAAAGATGCTCTACCTCTATCTCCCTGACAACTTTGACAACAATGTCAAGCAAGTTATATATCATCTTGGAAAATACATGAGGTAAGTAGCAAGATTTGTTCAATTTGTTGTATACATCTTATAATTTACTTGTTTTAATTTGTTATGTAATATACTATATATTTTTGTTAAATCTTGTTAATATATTTGCACCTTGAATCACTTGTAGATGGTTGTCATCTAAAGAAATCCATAAAGAAGATATAAATTATTGGAAGAGAAAAATTACTTGTCTAATGTGTGAAATGAAAAAGTGTCTACCTTCAAAAAATTTCAATGCACAAGAACACTACCTTATACACCAAGTTGAGGAGATTGAATTGTGTGGACTTGTACACACAAGGTCAATGTGGATGGTTGAGAGGCACTTGAAATTTTTGAAGGCTTTGGTTAGAAAAAGAGCATATCCTGAGGATTCTATGGTGGAGGGATATATGGTATACCAAACCATGGTGTACATTAGTGAATATCTTCCTAAGTTTGCAGCAAAGATCCATGTAGATCGCATTTGAGATCCCAACTCCATTAACAAATTAGAAGGGGAGTACCTGTTGGGGAAAGGTAGATTGAGGAAAGTGAGAGGTAATTATAAGATGGTCATGAAGATTAATTGGAATACATTTTATATATGGTTTTTATGTATATTGTACTTATTTAATTTTTAATCTTCAATATACATCAATTATAAATTAAGGTCGTATATTGTGGTATTTAACTAATTATACGTTGTTTGTGAATTTCAATTTTTTTTTGGTATAGTTGGTCAAGAGTGGGATGGACTACATTTGTACGTCGCCAACAATCTTGATTGGATGATGGTATGGATTGAACGATGTCAACAATCTGGTCGTGCATTAACATGGGAAGGTGTGGATTCATTGGTTAAAGAAGCTCATTGTAATGGAGATTCCAATGTTACACAAAGGGAAATTGATTCAGCATATGGTTTAAGAGATAAAAAGGTACGTATAAATATATTAATCACCCATATTATTTAATTATTTTCAATTATATTGATGTATATGTAACTTGAGATTGTTTTCTTTGCATACATTTGGCCATGAATAAATATGTTTATCAACGACGATATTGCAATAATTTTTACATGTTTGACATATTGTAGGTGAAACACCACAAGGCTATGTGGTGCAATGGTTGTAAATTTTGAATCAAAATGTTAGATGACATGAAGAAAACTTGTGATTTTGGTATAACTACAGTCTTTCAGGTGACTAATGTTTCATCTAGAAGTGATATACATTAAAAAGTCTCAAGAAATAAATACTATGGGATTTTGGATGATATACTTGAGTGTGAATTTAAGTCCTTCAAATTAATTTTGTTCGTCGTCCTATGGTACAGGATACGATTGAATGAAAATGATCCTAAGAGAACTGTTATTGAACATGATAATGGATTTACCATGGTTAATACAAGGTTTATTGAGCGAGCTGGAAATCAGCCCTATGTTCTTCCAAGCCAATGTGAGTAGGTATTTTACTCAGAGGTTCTAGGTAAACCGGGTTGGTCATTTGTTGTTAGACATGATCCAAGAGGAAGGCCGGTAAAGTATAATGTGGTGGAAGAAGAAGATACCGAAGAACTATAAGATGATGTAGATGATGGTTAAGATCAATGGTTAGTTGATGATGTCCATGACAAAGATGTCGAAGAGGAGGAACTAGATCATGATGATGTAGGAGTTAATGTTCATGAAGATGATATCTGTGTGGATGAGATTATCGAAACTGATATCGATGACAATGATGATGATATGACCAATCCTTACAATGTTGAATCTGGATCGGATGATATAGACAAAGAGTTGGATGAAGAAGAAGATCAATGACATTGAAATGTATAAGTTATGTGATTATATTACCTATTTGATATTAATTTCTTGATAGAATTATATTTGAATTATGTGGTTACATAATTAATTCATGATGTTTTTAATTTTTATGCCATTACATAATTAATTTAATGATGTACTTTTTAATGTTTGAAAGGTCAAAAAATTAAAACATTTCAATAGTGATGTTAACAACCTTGAAATTAGTTTGTTTTATGTTTCATGTGATCATAAAAGATTAAAAAATTAGTTGTAGAGGTGGTTGTTCAATGGTTGACATGTATGTTGGTTCTTTTTACAATGTAAGCAGGTTTGTCTTCTAATCTACCTATGAAATTGCCAATTCCAATCGAAGGCAGCTTGAAGGACCTGGACCAACTGACGAGGACTTTAAAAGCCTCCTACACTTTGGGCTCTGCAAGACCTGGGAGGGTGATCCCTTAATGTTTTCACAACCTCTGCACCAATATTATAAACAACATTAACAATAGCAGATGATCTCACTTAATAGATCAACACAGTAAGATAATATCAACTAGAATTGGCTATTCATACACAATATCAACTATCTGGAGCATGAGATAACTAATCACAATCCATTGTATAAGATAGCCAATGATTTGCAATTTGTAGCAAGCTCTAGGAAAAGACACACAAATACTGAACTACACAAATAATTACAACTTAGATCAGTGCCATATATCCATTACAGGAGTCAAATTCATAAGTGTCTAGAGGTTTATAACATATTTAATACATCACATATAAGATTCCTGACAATATTGCATTACAATTTCATCAGTATGCACTCTAACCCATGACTACTTATCAAATCCTTATACAGTACATATCTGCCTACAATCCCATTCAAGCATTTTAATTAATTCCTTGAATTAAAGCTAAAATATAATCATACACCACAACAGTGAGATGAATGAAACAACCCTTAGTTATTTTATTCAAAGTTTAGATATACGCATACAATTGAGAGACATGACCTCAAATTTGTCATTTCAATTCAAATGCTAGTACTGCTATGCAACATTAAATCCTCATAAACACAAAACCTATCATAGAATGACTCAGAATCCTAAATTGCATTTCTCTTTAGAAACATATGACTTTACAATCTACTTTGCGACTTCGCCTAGACTCGATCAAAATTCTCTAACTTGCTAACCTCATACTTCTAGCCTTGAAATATTTCTTATAGAAAATTAAGGAGCTAACAAGCATCAGGCTAGAAAGCACACACATCACCAGCCAATTCAGACACCTGATGATATTCCAAAAATCATTACAAAAGCAATCATCTTGGAGCATATTCTCGTTCATCATGTCGGTGGAGGAAGGTTGATGCAATAACAAAAACCCATGTGAAACCCATGCCAAGAAAGTCATCCATACAAAACTGGAAATGTTGTAACCGCAGCATCTGATTTGCCACCTGTCGGTAGCCCACTCTTTTTACTCATCATTATTCAAATACTTAGCCACCCACCTCTGGTATTCTTCATCAGTTGGCCAGTCAAAATTAATCACCTCATTTACCTTTGTACTATAAGGCATATACTTTACCGCTACTTGATTAGCATCTCTTTCAAAAGATTCCAAAAATGAGCCAGTACCAATAATCTTATCCATACAATTTACCAACAAATCATAATCAGAGTCATCACAAATTATTTTAGTTTGATTATTGATGACTTTACTTGCTTGATCCTGCCATTGTTGGAGTGTTTTGATTTCCCCTTGCTCATCAGTTATATTAGGTAACAGTGTGTTACCCCAATCATTGAAATTCTTTACCAACTCCCTAATCTTCCTACTTAGATCATCTGGTAAGGTTTGAAAACCTTGCAATGATTTAACTAATATATAAGTAGGCTTCAATGATTGGGGCATGTTATTTACATCAAACCTTGAGGCTTTATTCATAACATCTAGATCATTTTCCCTAGGGATCCAATTTTGAATTATTGGAATCATTATCCCCTGATCATCCCTATCAATATTCTTTATTTCTTCAAATAGAAAAGAATACAAAGAATGTATAGAGAGAAGTTTATTATCCACCTTTTCATTTAAATGCTCCAAGAAAGTAGTAACAAATTTTTATTTTTCTTTTGAAAGAAAACCCTCCTCTTTTACCCTTAGTGATGTTTGTAATTTATCAATTTTCTGAATGAGCCACCTCTTTTTTGGATCAACATAGCACTTTGTTTCTTCATCAACTTGTTCTAGAGGAGGGGTAAGAGAAGGATTTTGAATGGGAGACCTTGGTGTAGAAACATTTGCAGAAGCGAGAGGCATTGACCTGCTGTGGGAGGTGATGTGCCGGTTCCTAGAGCATTGGATATTTCCCCAATATGTCTATACTTGAACCTTTCTACTTTAGTTTGCAGGTCAACATTTCTTTGTTTCATTTTACTATATTCTTCAATTAAAATGTTATACTTCTCCATTAGGCTCTTTCTTTCAGCCTCCTCCCTTTCAGCAGTCTTTTGGGCCAACTTGGCCACATTCATAGTTAAACTAGTGGCTTCGGTTGTTGTAGTCTCTGAAGCCCTCTTTATTATTAATCCTCCTTTGAAATTTGGATTGATATCAACAATGTCTGGCTTTCTTCCTTGTGGAGCCAATGCCCAAATTGCCAAGGTCTCATATTCTTCACTGAAGGAAGATTTTTGTAATGCTTCCTGAACTTCTTCTTTAGAATCCTAAAAAGGATTCTTGGAATTTATAATGGCATTGAAAGCCACTGCATCTGTGATGTCCCATTCAAGAAAAATCAAAACACCATCCTAATTCACTAGTTGTCTTCCTTCTTCAGGAGTGATGTTTTTTAACTCTTCCATTAGTTCAACTTTCACTTCTTCATCATTCTCCTTATCTGACCTGTCAGACCTTAGTTCTCTTCTCTCCTTGCATTTATTTTGATATTCCTCAAATTTCATCCTCCATGCCAATTGCAATAATACACGAGTCTTTACAAATACATTGTCATCTAAGAACTCCTTGCAAGCCTCCATTCTTGGATCCTGCACACTCTTACCCTTCATATCCAAATCGGATAGAACCGATTCAGCTGACCTAGGAGGGGATGACATACCAACTTGCATGTCTTGATCAGTAACAATAATTTCATCTAAGAGATCCTCAGGTAGGTGATTAGTTCTTTTCCTCTGAGGGGTTGGCTTAGGTGGTGGTGATGGGGGACTACGCTCTGGTGAAGATTTTAATTCAATGATTTTGACAGCCCTAAGTACTTTGAATTTTGGGCCTGGTTGTGAAGGCGCCTTCATTATTTTCTTCCCTTTTTTGTCTACTTCTTCCTCATCACTAGTAGTATCCCTTTTCCTCCTATAGATGGGCCACCTTTCTGTAGGCTGACATAATGGCCTTGTTTCAATTGGCATATGACTTTGTCTTTGCATATCCAGACTTAGCCTTAAATTTATCTTTTTGGTTGTCAAGGTGTCTATTATCTCCTTGAAATTCTTCATTAGAAAATAAATTCTCCTGTGGTATCGAGTGAATTCCATCAATGGATCAGACGTCAAATCCATTTCATGCACAATATCAAGTAGCTTACTATAAGCTATCCACTTTTCCTTGTTCAATTCTTGTCTATTTAAATCAAATTCATTCCTAATCAGGTCCTCAGGGAAATTGAACTCATGTGCAAATTTTCTACCTTTTATTCTTTGTCTAAAAAGAGAAAAGAAACCTTCAGGATCATGTTGTTTCCTTGGACCAAATCTCAAATCACAGTATGTGAGGGGTTCCTTGAAATCCATATATTCTCAGGACAGTACTGACTGGATATGGGATAATGTCACCCCAGTTATGTAAAACCCTCAATTTTGGTTTCCTCTCCTTCAGCCTAAGGAAATCATGCACTTCCTCAGGGATCCTAGGTACATTTATCATCATTCTAGCCCTCAATCTTGCAGCAAAACAATTATCAAATTGCACATAACTTGTGCTTTCCTTATTACAAGACAAATTTGTAGCCCATATCTATTCTAGCAATCTTTCTCCATTAATTGATTGTCTTAAGTTCATCTTCTTAGCAAAGAAATCAACATTCCTAAACAAGAACATATGCATCAACATGGGATACCAAAAGAATTGAGTACTAGTATCACCATTTTGCAGCTTCAACAGTCCTTCATCTATCCTCTCCACCAAAAAAGAAGCAAAGTCATATGTTATAGAGAAGTTAGGGTGTTGTATTCGCACCCCAATGAACATGTATGTAATCGACATTACTGCACCAGGGGTAAAAATCAAAATCTAACATAGTGAATAGAAAGTAGCTAGGAAAGGCTTTCCAAAACAATTCAATCTGAAGGGTTCCTAGTCACTAGGGCTGATGTGAAATTGTGAACCCCTTGCCTTAACTAGATGAGGTGGAAGCAGCTTAACCCTAAAAAGATATTTCAATTTTGTATACTCCTGCTTCATTTCTTCAAGATTAATAGGAACCAAGTCATCACTTGGCTCACTCAAATCAAAAGTTTGTTGGATAACATCTATGTTAATTTCTAATAGAACCCCTCCATCATTATCTCTGATTACCCGTGTGATAGGGTCATATCTTTTGGCCACTACTCTAACTAAGTCCACATCAGGGAACACATTTGGAACAACTGGCTTTCCCATGTCGTGCATCCATCCATTTGAAAAAGGATGAGGAAAATTCCTCTATCCATACCATAATCTGAACATTTCTAATCCTGTGAGTGGAACCCTAGCATCAACAATGTTGGAATTATTACACACCAACCCCTCCCCTAGGATTTTCCCTCGCATCAACACCAAACCTTTCCTTCTCTCACTTGTTGATAATGGGAATTGATCTACGAAATTATCGTACAAGTTTCTTTTCAAATACTTAATGTGGCCAGAGTGCTTCTTGGTTGGCTGCATTTTAGACAAACTAGGGCCTCACTACAATGTTACACTTTAAGTGGCTATGACTAAGCAAAGATAGGAAATTACAGAGTAAAAATACCGCAATTCCTCACAATTTATGATTAAACAAAATCCCACACAAAATATTTTAATGAACTCAGTGACAAGCATAGCAGACCCCCCCCCTTCCCAAATTTAGGTGCAGAATGACTGAGAAACAAAGAAAATTAACTCACGGATTTTTTTGCACAAACTCCAATTTCTGGCTGCAGTTGCTCGCAATTTCAACTTTGGCTCTGAAACTATTTTCATGAAATACTTGGATGCTTTTTGATACAAATGAGATGAGTAAATTGATTTTATGTCAATCAAATCCTGCCAGTAGATGTCTCATCTGCCATTAAAGCCCACTCGTGGGTTCCATGAAGGGCTCCAACCATAATTTGATACATATTTAAATTTGAGTCGTTGATCCTTTAGTTTGATCAAATCATCGATGAACATCTTCCAAACAGGCTAACATAATCGCCAAAACAGAAATAAAGGGGCCCACTATGTCATATATCATGAAGGAATGCCATGTGGAGGTTGCCCATGATATCACAATCCTTTGATTTACCATCGTGGGATGGTGGGCATTGTCGATCTTTTTACCATAAATCCTGCTCCTTAAAAAATGGTTGTTGTCCTTTCCTTTAACTATTGAGCAACTTTTCCCTTAAAATCATAACATATACATTGAAATAAAACATGTGCATCTTACAAGCGCATTAGTAATCCGCCCCGTAATACATTTAAAATCGGTGAATGCTTTCTTCACTCCTTAGGCTTCATTGGATGAGACACATGGCAGGCACCGGCGTCATCACAATCCCAAAATTCCTAATTGTGAGATGGTGGGCACCATGAATCTTAAAGAGATAGCTCATCAATGGTCACACAAATTTCATCATTTAGGAAGGGCACGTGGCACCTGCCCATGATATCACAATCCCTGTAATCCTTGATCGTGGGATAATGGGCATCATTGATCTTGTTCCTTTAACACAATCACTAGCCATGCCGTTAACCTTTGAGCAGATTTTCTAGCGAGATTATAACATATCCGTCGATTTAGAACATGTGCGTCTTGAGAAAACTTTAGTAATCTGCCCCTTAATACATTTAAAGTCGGGTAGTGTTTCCTTTACTCTTTAGGCTTCATCGAATGAGACACTTGGCGCCCGCCCGTGATTTCACAATCAACCCAAGCACCATCATGGGATGGCGGGGAACGGCTCAGATCAAATGGTAGTTGGTCAGCGATAGCTCAAATTTGATCCCCCAGATAGGACATGTGGTGCCCGCCCATGATTTCACGATCCTTCAATTCTTGATCACGGGATGGCGGGCACCGTTGATATTTGCAGGAAATAGATCAATGACAGCACTAAACCAACCCTTGCAAAATAAAACATTCATTAAAAGGAGAAGTGGGCATTACTAGGCGGATGACAAATAAAAAAACTTATATTTATAGAAGAAAAATAAAATAAATTTACAATTTGTTTTATAATTTCACTTTTAACTTTAAATGTATGTTCACTCATTAAGTTGTTTTTTTACAATCACATTTTTATTTTAGATGTTTGTTTATAAAATATAAAGATGCATTAAAAATATATTAGAAATATTTTTCTTTATATTATATAGCATTCATAACATTAAATTAACATAGAATAATTTCACAATATCACTTAACCAATCAAGAAAAAATTATTCATTACTATGCAACATTATTCTCACATCAAACTAACAAATAAACATTGAATTTTTTTTTATCTTTTTATATTATAACATTCATAACTTAAACCTTTTATACACAATATTAAGTTAATTATAAAAAACACATAAAATTATTTATAAGCAACTTAAATTTTTTAACAATTTAATAAAATAAAATTTAATATAATTAAGAAAAATTAAATAAGAATTATAGATAATTTTATGAAATATTGATTTACTTATCAAGAAAAAATCAATGATAAATTTACTTATTATAGATAAATTTACTTACCAATCTATTTTAACCATCAAAAAAAAATTAATCATTAGTGATTGCAACATTATTGGCACATCTTTTAAACTGACAAATAAACATTGAAAACACATTTATTTTTTATATTATAACATTCATAACTGAAACCTTTTTATACACAATTTCAAGTTAACTATAAATTGTAGAGAGTTTAGATTTGATATATCTCTCATATATCAACATAGGTAAATTTGAAAATATTTTAAATTATATAATTTCAAAAAAAAATTGAATGAATTTATAGAAGATTATTTCTATTAAAGTGATAGAATCTAATCCCAATACTAACATTAATTATAAGTCTAACCATAACCCCAACCCTAAAACTAACACTAATTAACTTCAAACCTAACTCTAATTTTATATCCAACCCTAAACATAACTATGATTCTAAAACTAACATTAATGAAACCCTAATTGAACCATAACCCTAACCCTAATACTAACCCTTGCCCCAATTGAACCCTAACACTAAGCCCCACTGAACCCCATAACACCCCACTACCCCAAGCTCTATCATAATCTTTACCCCCCCAACCCTAATCCTGAATCTATACCTAATTTTAATTAAAGTCTAACCCTATTTGAACCTTAAACTTAATTGAACTCATGTTTAGGGTTAGGGTTCAATTAAGGTTAGGGTTGAATTATGGTTATGATTAGGGCCAAAATTCAAATAGGATTATGGTTGGAGTTTAATTAAGGTTTCTATTCACTTAGGGTTAAGGTTCAATTAGTATTCAATTTGGGTTAGGGATCAATTAGGGTTATAATTCAATAAGGGTTTAATTAAGGTCAGGGTTAAGGTTAGTCTTAAATTAGGCCTAGGATTGGAGTTAGGGTTCAATTAAGGTAAGGGTTATTGTTTATAATAGGGTTAGGGTTCAATTAGAGTTCTCTAGGGTTTTGATACAATTAGGGTTAGGTTTCAACAATACCTAGGGTTACGATTACAGTTCAATTAGTGTTAGAATTATGGTTATAATACGAGTTCAATCAGGTTAGGGTCAAGGTTTAATTAGTATTAGAGTTAGGGTTGCAATAATAAAATTTTCCATAATGATATGGAAAGGAATTCAATTAGATTCATATACAAATGCACAAATAAGAATTGGTAGTTAAGAATTCTCTAGAACTAAAGTTATAACAACAAATACAATGCTTAGCTTAATCATGTGTTCTTTGTTAGGGTTGGGATAATAATTTAACGGGGCCAATCAAGACTTAGGAAATAAAACCCTGTGGAGGAAATAAAGTATTAAAATCAAAGTTGGGTTTTAATTTTAATCCGGTGACGTAAGCCTAAGCCATTAACTCTAGTGGTCATGTCACCAATGGCTTAGCCAAAGCCTTTCATTAAATACTAACCGTACAATGTTTAGGTTTTCCAGATTCAAAGATATGGGAGAAGATCTCAATCATACCCTACCAACTCGCAGACCTAAGGTGTCACCCTGTTATTTGGCGTGAGGTCAGAAAAAGGTAGATGTGTGTCATGTATGGAATGTGGGGCCCAATCTCCACTATTGAGCTCATAACCTGTGGTTTTAGATCGACAACCAAGATCAAAAGCTAATGTAAATCTTTGTTGTTCCATACTAGCTCGTAGGAGGAAGAGGAAGGTTGGTGAAGCATTAATGAATTATTCCTTGCTTGTGTAGTCACGTCGATCTCAATCTATGTGAATATATTGTTGTTGGCAATCATGAAAGGTGATCTTTGGATTCTCATGCAGCTCTAGTTAAATGGTGACAGTACATACGCCGCTAAATTGCCATGTTTGCACATGTATATTTACTAAGCATTGATGAAGGTTGCCATTACCATGCACAATAAATATAAGAGGAATTTACTGCTAATAGTGTCATTCTTGTAGAAGTTAGAGGGCTTTATGGGCTGAGTCTAATCAAGTTTGAGTGCTTGTCTGAGAAGAGAAAATGAGTAAGTTAGTAAGGAGGTATGTTCGTTTGAGCTCACAAAATCTTGGTCTAACTATTCAGGAAGGTGCTTTGGTTGACAAGCCCAGGCTTGTGCCCACTAGATGCAGTAGAAGGTTGTAATTCTAGGACATTGCTACTGAAACTGGTAGATAAAAAAGGAAAGCAGTTGGTCATGTGTTGTGGATGCCAACACTCGCCCATTGACCTTACGAGAAACACTTCTGATGATGTAACCAAGACTGACTCGGAATACTATCGGTATTTAAGTCGCTTCAATCACAGTCTACCCTCTGATGAGGAAATGATATCTATGGGCACATCGGTTGTTAAAACTCCAAGCTAACGGACTAGAACCATATTGGGCAAGGACAAGAAAGAAGAGGAGGCTGAGGGTCTACCGTATTGGGCAACAACTAGAAGTGGGCGTGTATACCAGGGTCTGAGTGTTGGTAAGGGCAGGGTGGGGGGTAAATAAGAAGTTGTTGTGGTGTGCCTTTGTGGCAATTTGGTTTCCTGGTTTTTTTGTGTGGCCTAGCGACAAGGGGATTTTGATGCTAATTTGTGTTCCCTATTCTCTTAGATTTCCCTAGTTCATGTGCCACTATGTTTTGTAGATTCAACATGTGGGAAGTTTTGAAATGAAAGTCAAATGCAATGGAGATTTTGTTCAAATGAAAATTTGTGGTGAAATTACATTTGAGCCTGAAGCTTGTTGCTCCCTTGTCATATAAAATGGAATTCAAGGATCATTTGTAAGGAGAGAACTGATAAAAGCTCTAGCTAGGTTTTGGGTTGAATATATGGGTAGAAAGATATATGTCCTCTGATGAGGAAGTGATATATGTGGTGCCATTGGCTATTAAAACCCCAAGAGAATGGAATAGAATAGATAGCCTATTTTTTAGTTTTGGATGATTAATATATGCAAATTATCTTAAATTGTATGTAGATATGACTTATAAGCATGAATAAATGTATAATTCTAATACATTTTCTCTCCTTATGTGGATTTGAGTGAATTTTGAATGAAATATTAATGAAGTTGTCATTCTTCTTTTGAGAATTTGTTCAATTGTGTGTCTATGTTTTTGCTTTGATTCAAGAAAATCAATTAAATGCTTAAATGGAGTCATAAGTTTACAATTATTTACAAAGGATTTGATAAGTAGTAATATATCATAAAATTGAGCTCCATAATGTAAGGTATTATATGAGTAGTCCATTCTATTAAATTCTTGGGTCATTTCTGCTAACAGTAAATGGGTAACTAAATATTTAACTGAAGAAGAATATAAGAATAATATGTAAATGGGTCACTGACTCACTCCCTCTATCTCTCTCCCCTTAACCCTAAACCCTTAATATTAGGTGTGTATTAAAACATTATAAAAGTATAAATTTTGGAGTTCTATTAGGAATTGAATGATAAATGATGATGAATGGGAAAATCTAAGGCACTTTAATATTTTCAACTAAAAAGTTTAAGAGTTCAATTAGGATGAGTGTTCACTTAGGGTTAGGTTTAGAGTTCAATTAATGTTCAATTTGGGTTAGGATTGAGGATGAGGTTGGGGTTTAATTAAGGTTATGAATTCAATAAGAGTCCAAATAGGGTCAAGGTTAAGATTACGGTTGGGGTTAAGGTTCAATTAGGATAAGAATTAGTGTTAGGGTTAGGATTAGAGTTCAACTGTAGTTCAAAGTTAGGATTATAGTACAATTAGGACTATTGTTCAATAAGTGTTCCCTTAGGGTTATGATTAGAGTTATGAATCTACAATTAGGGTTCAACTAGGGTTATGATTAGAGTTATGAATCTACAATTAGGGTTCAATTAATGTTCACTTAGGGTTTCATTCTTGGGATAAGTTTATTGAATGGTAAGTTTATTTTATAAAATTAATATGTTAAGAATTAATTTTAGATAATACTACATGTGATTTTTCATATGGTATTAAATTGTAGATTAAAATTGATAATATATTTCCTTCCTTCTTTTGCATTGTAAGCTACCATAATATATGGCCTTAAAATCCTATTCATATTTTGAGCTTTTCTAAACTATACAACACGACATCCAACAAAAAAAAATTGTTATGCATTTTTTCCAAGCACAAATCCTTAGAATTATTAATGTGTTACTTAGGTTAATTATTTATTGCAATAAATAAATACACACAAATATATATATTATGGATTTGAGGGAAATATTAAAATATTTATGTATATAGAAAAATTTAAATGCAAGTGATTCAAGTACATACCTTTTCTTTTGTTAATGTTGATGAAGATACAAATGTTGATGAAGTGCCAAATTTGATGACATGATGATATAAAAAACTGGAATATCTTTGCTTTATGTGGCACTTGAAATTTTGTACAAAACTACAACTAACTCTACATCAAATTTGTGACTTTGGACCTATTTTTCATCAATAAATATGAGCTTTGACACATGCCTCCTAATCTAGCATACAATATGTACTTAAATGCTCAAAATAGTTGGGAGTAGTGTTGAGATTGGTGGATCTTTGGGAAGGTCCAATGCTTCACCTTTGTATATCTCCCTCTAGATAGAGGTAGAGATGAATATAGAATGAGAGAGGAAAAGGATAAAAATAGATAGAGATATAGAGAGAGCCATAGAGGGAGAAATAAATATATAGAGAGATAGGGAGATAGATGGGGGTATATATATATATATATACATAGAGAGAGAGAGAGAGAGATGGAAGATAGAGATATAAGGAGATAGAGAGAGGGGAGAGAGAGAGAGAGAGATAAGTAGAGAAAGAATAAATGGGAGAGGGAGGGAGATAGAAATAGGGGGAGATAGAGAGAGAGAGAGAGGGGAGAGATAGATAAATGGAAGAGAAAGACATAGATATAGAGATAAATGGAAGGGACAAATAGGAGAGATATGAAGATAGATAGGGATAGAGGGAGCAAGAGATGAGGAGAGATGAGAGATAGAGGAGAGAGATAGAGGATGGGGAAGAGGGAGATATATGTAGGAGAGAGGGAGAGAGAGGGGGAGGCTAATTTTTTAGTTTAAAATATTCAATAAATATATAAATGTATTTTAAATTGCACTATATTTTATTTTTTGAAAAATATGTAATTTTTAACCATTTTCCTATATATTTAGTATTAAGATTTTTACATCTTTTAACAATTCAATATATAATACAAATAAAATATAGTTAATAATTTAATTAACTAGCATACCTATATTAATTAATAATATATGTAAAACATGCCGAGAGTTATCTTTATCAACCAAGAACAATAAATTTAAAAGAAAAAATGTTCATCAATCATTAGATTTAGTATTGACAACATCAAAGAAGTATATCATGACAAAATGGCATTAACTAACTTAGATATATCTGTTGAAAAGGAACTTTTGTATAATGTGTGAAAACTTAACATCATCTTGTTTTTGATGCTTCAAAATGTTCAATTCTTTTGTTGTTACACCCATAATTTCTTCTGCCACTTCTTCAAAAGTTGTAATCCAAGTACTAAATGAAGTATGGTCTTCCACTTTACATTGAAGTATATATTTATAATCACATTTAGGGAAAGCTTTATCACATCTTCCACAATACCACTGAGCATTTTCATTAGTGTTTACCTTCTTTTTTCAGTTCCTATCTCCAATTTTCAAGGGGCATGTTGTATAACAAAAAATTTCTACCTTCATGAAAGATAAGGTAGCTTTTATCACTATCCAATAAGGTTTACCAGAGTTGGCAAGGTCTTGATCCTGTATTTGTGAGATACTAGGGTTAGGAACAAATAGAAATAGGGTTGGGGTTCAATTAGGGATAGAGTTTAATTAGGGTTAAGGTTAGGGTTTGGGCTAAATTAGGGTTAAGGTTGAATTAGGATAAGTGTTCACTTAGGGTTATTGTTAGGCTTAATATTGGGCTTAAGATTTACTTATATAGTATTTTGGATAATAGAAACAATTTTGATTGATTTAATATTTTCTAAGTTCATTATTAAATTTAAATCTTATAATTTATTCTCTAAATTCATTATAGAAATAATGTATGAGAATTTATTCTCTTGATTTTGAGGGTAAAAGTGTGGCTACATAGGGTTTCTATAGTACATAGTATTTGTAGGAGAATGGTATCTCTATTTTGAATTATTCTAAACCTTGTTTCTATGTAGTAGTTTTTAAATTCATTTTGTTGTTATACTCTATAATTGGTAGTTTATATATTGTACTTTCTCTATACATGATTTTTAGCATGATTGGGGAAAATCATAGTAAAAATGGCCAATCGTGTGCCAAAAATGAAAAGAACCATTTGTTGTTACTCTAATATTTCAACCACATACTAAATTACCAAGTGCATTTTATAAATGTATCATGCAAGGAGCACAATATTGGGAATCAATGTGAATGATTCTCATCAAGAAATTAGACAAGCTTTGAGATTGAAGAACCCAAGCTCTTTGTAGGTTTTCAATGAATATTTAATTAGCCACTAATAGGAACAATAAGAAAATAGATAAATGTGAAAATAAATCCTAATCTCTAAGAGTGTTGTGCTAAGAATTACATACACATCTCATAAATTTCAATAGAGACATGAGACACATTTATAGCAATAAAGGAAAGAAATAGTGATTTAGATAGTTATTAATCTACAAAAGATTAGGACCTACATACTTCAAGAGATTAATAAAAATAATTTTTTTATTTATAATTTTTAAATTTGATAATTTTGAAATTATCATAGATGTAAAGTAAAGATAAAATATTTTTCAACAAAACAAATAAAAATGACAAACAAATAATGTGATTAATCATGAATAACATGATATTGCAAAAAATATAATAAATAAAAGAATATGCATAATTGTACATAAGCCATCAAAAGTTATTTAATTAAAATTAGTTTTTCAAGCATATATTAACATACCTAGATATATTCACCAAAATCTAATATCTATTATTGATTATGTAATTTTGTATGTATAATATATTTTTTTAAAAATAAAAATATATATTTAAAAATTTAAACAATATATTTTTTAAATTAGAAATATATTAGAAATATTTTGAATGTATTCAACTATCAAAATATGATTTTTTTTTTAATATACCATTAAAATCACTAGTTTCCCTAATTTCTCCACTTTTGCTCATTTTTAATGAATTTCCCCCTGGCCTTGTCAAATATTTCATTTTAAATGTTTTTCTTTGGAAGCAATGAAACATTTAAAATATATCGCACAAAAATTTCCTTGGGCCCCACCTTGTACAGTCCACATGGCACCCACCTGTGATTTCACAATCAACCAAAGCACCATCATGAGATGGCAGGGAACGGCTTAGATCAAAGGACAATTGATGAAAAGTCACACAAATTTGATCCCCAGATGGGACACGTGTCACCCGCCCACGATATCGCCATCCTACAATTCTCGATCATGGGATGGCAGGAAACCGTTGATCTTGAAGGCATTTTGATCGACGACAATGCGAATTTCATCCTTTTGAAAAATAAAACATTCATTAAAGGGCAAGGGGACATTACTAGGTGGATGGAAAACAATGACATAAGTTTTTTTAAAACCGTTCAACACAAGGCCAACCAGAACTTAGGAAAACAAAACCCGTGAAGGAAATAAAATATTAAGACCAAAGGGACCAAGCCTAGACAGAACGATGGGGCATAAGACATTTTTAAAACCATTCAAAAAAGGTAACAGCGAAATAGATCCTGACCAAGGAATTAGGTAAACAAAAGGGTTTAAGATGAAGACAAAGCTAAAACCCCAGCCCTAAGAAATTTTCCAACACCATGAAAGACCAGTGACATAAGGCAGGGCATGAGTGAAACATTAGGAACAAATTTGAAGTTCCATTAGTACAAGCATTGGATAATTTTATATTAATAGTTTGTCCTATCACAAATATAAAAGGTGAGAACAATAAATAACATGTATTTTCCCATTAAATGTGAAGGATTTTCAAAAAGTTTTAGTGTTCAACTATTGGTCCATTTTTGTTCAATATAAGTTGTATTTTAAATCATTATGTGTTGTTTTTATAACAACAAATAGATTTTTTGTGTTCAACTATTAGTCCATACGTGTTGTTTTTATAAAATAGAACATAGAGAACAAAACTTTGAGTTCCATCAATACCCATAATTTTAAATCATTATGTGTTGTTTTTATAACAACAAATAGATTTTTTTGTGTTCAACTATTAGTCCATAATGTTGTTTTTTATAAAATAGAACATAGAGAACAAAAATTTGAAGTTCCATCACCACCATAACCCTAAACCCTAAACCATTAACCCTAACCTTAAAACCCCAAACCCTAAACCTCTACCTCTCTCTCTCTCTCTCAATTCCTCCCTCCTACCCCTCTCCCTCTCTCGTGTCTCTCTCTCAAGTCTCTCCTCCACCCTTCTTCCTCTCTTAGGGTCTTCTTCTCACTCACTT
>VDFB02000015.1:457965274-458015937 GCA_007258455.2 Sequoia sempervirens | reverse complement strand
TCTCTACCCCTCTCTATCTCTTTGTCTCCCTTTCTATTTGTATGTTTGTCATTATCTCCCTCTCTCTCTCTATATTTTCTTCCCTATATTTATATTTGTCTCCTTAAGTGTGCAATGGGTACATTGAAGAGGTCTTAAAGGAGAAATATCATATCTTTAATCAAATGGCATGCTACCTTGAGCATAACTCCCCAAGGACACATGCCATCCTTGGATTGTTGACATGAAAAAACTAATCAAAATTTAGTTTCTCTCTCTCATATTAATATATATTATATTAACTATATTTTGTATTATATAAAAATATACTTATTATTAATTATTAATTATAATAATTTTATACGTATTTAATAATTTTGTCAAAGAATATAATATCTAATTATCATAAGTTGAATAATTATATTATTTATTATGTAAAATATAGCTAATATATACTTAAATATATTGTAGAATATTAAAACCTAGCTAAATGGGGCCAAAATTTTGAACTTAATTAACATACTGTAAAAGCTAACGAAATGAGGTTGTAGCTCGTCAAATTGGACAAGTGAAAGGTCAATGCTAGTGCCAAGGAAGAGTTTGGAGTAGTGAAAACAAGGTCAATGCTAGCGTTGAGGAAGAGTTTGGAAGAGTAAAAACAAGGTCAATACTAGCGTCGAGGAAGAGTTTGGAGATAAAACAAGGTCAATACCAGCACTGACGAGGAGTTTGGAGGAGTAAAAAAAAGGTCAATATCAGTGCTGAGGAAGAGTTTGGAGGAGTGAAAACAAGTTCAATACCAGCACCGAGGACGAGGTTGAGGCCACTCACAAAAAATAGATGACCAAGGGGCAATGAGTACTATAATTTTGGCACCCCCATTCTCTTTAACCTTCAATTTTCATGCCTAGTTTCCAAAGATCTTTTCATACATTGGCAACCCCATTCTCGTAAAATGGTATAAGATAAGATAAAAAAAATAAAATAGCTTATACATAACATATCCACCTACAATCCCATTCAAGTATTTTAATTAATTCCTTGAATTAAACCTAAAACAAGAATCATACACACCACAATAGTGAGATGAATGAAACAACCCTTGATCATTTTATTCAAAATTCAAATATGCTTGTACAATGGAGAGACATGAGTTTGAATTAATCATATCAATTCAAATGCCAGTACTATCATAAAACATCAAATCCCCATGAATTCAAAATCTACTATAGAATTACTCAAAACCTAAATTGCATTTTCCCTAAAAACCATCAAACTTTACAATTTTCTCTACAACTTCATCTAGACTCGACCAAAAATATCTAACTTGCTAACCTATACTTTTGGCCTTGAAATCCTTCTTATACAAAAAGGAGGAGCAAACAAGCATCGGGCCAAAAAGCACACATGTCACCAACTAATTGGACCGCCTTGTACTCTTCATCTGTTGGTCAATCAAAATTGATCACCTCATTCACCTTGACACTATAAGGTTTGTACTTAACTACCACTTGATTCACTTCTCTTTCAAAAGACTCCAAGAATGAGCTAGTGCTAATGATTTTGTTCATACAGCTCACCAACAAATCATAATCTGAGTTACCCTATTTTTTAGGGTTTTGTAGTGCAAACATGATATAAAGTGCCTCTTACACTTTTTGTGATTATTGTAGCTTGTGTAAGAGTCCCCATGGATACTGTTGTAATTGTAGGATGCATGAATAGGGCGTAGGATGAGAAATAAAGAAGGTATAGCTGTTGTCCTCAATAGTTTTGTGAAGAAAAGCATGTGAAATGAGAGTTTCAAGCCTAGGTTTCAACAAAACATGTATGGGAGATCTGATTTTATGAATTTTTATCCATGTGCAGACCTAATGGGTTGTTTCTAAATACCTGAATATAAATGACACACACACACACACACATGTATATGTATTTTTAAATGTAAATGTAAATGCAATTACTGGATGCTCTCCTAGAACAATAAATGCAACATATCATTAAAGAAATCTATATCTATGTATATAAATGTGTATTTCTAAATGCAAGTGTAAATGCAAAGAGCATATGGTTTTGTAGTGTTATAGATACAACATATCCATAAATTAATGTAATTGAAATTCTAAAGTCTTCAACACATAGAATATGAAATCGATCAAACTATTAAACTACATGAGAAACAAATGAAAATAGTAAATGCATATGCATGTGTATTTGTAAATTTAGGTGTAAAATAAATAAGAATAATGAAAATTATAAAAGAATACAAGGAAAGGTCTCCTCCCTTCTTGGTAGTGATAACCTCCTCCACACACAACCCTTAAAAATTATGAATAGAGGAATATAATCTTTGAAGACCTCAAAGTTTATTCTCTCCTACTTGATGTAATTAGTCATTTTATCCTTACAAACATTTATAGTGATTACTAGAGGAACATAGACCAATTCTTCATAATAGAAGAATTTGATCATACTTTTCCAATGATGGAATTATGAGAAAACCTTAGGTTAAATGAATAATTCCTAGCTAAGTTCTTTAAATCATGTCCAACTGTATAATAGAAGACCACTGCTATGTGTACCTGGATAATGTTGTGCCCTCAGCACACACGCCCCTCGGAACGGGGACCCTCTTTTCCTTTTACCTTGTCGGGTCTATCGGGGCTGCCTCGTTTTGCATGCCCCTCTTTTTTGACGTTTTGCATGGTCGGTATTACCCTAAAGTTTCATCCTAAGATCGACCGTGGTTCCCCCCTTTTAATTTTGGTGCCCTCCGGGGCCTTGTGGGTTCTTGGGCCATTCGGGCTTTGGGGCGGCCCTCCCTTTTTAGTTCTGCCTCCGGGGTTCCCCTTTCGGGTTTCCCTCTGCGTTTGCCGCCCCGGCGGCGTTTCGAGGCATCTTTCCGCGTTCGGGAAGCCGCCCCTGCCATTGGCCATTCGTGGCTATTGGGGTTTCCCTGCCGCCCCTGCTCCTTCGGGCCCCGGGAGCCGGAACTTCGCGCCCAGACTTTCGTCCCGTGATTGCCGTCCGCGACAGCCATCACCTGTCCGCCGCCCGCCCTCCGGGCCCCGTGGTCTATTTCGCCGCCGCCGTTCAAACAAAGCGCAAAATCTGACGGCGGCGAACTCTTCGCTGCACTCCGCCATCCGGGACCCGGCCGTTCCATCGCCACCACCGTCCAAAGTCACCAAAATTCACACAGCGGCCGTCAGCTAGCAGCCTCCCGCCGGCCGGATCCCAAAGTCCTCATCGCCGCCGCCGACTCGAATTTGAATCTCACCGACTTTTAGCGCGGACGTACGAGGCATTAAATGCGCCATTAATGACCGAGGGGGTATATAAACCGAGGCCTGCCACTGTCATTTTAACTTGTGAATTTCAACGGATTGGAGCAGCGACCGAATTGGAGCCCACTGCAAACTGCACCATCGCGATCATCGACCCCAGCATCATTCCGTCAACTCTACCAGTGGATCCCATCGTCGTCCCACTTAGCGAGTTGGAGGTAGGCCATCCTCGTTCACTCTCCCGTTATTTTCAATCGGTTTGGAGATTTAAATAAATTAAGCAACCAAATTAAATTGCGTAAAATGAACACTCTCTGCGTTGCGCACCAAACCCATGTCCTTGAATTTTTCGCGGCCCCTTCGAAATCGCCGTTTTTGTCTCTCGGGACTTGTCCGTGTCGCAGATGTTCTTCGCACAGGGCGAAGAACGCCGCTGGGCCCGAGACCTTCTGTCGCCGTCAACATCTGAGCCATGAACCCCGCCGGCAGAGGACAGCCCTTCTGGGCCCGGCCCTCCGGGTTTCCCGTCCCGGGCTGCTGCCTTAAATTTTCTGCTATTTTTTCTGGCTATCCCCTGTTTCGGCGTCCCCCGGACCCTTCGGGCCCGGCCGCCGGAGTTTCGTCCCCGGAACTCCGTGACGGTTCCGCCGCTGCTCATGGCGGAACCCTGCCGGCTTCCCGGCCTATGGGCTCCGGGATGTCCGTCGCCGCCGCCATTATAATCGGTTGCAAACATCTTGCGGCGGCCGTCGGGGCGCGACGTCCCGCCTTCCGGGTCCTGGTCCATCCTTCGCCGCCGCTGTCGCTCGTGCGTCCTTGGGGATCCCCGGCGGCCGTCCACCAACGGCGCCCCGTGTCTCGGACCCCGGTTGCCTTTTCGCCGCCGCTGTGCAAATCAATGACAAGTAAGTGTTGCGGCCTACTCCTCATACCGTCCCATCTTTCAGACCCCGGTAGTCTGCTCGCCACCGCCATTTGAAACGATCGAAATTACACGGCGGCCATCAGCTAGCAGCCTCCTGGTCCCGGTGCCCCAAATACCGTCCGGTATAAACTGTGAAACCAAACCGGAACGGCCGACCTTTTTCTTCCCGGGTTCCGACATCCGGGCTTCCACCTCCAGACTTTCGTCTGGTCTTCGCCACCGCCGGCTTCCTTTGCCTGACTGCCTTCCGGCCTGAAACCCCCGGAGTTCCCTAAATCGACCCAAATCAATCAAAATTGAAAATCTGACTTCGACCCATGTCCTAAATCATGCCATTCTTCATCTTGGGTCTCTTAGAACATCGAAATTTGCCCAGCGGGGGTCTCCGGGAGCTTTCATGCGTGTTTTCCCTTCCTGGCAGCATTCCTATCAGGGAAGTCCGGCCCTCCGGGCCCGGATTGCTCATTTGCCCTAAAATAAAATTGGTATCATCTGAAAATTAAGTTTATGATGCATTTTAATGGTTAGCTATAATATGCTCACAATACGGACTAACATTAATGTTATTGGCATTTTTTTGTGCTGACTTTGCCGTTTGTTTACAGTATATATGGAATCGACCGCAGGAACTTCAGGGGCCTCTACCGAAAAGGACAAGGGTAAGAAATCCGGAAGGGCTGCTCGTGGGAAAGACGACAAAGATCAAATGAAGTTTCAATTCCAGGGTGAGCCGATCCAGTCAAAGGTCTCGACTGACTGGAAGGAGATCTCGGACACCAATATAGGTCAGGTGGACATAGATGAGTTCACCCGGAGGGTCAAGGTCGACCCTAGAACAAATAATGCCCGATTGATACGCCAAAGTGGAATTGCCAAAGCTGTCGGCTTCCCTCCCTCTCTGATAGCACCTGAGCTAGTAATGGCTTGCTGAGAAGCCTACCAGACGGACACGCGAACGATCGTGGACAAAGAAGGGAATATCCTTGCCGACATGTCTCCGGAAGGAATTACAAAAACATTCCACATTCCTACATTCCCACATATGCACGTCCCCACTTTAGAGCAATGTCAGGCAGCGTGGGATGCCAATCCATTGGGCATCAAGAAGTCAATCAATATTTACTGGTTGAAAGAAAAATGGGGCAGCGCAGTAAAGGTCCCCCAAGAGCTATTCCGCAGCTATTTTCACGAGGATTATCATGACCTGGTAACCATGCTAAACAGGGTCATGGGGCTCCCAGCAGCTGCCTACTTCCAGGAGTGGATGGCTTACTATATTGAGCAAATCATACGGGGAGGTGAGGACGTGAAGACCAAGAGCTCGTTCGACTGGGGGAGTATTATCAGCAATTACTTCCACGAGCAGTTCGTGAATGTCAAGAAAAGTAACAAGTTCTACATGACCTCATACCTAGTGTACTCCTTGGCGGGTCAGAGATAGTATAGTGGACTCTTCACGGCACCAGATGGAGATCACAAACGAGGGCTCAAACCTTTTGACCGGTATCCTCAACTATAATACCGCCACTTCAAGAAGGAGTATTACCGGGTCAATGATGCCTTCATAGGCCACATCATTAGATTGATCGCCGGGGACTTCGAAAGAAGGGTTTCTCACAGCGCCAAGGCACTCCTGAAGGAGTATGCCTTCTTATACATTCAATTCCCTAAGTTCACCTACATCTGTGCCGAGGGATTCACGGAACGGCCGAACAGGCTGCCAAGATACCCGAACGACCGGATCATCCTCCTGGAGCTTTCCCGGTAGTTCCAACATATTCAAGCAGTCTTCAGCCAGAAACACGTAGCGGGGATCCCTTATCCCATGACCCTCAGCCGAGGCCTCTATCGGTTGCAAACGTCTCAATGCGCCGGCAACTCGAAAAAGGAACTCAAAGAGTATAACTTTGAATGGTACACGGCTCGCCCACGAATGGAGCCCCACGGCCACGTCAGGAAGGCGCTAGGGCCGGCATATGCCCACCAGTACCATGTTGAAGATTTCTGGGTGGATTGTGCAGATGATAAGGAGGTTCGCCAGAGGCACTACATGCAAATGACAGTGCAGTTTTTAAGGAGGGTGCAGCTATTTCCAGTACCTGATCAGCTTGAGGAGGATGAATCCACCCTTGTGCACCCGAGGTACCCTGCGGTTGCCAACCTGGCAATCCCCTCCATCGACTGGGACGAGCAAGAGGTCGAGCACCTAGATACCATCACGCAGCCAATCATAGCTCACACAAAGGAGTGGGTTGATGGGCAGGTGGCACAATTGAAATGACAGGGGGTGACCCTAACATATGAAGCTCTCAAAAGTGAGCCAAGCGCCACGGAGGACATTGCCGCCTCCCCATCAGCTGGTGAGACTTCCAAGTCTCCCCCTATCACCAGGTCCCAGAAGAGGAAAGAAGCAGAAACATCACAGTTTACAGACCCCAAAGAGCAAATAGCAAGGGGCACGGGAGGTTCATCCCCGAGAAGACTCAAGCAGATAGTGACTATAACAGAGACGCAGCCCCCCTTGCTCCTTCCTCCCTCAACTGGTGCGCTGCCCGCCTCTCAGGCCGCAATAGCCTCATCTCCACCGGCGGTGGACATTTCTGTCCACCTTGCTTCTTCGCCCCCAGCTGGGTCCATAATTAATATCGACTCTTCCTCGAGCATGACTACGTCCCCTTCCTCTGCTGCCCCCATGTCCCCCATCACCTCCCTGCCTCTGGCAACAATACCATCGCCTCTTCCCCTTTCTAGCGTGCTCGAGGCCATTACACGGCACTTGCAGGGTCTTCCTCCTGAGCTCTCGCAACTCCTAATGGACCCCACTCTCCAAGCAGCCCTGGCCCAGGCCCTTGCAACATCTCAGCCTTCGCAACCACCAACAGGTCCGCCGGCCATGGAGGCCACAATGCAGATTTCCAAGGAGATGGATGAACTGGAACGGGAGGCTTCCAAGTTTGTCGAAGAGGAGGCCGATGATTATTATGAGCAACCTGAATTTGGGCGTAGAACCATCGACAAGGTGGCCTACGAGGAGGAGGAGACAGGCTCTTCTGAGGGCGGGGACGGAGAGGATGGCTCGGATGCCAAGGAAGTTATTCGGGTCTTCTCTAAGGACGAGGAAGAAGAGTTGGCTCAGCAGCCTAAAAATGTTGGGGAGGAAACAGAACAGTCGCCGCGTGGTGAGCAAGCGCAGCCGCAAGAGGAGCAGTCAAAAGGGGATATCATTGACGCTAAGATCCACATGGTGAAAAGTCCAGAACTTGAGGCCGCTGAAGAGAAGAAAGGAGAAGGGGCAGCCAAAGAACAGGATCCCATTCAAGTACTGACCACCGAGGCACCCATTAAACACCTCGTACTGTATCTAGACTCCGACAAGGAGGAGGATGTTGCCAGGGAAAAAGAAGAGCTTGAAAGGCAAAAGGAAGCAGAAGTCTTGCCTCTGGCTGAGACGGGTGAAGGCAGCCATGATACACCCGAGGATAAATCCGCCATGCCCGACTGGCTGGAAAAACAACTTGAAAAGGCTACTCCTGTCCTGAGCGACCCAAGGTCGAGGTTGGAAGCCATCTTGGCTCGATCTCTAGCCACAACAAAGAAGGAGAAGAAGCCTAAGGTCCGTTCCAGGATAACCATAGACGCTTCTAGCTCCCGGGCTGCACAAATAGCGATGCCAACTATTGGCCAAGCCAGAGTAAGCTACAATATCTCCACGGTCAACTTAGGGACAGCAACTAGGGAACAAAAGGTCGAACATCTGGAGGAGTCGGTGGCCACGGTAGTGCACCTGATTAAACAAGACAAAGTTACCAAGGATGAGCTTAAGGCGCAGGTTGCTGCCCTAACTAACTACATCCAGCAGTGGTCTTCAATAGACGACCTCCCCACTACCTCGACGGCCATGCCACAGCTACTCTCCAAGGAGCAGAAAGATAAGCTGGAAAGAAGAAAAAACTTAGAGAAGACCACGGAGGACTGGTTCTAGCAGGTTGTCGAGGTCGGAAACATAGGGATCGGCTTGGCTGTGCAGATAATCAACAAGTTCCTGGACTTAGTTCGGTCCTTGGAAAGCACGAAGAAGCTCTGCACTAGCTTCCTTGCGATCTACGACTCTACCTTCCCGAAGGTTGAGGCCATCCTTCAAATGTTAGAAAGCACGTGGGAAGAGAGGCTAGAATTGAAGAAGGAGGATCACTGGTTGGTTGACATATGGCGCATAGATCTCATCAACCGTAAAGAGAGGATGGAGCAGATCTTAAGGCAGGGTGGATCCAGATATTGCATGGATCAAGGAAATCCGAGCGGAATGTGCCGATTACCTCAAGATGGTAACAGGCCATGATATGCCCATGGTGCAGTTGGATGCAGAGAAGGTCAGGTCATATTTTGAGGAAAGGATGAAGGACGGGACAGCCGGAGATATCACAACAGACTTCTTGAGTTTTGCTGCCCGTGCCTTCGATAGATCAGAGCTCTTCAGAGATCAGGGCTCAAAATATGATGAGGATTGGAAGCGGGTGGAAGAGAATGCCAAGGAATGGAGCTATCAGGCGTTGAGATGCGAGGTCCTCGAAGTAGACAAGCTCCAGGCCGTAATCCTTAAGTATATTGAACACGCAGCCTCCAAGGAGCAACCGAACAGCCCAGCCAAGGAAGAAGACATCCCAGAAAGGTAGCTACAGCCAAAGAAATAGCAATCAGCTACAGGACGAAAATGCAAATAGTGTCATCCACTAGATGACGAAATAGGGAAAAGACAAAAGATGTTTTTTAATTATAAATCTATTTGGGGGTAGGTGAAACCCTATTTTGTAATGAATCATGGCCACACAAATAAAATGAATCTTGGCCATTCATTTGACTTTTGAAAAGCTATAAATAGAGCACTCCTCTCATTTGCAAAGGGAGAGTTGAGTTGTTGTAAAGGCATGCTACTGAAATTTATGAGAAATAGCATTGACTTGGTGCATTTCTTTGTTTTCTCTCATGTCTATTGATTCACTTCTCCAATATTAGATGTTAGCTTTAGATCTCTTTGCTGTTTAGTTAGCTATTCATGTTATTTGGATAATCTTAGGAATGCTGTTGGCTGTCCATGAAAATTCCTGCTTTGTTGATGATCCCTTATTCCATACTTTTTGTTGTTTGCTGAAGGTAAATAGCTTTGCAAAGTTAGCCTGGACCTGATTTAAGCTGCCCCAAACACTTATCTTTAATTCATGCATGTATGTGGTGGATGAAGGATAAAAATCTGCAGCCCTTAGAAGATTGCACAATTTCCATGATACTGTGAAATCCTTGGTTAAGTGGGATATTGTTTTGAAGGAATTGTCCATTGCAGGGACTCCATTATCACTGTTCGCAGCAAGCTTAAGGCTTAGGAACTTTTCTTTCCCTTTGCTCTTTTTTACTTTCTTTAGAAGCTGAACAATACCAAGGTTCATTGCACATCATAAAGCAAAATCTAACAACTAGACAGAGTTTGAGACTGCTGTTTGAACCTACAGCCGAAACATAACTGCTTACATATTAAAAACTCTTTTCTGAAGAACCAACTTCATGTTTTATGCCCATACTTCGTATTTCTGTAAGACCGCCTTGTGATTCCAGCAAATCACATCAAACTACTGAGGTATCTAAGTACTGTCATGACCTGACACCCGAGAGACCTTGGGATAGTGTTCTACAACTTGATTGTGGGAGATTGTCTTTCAAGAGAGGTAGTGCATCTACGCACTGCCTGTGTTGAGAAGTGCATAAAAACACCATCAACAGAACTGGTGCTAGAAGGAGGACAGCGATCGGAATACTAGGCTATGGGATAAAGCTAAGCTGGATCGGATCGGATCATTCTCCCCGGAAAGGTTTCAAAGGATTCTACGATCAGCACCAAACAAGGGAGAATTTTAAGAATTGCAACTTCCCACGAGGGCAAAACGAACACAAGGAAGCAGCTTCGTCTCTTCCTTCTTTCCATCCCCCTCCATTTCACCTCCACCTTCACTTGGCTGGCCTTCATCTTCCACCCAACCATCTCAAACAGCATTGGCACACCTTCCTTCCGGCAGCCAGGGGTTCTCTCCTTTCCCGGCCCTTTCACCCCAAAGCACTGTCCAGGCAGCCATAGCTCAGGGGCAGCCTCAAATTGTGGTTGTATTGCCAATACAGCCCCAAATCCCTGTTCTCCAACAGCAAGCGCCACCTCCACCTCCCCTCATGGCTTGGCTTGCGCATAACCCTTCGCCAATACACTTGGCTGTTTACAATGATATGCCCAAGAATCTGGAGGGTTTTTGTTCAAAATTCCATCCACGTGACATGCAAAGAATAGCCGAAGAGCATATCAAGATATTTGAAACGGCGATTACCAAAATACAGGTGGGCCACGAGGACGTGGCGTGTCGCCTATTTCCGCATTCGCTGGGAGAAGAGGCCTTCTACTGGTACATCAATCTGCCACAGGGATCGATCACCTCGTGGACCCTGATGAAGAATGCCTTCCTACAGAAGTACAAGATTCCTGTCAACCCCGCTGACCTATACCAACAGTTCATGTCCATCAGAAGGGAGGTCAACGAACCCGTCGGCTCCTTCAATGATCGCTTTCACCGAGCTCACATGAGGCTTCAGGATCCGTACCTCCATAATGATGCGGCTGCTCTACCGGTCTACTATGCGGCCCTGGATAACCTCACAGCGGCATTGGTAAAAAAGATGTGCCCACCGCCTGCTACCTTACTGATTGCCTATGCAGAAGCTGTCATTGCAAGTGTGGATTTGGGACAAAATATATCCAGCCCTCTACCCTCTTTGGGGCCCATCGCCCATCCAATGCAAATTCAGGGGCTCAATCAGGCGTTTGCTCATCAAACTCCCTTCATAAACCAGGTGCCTCAATTGCCCATGGTGCCACATCCGGGGCAGCCGTTGAATTATGCGCCTCTAGCAACGTCTTACTCGCAGCCCCAGCATCAGTACAACTATTTTTAGATGGCTCCGCAACAACAAGCATATTCCCAACAGCCCCAGGCGCCGTTATACTTGCCGGGACCAGACTTTCCTCCAGCTTATCAAAATCAGCCGGAAGCCCCGCCCGCTTTTCTCCATAACCCGGCCCCGTTGCCTGGAGGTGTGGCCGAGAAAGACAAGCTAGAAGAGCTGACTGAAATGATTAAGAAGATGTCCACAGAGATGACGCATCTGAAGAACCAGAATAATCAGTTGCAGGCCTCCCAATGCAGCTTTCAGACCAATCTCAATCGGGACAGCCGGGAGTCTCGAGACAATGGAGACAACAGAGATAATCGGGAAGCAGGCACCTCCTCGGGGCAAAATTATGAGAGGGGGCAGAACTCCAACCAAAATGCAGAAAGAAGACCTTCTCAGAGGCAAAATCGCACATGGAACACCAGGCCCAACAACGGCGGTGTCCCCACGCCATTCGATCAACCAGCAGGTAATGACCAAACATCCAGCGGTGTGTATCTGGCCAAGGCAGCTTTGTCCGGATGTTGCCGACTTCACAAAACCAGCAGACATTTTGAGCTGGACTGCCCTGAGTTCCAGACAGTGGCTGAGATCTTCCAGGTAGAGGTACAAAATGTCGTTGATAATGCCAACTACAGGGACATTGTCCCATCGAAGCCCTACGACTCCTCATGTCTAGTGGTCAATCAGGCACCGTTTCCGCGAGGGGACCGTAATGAACCCGAAGCCGAGCCCACCCCCATCGAGGATGAGAAAGTGCCGGAGGTAAGTAATGAATCAACCTTAGCTCAACTTTTTGATTCGGTAGATAACGGTCTGGTGGATGAAGAAGAGTCATTTGTGGATGAGGTCCACATGTTCCATCAGCGGTCAAGTCCCTATCTCCTTAGGAATAGACAAGCCGGTGGACCCTTCACAACTTCTACCCCACCAAACAATTTCGCCACCCCGCCTGATCCAAATGCCAGCAATAACCCGGGGCTCCCTCGTATACCCACCTAATATCTCAACAGGAACCACTCCCAAAACCAACCGCAAGGTCAGCCTCAGAGCCAACCCCAAAATTCGCCTGGGCAAACCAAGACTCAAACTCCTAGTTCTCCCATAGGCCAGGCCTTTAGCTCTGAAATCGAGCAAATGGGTGAGTATGTGGCGGAGGAGTTCAAAAAGGTCAAAATTAGTTTGTCGGCCTTCGAATTGCTCAAGGTTCCTACCATGAGGCACGCCTTTTTTAGGGTTCTGAATGGGACTCCCTCATCTAGCACGGCACAAGAGACCCTGGCCAAGAGGGTAACCTTTGAGGAGCCTAGGAAAGATCACGAGATACCGAGCAACACTGGAAGAAGGAATCATATGCCCATAAATTACCCGGCTAGTACATACATTGAAAAGGAGCCAGAAAGGGCTGGTAGACAGCCTCCCAGGGACCAGCAACTTAAACAAACCAAGGATACAAGCAGTGACAGGAACAAAGGCTAAATATCTCAAATGGATATACCCTTGGGCATCCTCCAAGGGAGACCGGAAACTCCCTCGTTCCTAACTACCATTAGGGTCTTTGGGAAGAATTTGCACAACTGCTTACTCGATTCATGCGCGTCTGCCAACGTCATGCCCTTGGCCGTATGTAAGGCTCTTGGCATCACCCCCACGCCTTCAAAGAGAAAGGTTACCCAACTGGACAAAACAGAGATCAATATCGTGGGTGAAATAAACCGCATCCCCATGCAAATCGTAGTGGATCCCCGGATACAGCAGGTTGTAGACATCCAAGTGGTGGACATACCTGATGCCTATGGAATCATTCTGGGGAGAGAGTTCACCAAGGCCTTAAACGGATACACCGCCACTGACTTGTCTCACATGTGGCTGCCGTGGAAGGGGCTACCAAACCAGATTCGCATTGATCGTGAACCCCGGATGAAATATATGATCACGGAATACAACAATCTCAGTGAGGTGTTGTTCGCAGAGACTGACTTGGGGAATTACTACCCTTTTGCTTACCAAAATGAGCTTGACCTTCAGGAAGAATGGGCAGACGAAGTATTGCTGGTACTATGTAGTCCTTCGGCGGATTCCGAGCAAATGCCCCCAGATGAAGAAATATTGGCAGAAGCTGATGATGAGCTGGATAAAGATGACAACTGAGGATTGCTCGATGGCTTCCAGGAGTTTATAGAAAAATGCGTGAAAGATCAGCTTAGCCTAGGAGCTAGAACGAATTTCCAAGACTTATTATTGCCGAACTGGTGCAGGGTACACAATGCTGCTCACTCCGAATTTGACTGTTGCCTTTGTCGGGCAGCAGTAGAGCATGTTAAGAAAGTCGTTGCTCTTCCGACAAGAACACCAAGGGAGGCACCACCAGGACCCCCTGTTGATCGTTGCCTCGGCCCGAAAAGCCTCCCTAAGCTCACAAGGCCCGCTGTCCAGCCGAAAGAGAACGAAGGCTCAATCAAACCCAAAAATGCGGGATCCTCTGAGTGCTGGACGCTCTGATTTGATGGATCAAAATCAAGACAAGGAGCTGGAGTGGGAATCGAACTCATCAGCCCAACGGGTAAGACGTTTCTCACTGCCCATCGATTGCAATTTTATTGCACCAACAACGTGGCAGAGTATGAGGCCTTAGTCCTTGGCCTTCTTATGGCCTTAAAGAAAAATGTGAAAGTACTGCAAGTCTTCAGGGATTCCGCGCTTGTGGTTAAGCAGGTCAAGAAGCAGTACTCCTGCCATGATCGAAGACTTGCCAATTATAGACACAGGGTATGGGATCTCCTAGAGGGCCTAGATGCGGTCAAAATGCAACTGATCCCTCGTGCTCAGAATCGCACAGCTGATGCCTTGGCTCAAGCGGCCGGCACGTTACAGCCCCTCTCTTTGTCAGGGCTTAAGAAGTTCACTGTTGAGCTAACATCTACGCCATCAGTCCCGAACAATGTCACCCATCTGCAGGTCTTTAATAATGATAAGCATATCCTCCAATTCATCACGAGCTCTGATGTCTTTGCTGCCCAAATAATCGATGAAGCTGATCCACAGGAGGCTGAATTAGACATAGAAGGGGTTATCAATCTGAAAACCAACACGATCCCAAGAGGGATGGTTCAGCTAGAACATGTATTCGATTTGGATCAGATCAGGGATCAGGACCGGCAAACAAAAAGGGAGGCTATAAGTAGCCAGTGCAACGCTCACAACTTGGGAACGGCCGAGGATACCAAGAATGTTTTTATCGGGAAGGTATGTACGCCCAAAGAGAAGAGGGGAATCACGGATGCTTTGCGCAGATATCCTGACGTGGTGGCATGGAGTTACGAAGACTTGAAAACATATGACACCTCTGTCATCACACACACTATCCCTCTGAAGACTGAGGTGAGGCCATTCCGTCAGCGGTAGCGCCCTATTAATGCCTTGCTAGAACCTATTGTCTACAAGGAGGTGCAGAAATTACTTTTAGCAAGGATCATCTTTCCTGTTAGGCATTCCACGTGGGTGGCCAACTTGGTCCCCATCAGGAAAAAGAATGGAGAGATCAGATTATGCGTGGATTTCCGCAATCTCAACCGCGCCTCAGAAAAGGACAACTATCTAGTGCCTTCACTAGATGAAGTGCTGCAAATTGTCAATGGCTCCCAGATGATGTCGTTCCTTGACGGATACTCCAGATATAATCAAGTAATGGTACAATACGAGGATCACCACAAGACCGCATTCACTACCAAGTGGGGGATATTTGCGTACAGGAGAATGCCGTTTGGGCTCATCAGCGCCGGCGCTACTTTCCAACGCACCATGGATGTTGCTTTCAAGGACCTGATTGGCAAATGTATAATCATCTATATGGATGATTTGATCGTATTCTCCAAGAAGCGAGGTGATCACGTCTCCGACTTATGCAAAGTATTTCAGAGATGTTGAGAATTCAGGGTTTCCCTCAACTCCAAGAAGTGCATTTTTGGAGTGACCGAAGGTAGATTACTCGGGCACATCATCTTAGAGCAAGGAATCTCTATTGATCCTGAGCGCATTGAGTCGTTACTCAAGATTCAGCCCCTGGGCAGCAAGAAGGAATTAAAGTCTTTCTTCGGAAAGATTAATTTCATCCAAAAATTCATCACCGGCTTCACGGAAATAGTCAAACCTCTCAATGCCATGCTCAAGCAGGACGCTAAAGTTGAATGGACACCAGAGGCCAAACAATCCTTTGAGGATATCAAACGAGCCATTGCTGAGGCACCTGTGTTGGTCAGTCCAGATTATCTAAAGCCGTTCTATATCTATTCATTTGCTTCAGAGCATTCTTGTGCCAGTATGTTGACCCAAAAGGATGACGAAGGAAATGAGCATCCGATCACCTTCATGAGCGCACCCCTCAAAGATGCTGAATTGCGTTACCACAACATAGAGAAGCAGGCGTACGCTCTCGTCAGGGGAGTAAAGAAGTTTAGACACTACATTCTACGCAATAAGGTGTTCGCAATTGTCCCTGACCTAGCAGTCAAAACACTTCTCATGCAAAATGAGTTGGGCGAACGGAGGGCTAAGTGGGTCACCCTGCTCCAAGAATATGATATGGAGATCCAACCAATGAAATTGGTAAGAGGACAGGTGCTCACCCGTACAATGGCCGAAACAGCAACAGGGGCTGACCTGAACTCACGGTACAACAATATCAGCTTGAAGATGTCTCCCCGGGGGAGTGGTATCAAGATGTCGTTTATTATCTGCTCAATCATAAGTGTCCATCGCATTTGCAAGGAGTTCAGAAGAGGGCCCTCAGATTGAAAAGCAACGGTTATATGTTATAGGGGTCCATTCTCTATAAGAAGAATCATGAGGGCGTTTATCTAAGATGCCTCGACAAGGAGGAGGCAGAACGTGTTTTGAGGGAGTTTCACGATAAGTTTGGTACAGGCCATGGCTCAGGTTCTTCTACGGCCCATCAGATATTAAGGGCAGGGTACTACTGACCAACTGTCTTCAAAGATGCCCATGGCCATGTTCGTTCATGCCATACATGCCAGACGGCTGCCACCAGGGAGAGGAACGCTGCTGTCCCACTGCAGCCCGTGCTGGAGGTAAGGCCTTTTGCACAGTGGGGTCTCGACTTCATCGGTCCGGTAAGCCCTCCATCATCTGCGGGACACAGGTACATTCTGACCGCTACTGATTATTGTACTAGATGCACGGAAGCAATAGTTTGTAGGCATTGTACAACTGAAGTAGTTACTGATTACTTAGAAAGTTTCATTTTAAATTACTTTGGTTGTCCGTATGCCCTAGTATGTGATAATGGACCTGCCTTCGCTTCTTTAAAATTTGCCAGCTGGGCGTTTGACTATGGGATTGCCCTCAAATTTTCATCCAATTACTACCCTCAAGGTAATAGCCTTGCCGAGTCCACAAACAAGAATTTGATTACCATGATCAAGAAGCTGCTAGATAGGAATCCCAAGGACTGGCATACCCAGCTCCGTTTTGCCCTTTGGGCTGATCGCACCTGCCATAAGGCTGCCCTTGGTGATTCCCCGTTCCACCTTGTCTATGGCCTTGAGCCAATATTCCCCATCCACCTGAAAATTCTGAATCTTTAGTTCATCAATGACTTTTATGAAGGAGGAGATTGTAGGGAAGCTCGTTTAGCTGAACTTTTACATCTAGAGGAAGTTCGAGACCGCGCAATAGAAAATTTTGCCAAACATCAGGGCGTAGTGAAGAGATGGTTCGACCGCCGAGCCAAAATCAAGGCCTTCAGGATTGCAGATTTGGCCCTATATTGGGACAAGGCCCATGAAAAGAAAGGGGGACACAATAAATTCGACAAGCTCTGGATTGGCCCCTTTCAGATAGCTGAGATTTTGGGAGATAATTCCTTCCGCTTAAAGAACTTAACCGGTGAAAGCGTCCCGCTGCCAGTCAACGGGCAGCACCTGAAGCATTACTTCCAAGCTTGAGCTCCTTCGAGCTCTTCGTTGTAAATACATGTGCATAGGTTAGAATAGTTGCTTTCTTGCTTGTTGCGTTTTATTCGCGTCATTTTTTCTTTGTTTTCTCCCTCTCGGCAGTTTTGTTTCGAGAGAGGTTTCCTGCTCCTTTGTGGTGGCTGTGCTTGCCTAACAAGCGGTTCACTCTGCTGTCTGTTCTTTGTGTTCTCTGGCTAAACATTCACTCTAGACTATCGGTCTTTGCAGAGCTGTTTGTGAACGATTTCCCTGTCTAAATTCTGCTCAGAACTTGACCCTTCGACGGATCTTCTTACCCACATCTCGGACCTCGCACAAATTACATAATAAATAATTCTGAAGGACCGTGCTATGGTTGTCACGACACCCAAGTGAGTGAAAAATCCTAAAGTCTGCTCCAGTGACCACTGCAGTCTCAATCCCATTGTAGGCTTCAATGCTTACCCGGTCAAGCTAAATGGTAAAAGGGAAATGAAATATCAAAGCAAAAAGAAGAGAAAAGAAAACATGAAAAAGAAAAATAAACGACCGTATGGGTGTTCGGATAACTCTACAAGGGCTATGGACGCCCGGCCGGTAGTAGAGCAATATCCATGAGATTGTAGCGACAACTCCGCCGGGGCTATGGACGCCTGACTGGCAGCGGGGCAATGTCCAGGTTACTTTTGGTGTTAGACGACTTATGTAGCTCACTTGGTTCAAGTAATAACCTTGGTTACTATCCCGGGGAAAGGAATGAACTCACTTTGCACACACTTTCGAGATGTCATGTAAGCTGACCCAATTAAGGATCTTGCTCTCCCGGATACATCCTTGGAAACCGTTTCTGGTCCGCGAAACCAGAGATTCTGGGTCCTGAATGAATATTTATCCCTAGAACGCTCCAGAGCATTCTCCAGCGGAGTCGCCATTTGTTGTGCCCTCAGCACACATGCCCCGTTCGGAACGGGGACCCTCTTTTCCTTTTGCCTTGTCAGGTCTGTCAGGGCCGCCTCGTTTTGCGTGTGCCCCTTTTTTGACATTTTGCATGGTCCGTATTACCCTAAAGTTTCATCCTAAGATCGACCGTGGTTCCCCCCTTTTAATTTTGGTGCCCTCCGGGGCCTTGTGGGTTCCTTGGGCCATTCGGGCTTTGGGGCGGCCCTGCGCCCCTTCGGGCCCGGGCCTCCGGGGTTCCCCTTTCGGGTTTCCCTCCTGCATTTGCCGCCCCGGCGGCGTTTCCGAGGCATCTTTCCGCATTCCAGAAGCCGCCCTGCCATTGGCCGTTCGTGGCTATTCGGGGGGTTTCCCTGCCGGCCCCTGCTCCTTCGGGCCCCAGGAGCCGGAACTCCGTGCCCGGACTTCCGTCCCGTGTTTTCCGTCCGCGATGGCCATCACCCGTCCGCCGCCCGCCCTCCGGGCCCCGTGGTTTATTTCGCCACCGCCATTCAAACAAAGAGCAAAATCTGACGGCGGCGAACTCTTCGCTGCACTCCGCCATCCGGGACCCGGCCGTTCCGTCGCCACCACCGTCCGAAGTCACCAAAATTCACACAGCGGCCATCAGCTAGCAGCCTCCCGCTGGCCGGATCCTGAAGCCCTCGTCACCGCCGCCGACTCGAATTTGAATCTCACCGACTTTTGGCGCGGACGTACGAGGCATTAAATGCGCCATTAATGACCGAGGGGGTATATAAACCGAGGCCCGCCACTGTCATTTTAACTTGCGAATTTCAACGGATTAGAGCAGCGACCGAATTGGAGCCCATTGCAAACTGCACCATCGCGATCATCGACCCCAACATCATTCTGTCAACTCTGCCAGTGGATCCCATCATCGTCCTGCTTAGCGAGTTGGAGGTAGGCCATCCTCGTTCGCTCTCCCGTTATTTTTGATCGGTTTGGAGATTTAAATAAATTAAGCAACCAAATTAAATTGCATAAAATGAACACTCTCTGCGTTGCACACCAAACCCATGTCCTTGAATTTTCTGCGGCCCCTTCGGAATCGCCGTTTTCATCTCCCGGGACTTGTCCGTGTCGTGGGTGTTCTTCACACAGGGCGAAGAACGCCGCCGGGCCCGAGACCTTCCGTCGCCGTCAACATCCGAGCCATGAACCCCGCCGGCGGAGGACGGCCCTTCCGGGCCTGGCCCTCCGGGTTTCCCGTCCCGGGCTGCAGCCTTAAATTTTCCACCGTTTTTTTTGGCTATCCCCTGTTTCGGCGTCCCCCGGACCCTTCGGGCCAGGCCACCAGAGTTCCGTCCCCGGAACTCCATGACGGTTCCGCCGCTGCTCACGGCGGAACCCTGCCGGCTTCCCAGCCTTCGGGCTCTGGGATGTCCGTCGCCGCCGCCGTTATAATCAGTTGCAAACATCTTGCGGCGGTTGTCGAGGCGCGACGTCCCACCTTCCGGGTACCGGTCCATCCTTCGCCGCCGCTGTCGCTCGTGCGTCCTTGGGGATCCCCGGCGGCCGTCCACCAACGGAGCCCCGTGTCTCGGACCCCGGTTGCCTTTTCACCGCCGCTGTGCAAATCAATGACAAGTAATTGTTGCGGACTACTCCTCATACCGTCGCGTCTTCCGGACCCCGGTAGTCTGCTCACCGCCGCCGTTTGAAACGATCAAAATTACACGGCGGCCATCAGCTAGCAGCCTCCCGACCTCCGGGTCCCGGTGCCCCGAATACCGTCCGGTATAAACTGTGAAACCAAACCGAAACGGTCGACCTTTTTCTTCCCGGGTTCCGGCATCCGGGCTTCCGACTTCCGTCTGGTGTCCGCCGCTGCCGGCTTCCTTTGCCTGACTGCCTTCCGGCCTGAAACCCCCGGAGTTCCCTAAATCGACCCAAATCAATCCAAATTGAAAATCTGACTTCGACCCATGTCCTAGATCATGCCATTCTTCATCTTGGGTCTCTTAGAACATCAAAATTTTCCTAGCGGGTGTCTCCGGGAGCTTTCGTGCGTGTTTTCCCTTCCTGGCAGCATTCTTGTTAGGGAATCCGGCCCTCCCGGCCCGGATTGCTCATTTGCCCTAAAATGAAATCGGTATCGTCTGAAAATTAAGTTTATGATGCATTTTAATGGTTAGCTATAATATGCTCACAATACGGACTAACGTTAATGTTATTGGCGTTTTCTTGTGTTGACTTCGCCGTTTGCTTGCAGGATATATGGAATCGGCCGTAGGAACTTCAGGGGCCTCTACCGAAAAGGACAAGGGTAAGAAATCCGGAAGGGCTGCTCGTGGGAAAGATGACAAAGATCAAATGAAGTTTCAATTCCAGGGTGAGCTGATCCAGTCAAAGGTCTCGACTGACTGGAAGGAGATCTCAGACACCAATATAGGTCAGGTGGACATAAATGAGTTCACCCAGAGGGTCAAGGTCGACCCTAGAACAAAAAATGTGCGATTGATACGCCAAAGTGGAATTGCCAAAGCTGTCGGCTTCCCTCCCTCTCTGATAGCACCTGAGCTAGTAATGGCTTGCCGAGAAGCCTACCAGACGGACACGCGAACGATCGTGGACAAAGAAGGGAATATCCTTGCCGACATATCTTCGGAAGGAATTACAAAAACATTCCACATTCCTACATTCCCACATATGCACGTCCCCACTTTAGAGCAATGTCAGGCAGCGTGGGATGCCAATCCATTGGGCATCAAGAAGTCAATCAATATTTACTGGTTGAAAGAAAAACGGGGCAGTGCAGCAAAGGTCCCCCAAGAGCTGTTCCGCAGTGATTTTCACGAGGATTATCATGACCTGGTAACCATGCTAAGCAGGGTCATGGGCCTCCCAGCAGCCGCCTACTTCCAGGAGTGGATGGCTTACTATATTGAGCAAATCATACGGGGAGGCGAGGACGTGAAGACCAAGAGCTCGTTCGACTGGGGGAGTATTATCAACAACTGCTTCCATGAGCAGTTCGTGAATGTCAAGAAAAGTAACAAGTTCTACATGACCTCATACCTAGTGTACTCCTTGGCGGGTCAGAGACAGTATAGTGGACTCTTCACGGTGCCAGATGGAGATCACAAACGAGGGCTCAAGCCTTTTGACCGGTATCCTCAGCTACAATACCGCCACTTCAAGAAGGAGTACTGCCGGGTCAATGATGCCTTCATAGGCCACATCATTAGATTGATCGCCGGGGACTTCGAAAGAAGGGTGTCTCATAGCGCCAGGGCACTCCTGAAGGAGTATGCCTTCTTATACATTCAATTCCCTAAGTTCACCTACATCCATGCCCAGGGATTCACGGAACGGCCGAAAAGGCTGCCAAGATACCCGAACGACCGGATCATCCTCCTGGAGCTTTTCCGGCAGCTCCAACATATTCAAGCAGTCTTCAGCCAGAAACACGTAGCGGGGATCCCTTATCCCATGACCCTCGGCCGAGGCCTCTATCGGTTGCAAACGTCTCAATGCGCTGGCAACTCGGAAAAGGAACTCAAAGAGTATAACTTTGAATGGTACACGGCTCGCCCACGAATGGACCCCCACGGCCACGTCAGGAAAGCGCTAGGGCCGGCATACGCCCACCAGTACCATCTTGAAGATTTCTGGGCAGATTGTGCAGATGATAAGGAGGTTTGCCAGAGGCACTACATGCGAATGATAGTGCAGTTTTTAAGGAGGGTGCAGCTATTTCCAGTACCTGATCAGCTTGAGGAGGATGAATCCACCCTTGTGCACCCGAGGTACCCTGCGGTTGCCAACCTGGCAATCCCCTCCATCGACTGGGACGAGCAAGAGGTCGAGGACCTAGATACCATCACGTAGCCAATCATAGCTCGCACAAAGGAGTGGGTTGATGGGCAGGTGGCACAATTGAAACGACAGGGGGTGACCCTAACATATGAAGCTCTCAAAAGTGAGCCAAGCGCCACGGAGGACATTGCCGCCTCCCCATCAGCTGGCAAGACTTCCAAGTCTCCCCCTATCACCAAGTCCCAGAAGAGGAAAGAAGTAGAAACAGCACAGTCTGCGGACCCCAAAGAGCAAATAGCAAGGGGCATGGGAGGTTCATCCCCCAAAAGACTCAAGCAGACAGTGACTATAACAGAGACGCAACCCCCCTTGCTCCTTCCTCCCTCAACTGGTGCGCTGCCCGCTTCTCAGGCCGCAATAGCCTCATCTCCACCGGCGGTGGACATTTCTGTCCACCTTGTTTCTTCGCCCCCGGCTGGGTCCATAATTAATATCGACTCTTCCTCGAGCATGACTACGTCCCCTTCCTCTGCTGCCCCCATGTCCCCCATCACCTCCCTGCCTCTAGCAACAATACCATCGCCTCTTCCCCTTTCTAGCGTTTCCGAGGCCATTACACGGCACCTGCAGGGTCTTCCTCCTGAGCTCTCGCAACTCCTAATGGACCCCACTCTCCAAGTAGCCCTGGCCCAGGCCCTTGCAACATCTCAGCCTTCGCAACCACCAATAGGTCCCCCGACCATGGAGGCCACAATGCAGATTTCCAAGGACATGGATGAACTGGAATGGGAGGCTTCCAAGCCTGTCGAAGAGGAGGCCGATGATTATTATGAGCAACCTGAATTTGGGCGTAGAACCATCAACAAGGTGGCCTATGAGGAGGAGGAGACAGGCTCTTCTGAGGGCGGGGATGGAGAGGATGGCTCAGATGCCAAGGAAGTTATTCAAGTCTTCTTTGAGGACGAGGAAGAAGAGTTGGCTCAGCAGCCTAAAAATGTTGGGGAGGAAACAGAACAGTCGCCGCGTGGTGAGCAAGCGCAGCCGCGAGAGGAGCAGTCAAAAGGGGATATCATTGAGGCTAAGATCCACATGGTGAAAAGTCTAGAACTCGAGGCCGCTGAAGAGAAGAAAGGAGAAGGGGCAGCCAAAGAATAGGATCCCATTCAGGTACTGACCACCGAGGCACCCATTAAACACCTCGTACTGTATCCATACTCCGACGAGGAGGAGGATGTTGCCAGGGAAAAAGAAGAGCTTGAAAGGCAAAAGGAAGCAGAAGTCTTGCCTCTGGCTGAGACGGGTGAAGGCAGCCATGATACACCCGAGGATAAATCTGCCATGCCCGACTGGCTGGAAAAACAACTTGAAAAGGCTACTCCTGTCCTGAGCGACCCAAGGTCGAGGTTGGAAGCCATCTTGGCTCGATCTCTAGCCACAACAAAGAAGGAGAAGAAGCCTAAGGTCCGTTCCAGGATAACCATGGACGCTTCTGGCTCCCGGGCTGCACAAATAGCAACGCCAACTGTTGGCCAAGCCGGAGTAAGCTACAATATCTCCACAGTCAACTTAGGGACAGCAACCAGGGAACAAAAGGTCGAACATCTGGAGGAGTCGGTGGCCATGGTAGTGCACCTGATTAAACAAGACAAGGTTACCAAGGACGAGCTTAAGGCGCAGGTTGCTGCCCTAACTAACTACATCCAGCAGTGGTCTTCAATAGACGACCTCCCCACTACCTCGACGGCCACGCCACAGCTACTCTCCAAGGAGCAGATAGATAAGCTGGAAAGAAGAAAAAACTTAGAGAAGACCATGGAGGACTTGTTCCAGCAGGTTGCCGAGGTCGAAAACATAGGGATCGGCTTGGCTGTGTAGATAATCAACAAGTCCCTAGACTTAGTTCGGTCCTTGGAAAGCACGAAGAAGCTCTGCACCAGCTACCCTGCGATCTACGACTCTACCTTCCCGAAGGTTGAGGCCATCCTTCAAATGCCAGAAAGCACATGGGAAGAGAGGCTAGAATTGAAGAAGGAGGATCACTGGTTGGTTGACATATGGCGCAGAGATCTCATCAACCGTAAAGAGAGGATGGAGCAGATCCAAGGCAGGGTGGATCCAGATATTGCATGGATCAAGGAAATCCGAGCGGAATGTGCCGAGTACCTCAAGATGGTAACAGGCCATGATATGCCCATGGTGCAGTTGGATGCAGAGAAGGTCAGGTCATATTTTGAGGAAAGGATGAAGGACGGGACAGCCAGAGATATCACAACAGACTTCTTGAGTTTCGCTGCCCGTGCCTTCGATAGATCAGAGCTCTTCAGAGATCAGGGCTCAAAATATGATGAGGATTGGAAGCGGCTAGAAGAGAATGCCAAGGAATGGAGCTATCAGGCGTTGAGATGCGAGGTCCTCGAAGTAGACAAGCTCCAGGCCGTAATCCTCAAGTATATTGAACACGCAGCCTCCAAGGAGCAACCGAACAGCCCAGCCAAGGAAGAAGACCTCCCAGAAAGGTAGCTACAGCCAAAGAAACAGCAATCAGCTACAGGACGAAAATGTAAATAGTGTCATCCACTAGATGACGAAATAGGGAAAAGACAAAAGATGTTTTTTAATTGTAAATCTATTTGGGGGTAGGTGAAACCCTATTTTGTAATGAATCGTGGCCACACAAATAAAATGAATCTTGGCCATTCATTTGACTTTTGAAAAGCTATAAATAGAGCACTCTTCTCATTTGCAAAGGGAGAGTTGAGTTGTTGTAAAGGCATGTTGCTGAAATTTATGAGAAATAGCATTGACTTGGTGCATTTCTTTATTTTCTCTCATGTCTATTGATTCACTTCTCCAATATTAGATGTTAGCTTTAGATCTCTTTGTTGTTTAGTTAGCTATTCATGTTATTTGGATAATCTTAGGAATGTTGTTGGCTGTCCATGAAAATTCCTGCTTTGTTGATGATCCCTTAGTCCATACTTTTTGCTGTTTGCTGAAGGTAAATAGCTTTGCAAAGTTAGCCTGGACCTGATTTAAGTTGCCCCAAACACTTATCTTTAATTCATGCATGTATGTGGTGGATGAAGGATAAAAATCTACAGCCCTTAGAAGATTGCACAATTTCCATGATACTGTGAAATCCCTGGTTAAGTGGGATATTGTTTTGAAGGAATTGTCCATTGCAGGGACTCCATTATCACTGTTCGCAGCAAGCTTTAGGCTTAGGAACTTTTCTTCCCCTTCGCTCTTTTTTACTTTCTTTAGAAACTGAACAATACCAAGGTTCATTGCACATCATAAAGCAAAATCTAACAACTAGACGGAGTTTGAGACTGCTGTTTGAACCTACAGCCGAGACATAACTGCTTACATATTAAAAACTCCTTTCTGAAGATCCAACTTCATGTTTTATGCCCATACTTCATATTTCTGTAAGACCGCCTTGTGATTCCAGCAAATCACATCAAACTACTGAGGTATCTAAGTATTGTCATGACCTGACACGCGAGAGACCTTGGGATAGTGTTCTAGAACTTGATTGTGGGAGATTGTCTTTCAAAAGAGGTAGTGCATCTACGCACTGCCTGTGTTGAGAAGTGCATAAAAACACCATCAACAGATACCATGGAGAAAGGCTAGTCTTTGGGCTCTTTCATCAATCATCCTACCTTAAAACATACCAAAATCTCCTAGCAATTAGACATAGGAAGATTTAATATGACTTAAAAATAAATTATTGCCAAAGTGTAAACTTATGATGACTTACCCAAGCCTAGTACACACTCCCTCCCCATTAACCACTTAGACATATAGAAATTAAATGTAAATTTGCTGCTATTTTTAGTCATGTAGGTGTCCAATAAACCACTTGGTGGCATTTCCCTTCAAGTTTATTTACTTGAATGAAGAGAAAAAGTCCTTTGATTACAATTAGAGAATACATTTGAGCCCTTGGTTGTGTAACTGGTGGACCATAGTCACATTTAACACTTGTTACAAGGTTTAGGAGTTAAAATGTTAAGTAGATTTGATTTCTGATGGACACATTTGGATGGTAGTAACAATAGCTTGCAATCTATCAAGACTTGATTACCTTATAACCTGTGAAATTCTAGCGATGAAATGATAGATTAATCATAATGTCACCTTGGGATCACATCACCATGAAAGAACTTCATCCAACATCCTTATGAGTGCAGGTACCACCAAATAGGTATTTTGTCAGATATGTCTTCCTGAGCGAGGGAAATTCAGGAAGAGAAGAGGAAAGCGAGACATGTAGTATGTCTAAAAGAGGGAGATCAACTAGAGGTCAAAAGATTAGAAGAAAATTTTGTAAATGCATGGAATTTTTTCTTGCTGAAGGGGGGTCATGTTCTTATGATGATGAGAGCATAGGTAACGCTGAGGTTCCCTTGACGTACAAACATCTACAAAAACAATGGGTACCCAAGGAACTTCCTCCAATAAACACCAATTTTTGTGTCAACGAGAGGATATATCACATTGCACCATCGTCATTACATGGTTTAGACCCATTTTGCATGGAAGACATAAAGGTCTATTACAAAAAAGTTATTGAATTGATGGAGTATGTTGGACCCTGTTATAGTTACAAAGATTGGATGCAATTGGTTCGATATACACGAAGTATGCGTAGGTATGCACTGCTAGAAAATTATATACAACTAAAAGATAAGGATCAAAATAAAGGAGTGGCTATGAACATTGACGGAAGGCCAAAAGCATTAAGGAATATTGTAGGGTTTATAAACAGTACACAGTACAAATTAGATACAAGTAAAATGTTTTATTATTATGTTTTTTCATAAATTTTTTGGGTTAATTTTGATAATGTTTTTAATATTCTTGTTGCAATCGACTGATTAGGGAAATGCACCAGCAGTAGAGGAGAGCATCCATAGTGAGGTGCAGTCAATATTTTGTGATGATGACATCGCTTATTCAACAAACCCTTTCGATACGATAAAGAAGCTCCAAAAAAAATGCAATGAAGAAATGGCTAAGTTGATGCTCATAGTGCTTCAAACAGATGAGATAAGAGAGAGGGTTAAAGTATTGACTGAGAGATTACAAAAATTGCAAGTAAGTTGTCTTGAGGTCTTTAATTATAACATAATTTCATTCATGGTTTTATATTTTGTACTCTTTTATGTCATGAACTAAAATATGTGTTGTTTTTACAGGGTTATTTGCCTCCTCATGATGCTCCTAGGCATGATCAAGGTACTGCAAGGGCTTCTCGAGGAGTAAGGGTTGGTACAAGTGTCCATCCTAATCTTCCTACGCATACATCACATCATCTAACCCCATCATCTGTGCCTATATTGTCATTTGAAATGTCAGCAACACATACCATGCAAGGATCCGTTAATGCACCCTCTGGTAGCGAACACATACCATAACATGCGTGAGGACATGTACCTGGGGATGGAGAGGCCACTAGTACTGGTGATGTTTTAGTAGCATTTCCTAGATATTCTTGTATTACTAGTACGGGAACATTGCCAGTCACACTTGTGGTGACCGAGGATTTCGTTCCCATAAAGATAGAGAAGGTCCTAGGTACTTTAAAATGTTTTAATTATTATTCTATATAATCCAATTGAAATTTAATTATTGATCGCTCTTTTTAGACTATTGATCCCATGATCATTTTGTAGGAAATGATGTTTTTTATACACATCTAAGTGATATTACATTGGATCTCTTCGGGCCCACCATACATACACGGTGGAATGCCCAAAATGAAGATTTAAAAGATGTTCTCATTAACCGTTTAGTTGTGTTGTTCGGTGATAAAACATTCAACTGATCCAAGGTCCTTAAGAAAGCTGGTACCTATCTAAATTATGCGAGGGACCAATATAGGTCACATTTAGAGAAGAACAAAAAGTACGAGCATCCCCCCATGATTTCGGAGAGGGAGTGGAAGGACCTGGTGTCTGATAGAAAGGAGAAGGATGAAAAGAAAAAAAGGAAAGATACCACCGGGCCAAGGAAGGTATGTTTTAGGCTTTTAGCCATAGTAGCAAGGCAATGAACTATTTGATAAAATGCTTTGGTAGACATGTATGAAAAATGCAGTAGCATAGACAAGGCAATGAACTGCTTGAAAAAAATGTCTCAAAGAAATGTATTCTCATGGTGATTGAATACCATGGCGAATGCCATGACAAGGAAATTTCTATGGATTGTCATGGCATTCCATCACCATGAGACTACATTTCTTTTGGGCATTTTTTCAAAAAATTCACTGCCTTGTCTATGTTATTGCTTACTATTATGCTTTGGTAGATTTTTTCCAAGCATCCATAGCTTGTTTGAAAGCACCTGTTTTAGAATTTTAGCCATAGCAGGAAGGCAATGAACTATTTGATAAAATGCTTTGGTAGACATGTATGAAAAATGCAGTAGCATAGACAAGGCAGTGAACTGCTTGAAAAAAATGTCTCAAAGAAATGTAGTCTCATGGTGATGGAATGCCATGAAAAATGCCATGACTAGAAAATTGCTATGGATTGTCATGGAATTCAATCACCGTGAGACTGCATTTCTTTTAGGCATTTTTTCAAACAATTCACTGCCTTGTCTATGTTATTGCTTACTATTATTCTTTGGTAGATTTTTTCCAAGCATCCATAGCTTGTTCGAAAGCACCTATTTTAGGTTTTTACTTTTTAGCCATAGCATGAAGGAATTGAACTGTTTGATAAAATTCTTTGGTAGACATGTATATATGAAAAATGTGGTAGCATAGAAAAGGTAGTGAACTATTTGAAAAAATTCTTCAAAAAAATGTGGTCTCGTGGTGATGGAATGCCATGACAAGAAAATTGCTATGGATTGTCATTGCATTCCATCACCATGAGACCACATTTCTTTGAGGCATTTTTTGAAACAGTTCACTGCCTTTTCTATGCTATTGATTACTATTATGCTTTGATATATTTTTTCCAAGCATCCATAGCTTGTTTGAAAGCACCTATTTTACACTTTTAGCCATAGCAGCAAGGCAATGAACTGTTTGATAAAATGCTTTGGTAGACATGTATGAAAAATGTGGTAGCATAGACAACTATCACCATCTGATATTTATGCAATTGTAGTATGTTTTGTGCAATGTAATCAGTGATATGAATATAACCAACAAAAATCTATTTTCTATAATTCATGGATTGAACTATGTATTTTATTTGCTCTCAATGTCTGTATGCTATGGAAATGCCATTAATTTTTTATAAAAAAGTAGTATGCTATGTGTGATACTATCAACAATGTAATTATATACAAATTACTCTTTCTTTTTACATAATCTAACGTATTTCAAAATTTTCATAGGCTGCCCGACACATCGAAGGCAACAAAGGAAAGACTAGAAAATCAAGGGAAACACAAACTTGGCTCTGGTGGTTATATGAAATTAGCCACATGAATTGTAAGTATCAATAAATGAAATATTGCATCCAAATTATAATAAATTGAAAACAATTTTGGTTTTATCACACCATAGAAGCAAAATTCATGATCTTATGGAAAAATATAGGGCTTTGAATTCAAAAAAGTTCCCACAAAAGAGGACCTGAAGATTTCCTTCCAGCAAGGCTATGGAGTCGTGGTTGAACACCTAGGATTCTTGACTGGGAAAACATAATCTTCCATTGCATCCGACACACAGGTAAGTAAAATCAATAAAGTTTATTTAAAATTGAATACTTGTGCAATCTATTCAATATTAATTTCCAACATAAAGTAATTACATGCCTATTTTTTTTAAACATTCACGCATTGATAATACTGCACATGACATTGGAATGTAGCTTGGTGAGGGTGGAGCACAACGTGTAGATGAAGGTCATGGTGTGCATCCCAGTACTTTAGAGCATGTAGAACGTGATCAACATGTTGAGCATGATCAAGCTAGAGAAGATCGAGAATATGATGTGGCCCCATTAGGTAAAGAGGACCACTCTAAAGTTCTTTTAAACATATTTAATTGCAATTGGTGTATTAATTAATGTAACCTTTCATGTTTGAACTTTAGAGCATGTAGAGCATGATCAAAATGTTGAGCATGATCAGGCTAGAGAAGATCAGGAACATGATGTGGCCCCATCAGGTAAAGAGGACCACCCTCATGTTCTCTTAAACATATTTAATTTCAATTGGTGTATTGATTAATGTAACCTTTTGTGTTTCAACTACAGATCAGAATTTAGAGGGTGTTCAACATGTTGAACATGAGTCTATAACAAAAGTTCAGGAACATGATGTGGACCCATCAAGTAAAGAGAACCACTCTAATGTTATTTTAATTAATGAAATACTTGTAACAATAATAATAAAACATATCAGTTTAACATTTCTTTCTTGTTGCAGCAGATCATCCCCCCTTGCAGTGGCATCCACATCATGAGCATAAGACTACATATACATTAAGATCATGAGCACAGGGCAGAACAACTAAAGGGGGGACATATATTGATTTAGAAAACAATACTCCACTTCAGCTTTATGTAGCTTTAAAAAAGAAACAAAAAAAAAGTGATTGTAATCATATCATGACAACCATATTTTTGATAATAAGTAAAAATTGAAAGAATGAATATTATATGTTAATGAATGAATGTGAGTATGTTAATTAATGAATGTTGTATGTTAATGAATGAATGTTATATTTTATTAATGGATGAATGAAAGTTATATGTGGATGAAGGAATGAATGTTATATGTTATTAATGGATGAATGAATGATTAATGTTATATGATTGGGTATGGGGAATTGAGAGTGATGTGAGGGGGGGGGGGCCAAATGAGCTTCCACCGTCATGTGGTTGGCCCTGTTAAGTAGAGAATATTAAACTATTCTCGAAACAAAGAGAAGCTCAATAAGGTAATGCACTTTTCAATATAAGAAATGCATCGTTTGAAGCATCAAACCAATATGCAGTATGTATGTATGATTAGTTGTCAGTCTCCACAATGGTACATTTCCACAATTTAAAAAATAAAAAATAAATTGATGCTTCGTCGTAATTTCGAAGAAACACACCGACGAATCAATGAAAAGGTTCGACGAAGTTTCTATAGCTGCGACGAAGGTTTCTTCGTAATTCCTTGCCCATTTTGTTGCCATTTCGATGAACTTTTGGTGTTGTTTTGATGCTACTAGCCCATTTCGTCGCACTTTCGATGAAATTTGGTGTTCTTCTGACGCTACTACTTGTTCTTTTTGTTGCCATTTCGATGAACTCTCGGTGTTGTTTTGACGCTACTACTTGCCTATTTTCGTCGCAAGTTCGACAAACATTTGGTGTTGTTTCAACAATACTCCTTTCCCATTTCATCGAAATGGTGATGAACGTCTAGTGTTGTCTCCACGCTACTCCTTGCCGATTTCATCGAACTGGCGACAAACTTCTTGTGTAATTCATCGGTGGATACACAAAGTGTTCGTTGATATTCCAATGAAAGTCCGAGCGATTTCATGATGGAGATGACCGATGATTCTTTGCTGTTATTTCGATGTTTAATTTGTCGTCGGCCTTTTGACAAAAAAACAATGACGAAAATATTTTCCCCATTTCGTCGCTTGTCCAACAAAGATTTTTTGAACTACCGACAAACGGTCATCAAAAAATGGTGTCAAATTCAGTAGTGTATTGAGAGTTTTAGAAGTATTTGTGCACCTCTAACTGAAGCAATGAGAGGAGATAGAAAAGAGTTTAAGTGAACTATAGGAGCATCCAAAAGTTTTGATATGTTGAAGAATAAATTTATAGAGCAACTTGTTTTGGCCCTTCCAAATTTCAATAAGGTCTTTCAGGTAGATTGTGATGCTAGTGGCATTGCCATAGGAGTTGTTTATTTTATTGAGAAGTTAAATGATGCTAAGAAGAAATATTTAATTTATGATCAATAGTATTATTCTGTAGTTTAGGCTTTGAAGAAATGGAGACATTATTTGTTTCCAAAATAATTTTTTTTATATACTAATCATCAGGCTTTGTAGTATCTCAATAGTCAACGAAAGTTGAATCAAAGGCACTTAAAATGGGTTGAGTTTTTGCATAGATACTTTTGTTTTAAAGCATAGGAGTGGAACATCAAACAGAGTTGCAAATTCCTTAAGTAGAAGGAAAATTTTGTTGATAGAGATGAATATAGATGTTGTTGGGTTCAATGAACTAAAGAGTTTTTATCAAAAAGATCTAGACTTTGCCAAAGCTTTGAAGGCTTGTTTGGAACCTGTTACATTGGATAGGATGAGATGGTTGGATTTTTTATTCAAGATGGGATGTTGTTTACAGGAAGCCAATTGTGCATTCCAAGGAGTTCTATGAGAGAGAATCTAATCAAGGGGAGGCATAGTGGAGGATTGGCTAGACATTTTGGTTGAGATAAGACCATTTCTCTTGTTAGTGAGAATTATTATTGGCCATAGTTACAACAAGATGTGAAGAAGTTTGTAAAAAGTTGCAAAGTATGTCAGATGGTGAAAGGAACAAGTTAGAATAATAGATTGTATCGTCCATTACTTGTACCTGAGAGGCCATGGAGGATATTAGCATGGATTTTGTTCTTGGCTTGACAAGGACACAAAGAGGGCATGATTCCATATTTGTGACCTGGTGGATAGATTTTCAAAGATTGCACATTTAATTCTATGTCATAAGACCAATGATGTTCATGTTGCAAAGTTGTTTTTCAGAGAGGTGGTGAGGCTACATGGTCTACCAAAGAGCATAGTCTTAGACAGAGATACCAAATTTGTTTGTTATTTCTAGAGGACAGTATGGAAGAAGTTGAAGATAGATTTGAAGTTTAGTTATGTTAGAAGCTATGGATGTGTTGTTGATATGTGGTTGTCATTGATGTCAACACTATAATTATAATTTTGGTATTAAAGGTTGTATATGTCGAGGATATTGATAAAATTGTAAAAGAAAGTGTTTCAGGTTCCCATATGAACTATGTAGGTCATGAAGGTGTTGTGTTATGTATGTTGAAGATCAGTTGTTGTGGTTTAAAGGGTTTTTTGCTGAGTATATCTAGATCATCTTCTGGAAGTTTTAGAGGTTTGCGTGAAGATTTGATCATGCTTTGATCATGTTGTGGTTTGATAGTGGGTGAATGCATGAAGTTGGGTTACAGTTTTCTAGCCAATTTCCAAAAAAAAAGAAAAATCATAATGTGAGTGCATTATAATGCACTCACGTTATGGAAATTTAAAAGAAAAAAAAGAGTTAAAGTGATTCATTTTATGTCGATTGTTCTTCTACTTTTCCTATAGCCAAAAACCCTCATTTTCACACTTGCATTCTAGGAGGGATTGAGATAAAATCTTCAACAACAGTTGTTATTTCTTTGCAAGGATGGTGCCACGACAATGAAGAGGTGGGAGAGGTAAGTATTGTTTTCTATTTGCTTTGAATTTCTTAGTTTTAGGTTGATTTTGTTAGTTTTAGGTTATATTTGATATATAAATTTTTGAATTTGTAGGAGATACAAATGAACCCACAAACCCACAAAATCCTCAATAAGAAGGGCAACCAAATCCTGAAGAACAAAATCATGAACAAGAAAATCAACCTCAACAACAAACTCCTCCACCAATCCCTCAACACCCTCCTGGCACTCAACAAAATTTAATGAGTGAGATTGAGAGAAAAAAAAAATTGAGGATTTTATTAGGAGATTGAGTGATCCAAATGGTTCAACCGTAGAAAGAATGACCCTCACAAATTCATTGAAAGATATGTTAAAAAATGTGGAATCAATTAGCAAACAAATTACTGGATGGCAAGATAGGAGGCAGGCGGCTAGGGCATATTATGTAGATAAACTATAATATATAAACAAGTAAAGAATTTAAAAATTACAAAAGGTGATTTGTGTTCATTATTCACTGACCCACACACAAATAAAAAGCTTACCCTCAATGTGAAGAGGTTTCCTATTCATTAGTGTCACCACAAAGAGATTAGGAACTACTTTTATGATAGGTGGTACATGGTCTTTGATGACCGACCGTGCAACAATTATGAAGTCCCCTAGTATTTTCTTAGGAAAATATACAGTGAGTTCATATTGAACAAAATCCAAAATTATTTTGATATGAGGGACTTCTAGGGGAGAGGTGGGGGGTCAGCTTAGGATAGACTCGGTGCACAGCCAGATCCTACATGGCAAGGGAGACGAGCTCTCGCTAGGCCACCTTGTGAGCATGTTGTTATTCCTGCCATTGCGAAGGAGAGTGTTGATGTAGAGACATTGCAGGTGATCAACACTTTGACCTGGAGTGTCATCCATCATACTAGCCCTATTCTATAGCACCATGCAGGGGAGTCTTTGAGTGGTGGCCTTCGAACCCATGTGTGTCAATCTTGCGGGGCGACTTGTTCATATGACCCCATTGGAACTTAGGAGGTTGTTGCAGAGGATCTGTATACAGCTATGGTGATGGAGAGGGAAACTAATATTTTTCATGATGTATATGGGTATGTGTAGGATCATCATGGAAAAAACAAGCCCTTAAGTGGCAAAAAATTTAGAAAAATCAGAATTAGGCAACCTGACATAAAAATTTGAATAAGTTATCTATGTTATTTCAAAAATATGTAAGAATAGAATCTGTAGCAAATTGAATTTAGTTTCTAAACTACTAGGTTTATTTTTATTTTTTAAATCTATTTGGTGAAATTTTGAAATTTCAATGCAAGTACTTAAATTCAGGGAAAAAAGTAGGTGTCTGTTTGACCACCCTAACTATAATAAAATGATAATATTTTTTTTATAATATTTTAGAAATAATTAGAGAATGCATGTTTGGATGTGATGCATATTTTTTTGTAATTTTTTCCCAAGTAAATAATTAATTATGAATTTTTTATTACAACTTTTAAAAAATATAAAAAACTCATATTTCTGACCACCTTAACTTGGTAAAAACTTTATGAAATTTAATTTGTCTTGTTTTAATCCTATAGTATGTGAAGCAAAGAATGTGATAAATGTTTTGGATTCAAAAAATGTGATACCATTTGAAAGTTATAGATTTTTTTCAATAAACCTATCAATCAGCACTTTAGTCGTAATTCAAATAGAAAATGAATAATAATTATTTATTAAATTCAAAGTAAAGCATAATTTATATTGGTGGAAAGATGAGAATCTCCTTAAAAAACCCTTTTCATTTCATCAATTTTGGGTAAAAGAATGTCGTCAACCACATACCCTACAAATACCCATCATATTGCCACTTTTTGGCCCATCATGATCCTACACATACCCATATGGAATTGATACTCAGGTAAAAGTTAGCATGTTCATTGAATTTAATTTATTAAATTTGAATTTTGAAATGCAAGATTAACTAATTTAGTTTTGTGATTTTAATAAAATTGTAGGGTCACAGTGTTGAGACTAGATACATCGGCCCTCCACCTACTTATTTCTATAGTACACCTATTGGCGGGGTATGTAACTAGTAAGCAATTATAAATTTATTACATGTTAATAGAATTGTTTTATGAATGGTATTTTAATATGTGATTTTGGATGTTGAACAGGGTAATATTGGAGGTTTCAAGGGAACACCTCCTAGTGCTAGTGGATTTACTCAAACCTTCACAGAGGTAATAAAATAAAGATTTTAACTAATGAATTGTACTTAATAGATCTGTGTAGTTTATATTCATATCATTGGTTACGTTGCATTACTTCACATTCCATAACTAATAACTAGATGTTGATAGATGACAAAATTTCAATTTCAATATATAGTTGTTTAGAAAGTCAACATAAGCAACTTGATGCAATTTCTTCACATGGAGGCATGTGCTTGCAAAGGTTCACCTGCAAGATAAACTATGGATGCTTCGAAAAGGTCAATGAAACCATAATAGTAAGCAATAGCATAGACAAGGCAGTTAGTAGTTTCAAAAATTTCCTCCAAGAAATGTAGTCTCATGGCACGATGGAATTCCATTCCATCACCATGAGACCACATTTCTTCGAGGAATTTCTTCAAAATTCTCACCACCTTTTCTATGATACCAAATTTTTCATACATGTGCACCAAAGAATTTTATCAAACTAATCATGCTTCCTTGCTACTATGGCTAAAAGCCTAAAATAGGTACTTCCCAACAAACTATAGATGCTTGGAAAAATATCTACCAAAGCATAATAGTAAGCAATAATTTACCATAGAGAAGGAAATGAACTTTTTGAAAAAATTCCTAAAAGAAATGTGTTCTTATGGTGATGGAATGCCATGGCATTCATTTTTTTTTAATGGCATTCCATCACCATGAGACCCCATTTCTTTTGAGGCATTTTTTCAAACAGTTCAAGTTGCCTTCTCTATTCCACCACATTTATCGTACATGTCTATGAAAGAATTTACTCAAATGATTCATCGGATTGCTGCTATGGGTAAAAGCATAAAAGCACATCCTTTTGAACAATATATTGATAGGGAAAATAGTAAGCATGATATAATAAGAAATATATAGTTTAATAAGTACTCAAAATCTTGTTCATTAGATCTCATACACTATAAGTCATGATGTGGATTGCTATTGTAACCTTTTTGTGATTAAATAATTTTTATTTTTAATTTCAGATGTTGGTTGTGGAAACACCTCCAAATTTTACAAGGGTAATGGGTATTGGTGTTTCATCCGCGTTTCATCTGCTATACAATCCTTGATGGCTTTGTTAGGGGAGGTATGAGGCAAATTACTAAATTTCAATTTACATTCATTGTTATAGATGTTAGTTCGAGTGAAAAATCAAACCAAATTATTGATTCGTAGTCTAATTTCTATTTGGATGGTTTATACAGGGCTTGAACATGCCTCAGCATAAGTATGCAAATATTTTCCTCGTGGAGAGTGATCGTGAGATGGTTGTAAGTGATTTTTTTTAAAATATATCATTTTTTATAATGTAATTTCTATATATTAATGTCTTTACTTCTTAAATTGTAATAGTTAAAACTTTACCAAGAGCTTAACACTAGTAGGAGGAGTAATAGGAGCACTCCTCGAGTACAACATAGATGAGTGACATACCTATCGCCATCTGATCAACTAATAAAGGGCAAGAGTTTATTTTGAGAGCCTAGAGAGCAATGACTTTTGATTCCAGAGCCCTTTGTTGTATACCTACATGGCAGTTTTGTACATATTTTGTATTGGATATATTTGGCATTGTATGCCTATATGGCATTCTCGTAAGCCTATATGGCTATTTTGTACCTATATTTTATACTTATATCAATATATATTGATGTATACATACATGGCTATTTGGTTAATACAAATATTTTTTATCGATGGTGTCCATATTTGCATGTTATAAATTCATGGTTCAATAGATATGAGTTACATGTATTCAAGTGTATACTTTACAACGTACGTGTATTCATAGTGACTTACGTGTGTTCCAATGTATACTTTGCGACATATGTGTTTTCATGTGTATACCAGGTTGTATTCATGCATATACTTAGTATTAAGTTGTGTATACCATGTATTCGTGTGTATACTTGAAGGCATATGTGTTTGTGACTACTTGTCCTTCCCTTATTCACATGTACATGCTTGACTTATTCACATGTATACTTATTAATTGGTTAGCCATAAAATTGATCATTGTTGTCCTTCATGGTTTTTCTTGAATAAATTAATTTATTGGTGGTAAACAACTTTATCTAAAAGCAGAAAACACATTGTCAATTGGTATTCTATGAAATGATTGATAAAAATATTCCAATATATTTAATCCTTTTATTGGAACAACTCAATTAAGCAAAGGATATGTATAATATTTTTCCTTTTAGATTAGAAATGAATGGAAGTTTCAAAAAGTATCCTTGATATTACAAAAAATATATGTGTTTATACACTTCAATTGTGCACTCACCCTTTGGTTCTTTGAAAGAAAAATCTACCTATTCCATTGTTACACTGCACAGGTAAACCAAATTTTGTATTATGGAGCTATATTAAGCTACCACTCTCAAGACCAATGTAACAATGATACAAAATAATGTTTGAGATTGGAAGAAGACATCAAAATGGCTAGTGTACTAAAAAAATTCTTATGATTTATGAAGAACACTGATAACTCTATTCAGTTGGATTCTTTTTTCAAAATCATACAAATTGAACCCTAGCATAAATAGACTTTGTGTATCAAGCTACTACAATTCAAGTTTGAATGATGAATATTTATGATGCATGTTTTAAATGACAATAAATTTTATGGTGGTTTTGTTGTTTATATGATGTTATGTGATATTCTAATCCTAATGCATGCTTCTAGGCTACATATATATTTATATTTTTTTTTACATGATTTTTGTACCAATGAACCCAAAAAGAAATGAACCCCCCTCCAAAAAAATTTGGCCTAACCGGTGAACCAAACCCCTAAACCCAAACCCGAACCTCAAAAACTATTCCAACACTCTTCATTTTTCCTACACAAACTTAATTGACCACCAAATTATGCTGCCTCTTCACTTTACCCACTTTTACTCCCTCAAACATCTCTTTTTATTCAAAACCCTTGTTTTCCCAGCTAGGGCATCATGCCATAACATACTTTTGACCTCCCCTATCCTTGAAAACCTTTTGAACACATCAAAATCCACAACCTCGCCCTATTTCCAACCTATTCTAACTTATTTTCAAGTAATTTATTATTTTCACCTCTTTTACGCTTGCTTTTAATGGGCCTCAATTTTGAATTTGGAATAGGGGAAGCATTAGTAATCTCTTCCAATGCCTTTACCAATGATATTTTCTTATTCTTACTCACTATCCTACTTATATCGGGCCCATATCACCAAGACACAACCTAAACAATAGATGGAATGGCATATTTCAACATATTACACTCGAACCCTTAAGGGATAGATCTGGTTGAACGTAGCTCAGAGCGATTCCATGTGTTTGGGTGTGAAATAGGACCATGCCTAGCGTAAACATACCTATTCAGATGCATTGGAACAGTTCATTTAGTCACACGAGTTGCAAAATGAAAGTTGCACCACTTTGCAACTTTCCACTGCTTCCATTTGACACTTTTTCCATCAACTAAAAATTGGACACCATAGGAACAAAAACTGAGAGATTTTATAGTAGAGGGGCTCAACACAACCCCATAGGATCAGATGAGAAGTTTCTAAGTTCCATGGTATCCGACTAACAACATGTTGAAGTTTGTAGCCATTTTCAACTTTGGACCCCTCAAGAGATCGATCTAGTTGAACATAGCTTAGAGAGATTATGCGTGTTTGGGTGTGAAAGAGGACCATTCCTAGTGTAAAAATACCTATTTTTATTCATTGAAATAGTTTGTTTGGTCACATGAGTTGTAGAATGAAAGTTGCACCACTTTGCAACTTTCCACTACTTCTATTTGACACTTTTTCCATCAATTGAAAACTGGACAGCACAAGAAAACTACTCCAAGATAACAAAAAAAGAGAGAGGTTATTATAGAGGGGTCCAACATAATCCCATAAGATTAGACGAGAAGTTTCTAAGCATCACAGTATCCAAGGAACAACATGTTGAATTTGCAGCCATTTTAGACTTTAGACCCTTAAGGGATCGATCTGGTTGAACGTAGCTCAAAGTGATTTTGCATGTTTGGGTGAGAAAGAGGAACATGCCTAGCATAATAATACATATTTAGATGCATTGGAATAGTTTGTTTGGTAACACGAGTTGTAAAATGAAAGTTGAACCACTTTGCAACTTTCTACTACTTCCATTTGACACTTTTCCATCAACTGAAAACTAGACACCATAGGAAAACCACTTTGAGATAACAAAAATTGAGAGGTTATTGTAGATGGGTCAAACACAATCCCATAGGATCAGATGACAAGTTTCTAAGCATCACGATATCTGAGTAACAACATGCTGAAGTTTGCAGCCATTTTGCACTTTGGGCCCTCAAGGGATCGATTCAGTTGAACATAGTTCAAGTCGAGTCCGCGTTTTTGGGTGCGAAAGAGGACCACACCTAGCATAAACATACCTATTTAGACATGGGTGAGTGCATGAAGTTGGTCGTACTTTTGTGGCCAAATGGGAAAAAAATTGAAAAGAGATAACGCGAGTGTATTATAACGCACTCGCGTTATGTGATTTTAAAAGAAAAAAAAATGTGAAATTTGTATCATTTTCTTTTTACTATTTCTTAGCTCTTCCCATGGCCAAAAACCCTCACTTTTGCACTCGCATTCTAGGAGGAATGATTTCTACATATTTCATCAACAACTGTTGTATTTTCTTTGCAAATATGGCACCACGACGATGAAGAGATGCGAGAGGTAAGTATTGTTTGCTATTTTTCTTTAGTTTGTTAGTTTGAAATTGATTTTATTTTTTTTAGGTTAAATTTGATTATTTTTTAAAAAAATTGTAGGAAATCCTACAAATCCTCAACAAGAAGAGGAGGAAAATCCTCAACAAAATCCTCAACAAAATCAACCTCCCCCACCATTCTCTGAACACTCTCCTGGCACTCAAGAAAATTTGAGGAGTGAAATTGAGAACAATAGAAAACAACTTGAGGATCTTATCAGTAGGTTGAGTGATCCAAATGCTTCAACCACAGAAAGAATGCTTCTAGCAAATTCATTGAAAGATATGTTAAAAAATGTAGATGCAATCACCCAAGAAATATATGGATGGCAAGATAGGAGGCAAACAACCAGGGCATATTATGTAGACAAATTATCATATAAACAAGTAAACTATTTAAAAATTACTAAAGGTGATTTGTGCTCTCTATTCACTCACCCTAAAAAAAATTAAAATCTTACTCTCAATGCAAAGAGGTTTCCTATTCATTGGTGCCACCACCAAGAGATTAAGAACTATTTTTATGAAAGATGGTATATGGTCTTTGATTACCCACCATGCAATAATTGTGAATTCCCCCAATATTTTCTTAGGAAACTATATAGTGAGTTTGTATTTAACCAAATCCTAAATTATTTTGATATGAGGGAGTTCCAGGGGAGAGCTGGGGGTCAGCTAAGGATAGGCCGGTGCATCGCCAAATCCTACGTGGCAAGGGAGATGACCTCTTGCTAGGCCACCTCATGAGCATATTGTGATGCCTGTCGTTGCGAAGGAGAGTGCCGACATAGAGACATTGCAGGTGAATACAACTTTGACCCGGAGTGTCATCCATCACACTAGCCCTATTGTACAATGCCATCCAGGGGAGTCTTTAGATGGTGGCCTTCAAACCTGTGTGTGTCAATCTTGTGGGGTGACTTGTTCGTATGACCCTACCGGCACTCAAGAGGGTGCTACGTAGGATCCATATGCTACTACATAGCTTGATCCATATACATCTATGGGGATGCAGAGGATGACTGACATTTTGCATGATGCATATGACATTGACACTCAGTTAAAATTCAACATGTTCATTGAATTTAATTTATTAAATTTTGATTGTGAAATGCAAGATTAACTAATTTAGTTTTATTATTTTAATAAAATTGCAGGGTCACAGTGTAGAGACTGGATACACCAGTCATCCACCTACTTATTTTTTTAGTACACCTATCAGTGGGGTATGTAACTAGTAAACAATTATAAATTTATTACATGTTAATAGCATTTTTTTATGAATGGTATTTTAATATGTGATTTTGGATGTTGAACAGGGTAATGTTGGAGGTTTCAAGGAAACACCTCTTAGTGCCGATGGAATTTGATCAAAGCGTTCCACAGAGGTAATATAGAATAAAGAGAGCTTAACTAATGAATTCTAAGTTTAATAGATTTGTGTAGTTTATATTCATATATTTGGTTACGTTGCATTACACATCATTCAAACTCAAAGCATTACTTCAAATTTGATAACTAATAATCAGAAATATATAGTTTAATACTTGCACTCAAAATTTTGTTCATTAGATCTCATACATTATAAGTCATCATGTGGATCGCTATTGTAACTTTTTTGTGATTGAATAATCTGTTGTTTTATTTTTAGATGTTTGTGATAGAAACACCGCCAAACATTATGAGGGAAATGGATATTGGTGTTTCCTCTGCTATACAATCCTCGATGGCTCTGATAGGGGAGGTATGAGGAAAATTACTAAATTTCAATTTACATTTGTTGTTATAGATGAACTAGTTCTAGTGAAAAATCAAACCATTATTGATTCATAGTTTAATTCCTATTTGGATGGTTTATATAGGGCTTGAGCACACCTCAACATCAGTGTCCAAATATTTTCATCGAGGAGAGTGATTGTGAGATGGTCATAAGTGATTATTTTGTTAAATATATCAATTTTTATAATGTAATTTCTATATATTAATGTCTTTACTTCTTATTGTAATAGTTAAAACTTCACCAAGAGCTAAACACTAGGAGGAGTAGCAAGAGCATTCCTCGAGCATAGTAGAAATGGGTGAAAAACTTATCGCCATCAGATCGCCAAGCAAAGGGAAAGAAAATTGTATTTGAACCAGAGCATGGAGAGAAATGAATTTTTGAATGCAGAGCCCTTTGTTGTATGCCTACATGGAAATTTTGTACATATTTTGTATTGGATTATTTGACATTGTATGCCTATATGGCATTCTCGTAAGCCTATATGGCTATTTTGTAACTATATTTTATACTTATATCAACTTATATTGATGTATGCGTACATGGCTATTTTCTTTTAATACAAATATTTTTTATCGATGGTGTCCATATTTGCATTATAAATTCATGGTTCAATAGATATGAGTTACGTATATTCAAGCATATACTTTACAACTTACACACATATACTTTTTGACTTATGTGTGAACATCGAAAAGTGTGAAAATTTCTATGTGTGGAAGTCAAACGTAAGCCAATTTTGCAATTCTCAGTTCTTGCATACTCGATCTTATGGACTTATTCCTTCCTAGCACATATTGTGAATATTTCCCATTTGGTGCAAAAGACATATTCCTCATTTTTGAACCACTCATAGAAAAGAGATTCACAATAAGACTTTAGTATTGGAACACTACTCCATACTTCTCTTGTCTAGACCATAAAGGATTAAAATTTCTTAATTTGATGCAATGATAGTCCTGAGATGAGAATTTATATAACCATGCCTATTTTGAAACTTTGCATCTAATACTGCATCAACAAGAACTTAAGAAGTGTTGCATAAGAGTGTTAGGTTTGATAGGCCTTCTCTTCCGTAAGGGAGGAGAGCCTACATCTTGAATTTTGAACAAAATTTTAAGAAGCAAACATTTTACCTAAAAGCTTCAAACCTAGGTGACATATTTGGCTAAGTCTATCTTGAAAATTATCAATGCGTTCAAAATCTAAAGGAGATTCTCTCTGAAAAGAAAACTTTACCCTTTTTCCCAAGGAAAGAAATTGCAACAAGTTGCATGATTTATCTTATTTCTTTCTCACAGTTCCTACTCAATCATTCATGGCTCAGGATAGTTTCGTTGCAAGGCAAGGACACCCAAAAAAACACTGAGATTATTCTATGATCTACAAGAAAAAGGTTTTTGCTCTTTCACAATGTAAATAATTATGTAACATTGTTTTCTTGTTTTCCTTCCACACAGAAAAATGTTCACACTTTTCAGATTGATCAATGATCAATAATGGCTAATTGTAAACACTTAACATTTTTATGTTTGAACTTTAATTTATAATTTTATATCATGACATTCGAGTATCACTAATATTTTAATATTTGACTATGAAAGTGGTGGTGTATTTTTTCTATGTTATTTGACTATTAATATGGTGGTGTATTTTGAACTTGATTACTACTGCAAATATGTATATATTTCTGATTTTTATATGTTTTTGTATTACCGAACCCAAAATGAACCCAACCCCAAAAAAAAAATTCATGAACCGACGAACCGGATTCTCAAACCTGAACTCGAACTGAAAACCAAGCCGGTAACTTAGTAAAAAATAGATTTTTGTAGTTTATATTCATAACGCTGATTACATTGCATTGCACATCTTTCAAGCTCAAAGCATTGCTTCACATTTCATAACTAATAACTAGATGATGATAGATGACAATATTTCAATTACAATATAGTTTTTACAAAGTCAACCTAAGCCGTTATGCAATTACTTCGCATTGCATAACTAATTACTGAAGCAGTTGCCAATTGCATTTGGTTGTCATGGCATCCTATGAGACCACATTTCTTTGAGGCATTTTTTCAAATAGTTCACTGCCTTGTCTATACTACCACATTTTTCATACATGTCTACCAAAGAATTTGGTCAAATAGTTCAAGTGTTTCCTTGTTGCTATGGTTGAAATCCTAAAAAGGGTGCTTTCGAACAAGATATGGATGCTTGGAAAAAATCTATCAAAAGCATAATAGTAAGCAATATCATAGACAAGGCAATGAACTCTTTGAAAAAATGCCTCAAAGAAATGAGGTCTCATGACCTGAAGGAATTCCATGACAATCAAATGCTTTTGATTGTCATGGCATTCCATCACCATGAGACCTCATTTCTTTGAGGCATTTTTTCAAAGAGTTCATTGCCTTGTCTATGCTAACACATTTTTCATACATTTCTATCAAAGAATTTTATCAAACAGTTCATTACCTTGATTCTATGGCTAAAAGCCTAAAGAAGGTGCTTTCGAACAAGTTATGGATGCTTAGAAAAAATCTATCATAGCATAATGGGTATGTGCAGGATCATCATGGAAAAAACAGGCCCTTAAGTGGCAAAAAATTAAGAAAAATCAGTGTTAGGAAACTTGATGTAAAAATTTGAATAACTTATCTATATTATTTCAAAAATATGTAAGAATAGAATTTGTAGAAAATTGAATGTAGTTTCTAAGCTACTAGGTTTATTTCTTTTAAAAAAAATCGATTTGGTGAAAATTTGAAATTTCAATGGAGTAGTAATTAAATTTAGGGAAAAAATAAGAAGTAGATTAATACGTCTAACCACCCTAACCATAATAAAATGATAATATTTTTTTATAAGATTTTATATATATAAGTAGAGGACTCATGTCGGATGTGATGCATATTTTTTTGTAATTTTTTCCCAAGTAAATGAGTAATTATGAATTTTTATTACAACTTTTAAAATATAGAAACTTCGTGTAATACGACCACCTTAACTTGGTCAAAAGATTTCATGAAATTTATTTTTTATTTTAGTCTATGGTATGTAGTATAGAATGTGGCATGTGTTTCAAATTCAAAAATGTGATATTGTTTGAAAGCTATAGATGATTTTCAATCAGCCTAGCGATCCGACTTTAATTAAGTAATCCTAATAGAAAATGCATAATAATTATTTATTAAATTCAAATTAAAGCATAATTTATATTGGTGGAAAGCTAAGAATCTCCTCTTAAAACCCTTTTTCGTTTCATGGAGTTTAGGTAAAAAGGTCATCGATACATGCCTACAAATACCCTTAATATTGCCACTTTTGGCCCATCATGATCCTGCACATGCCTAATAGTAAGTATGCTTGCATAGACAAAGGAATAGACTGTTTGAAAAAAATTCCTCAAAGAAATGTGGTCTCATGGTGGTGGAATGCCATGACAAGAAAATTGTTGTGGATTGTCTTGGCATTCCATCACCATGAATTCCAACTGAACATTCCCTCAAATGATTCACTACCTTGTCTATGTACTACATTATCATACATGTTTACCAAAGAATTTTATCAAACAGTTCACTTCCTTGTTGCTATGGCTAAAATCCTAAAATAGGTGCTTCCAAAAAAGCTATGGATGCTTGGAAAAAATCTATCAAAGCATACTAATAATCAATAGCATAGAAAAGGAAGTAAACTATTTGAAAAAAAGACTCAAATAAATGTGGTCTCAATGGTGATGGAATGCCATGACAATCCATAGAAATTTGCTTGTCATGGTATTCGTCATGCCATTCCATCACCATGAAACCACATTTCTTTGAAACATTTTTTCAAAGAGGTCACTGCCTTGTCTATGCTACTACATTTATCATACATGTTTAACAAAGCATTTTATCAAGCAGTTCACTTCCTTGTTTCTATGGCTAAAAGCCTAAAATAGGTGCTTCCAAAAAAGCTATGGATGCTTGGAAAAAATCTATCAAAGCATACTAATAATCAATAGCATAGAAAAGGGAACAAACTTTTTGAAAAAATCCTCAAAGAAATGTGGTCTCAATGGTGATGGAATGCCATGACAATCCATAACAATTTTCTTTTCATGGCATTCATCATGCCATTCCATCACCATGAAACCACATTTCTCTAAGGCATTTTTTGAAAGAGTTCACTACCTTGTCTATGCTAAAACATTTTCATACATGTCTATTAAAGCATTTTATCAAATAGTTCATTGCCTTGCTGCTATGGCTAAAAGCCTAAAAAAAGTGATATCAAAGCATAATAGTAAGTAACAAGCTGATGCAATACAAAGACTGCCAAACCACTCAACAACTCAGGGGACTCTTGTCCCAAACTCATATTGGAGAAGATCAAACAAAATTTCAACATTTCATCAGAAATCTACTTTTCATCCACTCAAATTATCTTATCATTGATCATTCATCCTTCCACAAATTTGTATTCCAATTGACTCATTCAAAGAAAAAAACCATTTTGAAAAACTTTGATTCAATCAATTAGATCAACATGCATTTCGAAAACACCATTTTCAACAAGGCACTCTTCCATTCAATCAATTCATTCAACTTGTCCCAAATATTCAATCCATCATTAAAATTGGCTTTTAGAATTTTACCAAACCATCAAGCACTGTGAACATCATTATTACAACTGATACAAATCAGTAACTTGCTCTCTTAACTTTGTTCTGACTGAACTTACAATTTCATGTATTATTTTACACCAAGTCTCCTCACTGTCCAATTGTCAAAACAACATATCTCACTTCTAAACCCTATCCAAGACTCCATACATCCCTAACACCATCACTTAGACAACATTATCCCAAAATCAACTCACCAATCACTGTTAGGTCAAACTTCTATTCTCTAAGCAGTCAAGGCACTACTTCTCAATGAGACACTCATGCCCTAAATCGGGCAAACCAAACACACTAGTTTCAAAACCCAAGATCCAAAACACTTTTAGAGACCTCTTAATGCCCATTTCCTCATATCAAAAAATTAGAATAACTTATATTGAATAAATAAGCAGTTTTTAGTCTAAACGCTATCAAAAAGGCTACTAAAATAGGCCTAATTTTCAAAGAAGACCCCCTTCAAACATTCCCAAAACACTTAAAACCTCAAAAAATTCATTATACATAACAAAAAACTCCCAATTTATCCATTTTTCAGGGATTAAAAGACTCCTTTTGATAGTATATTGACAAACCCTTCTTTATAGGGTGAAAAACTCAAAAATCAATGAGGGTTTCCTATATAGGCTACATGCAAACCTAAAAACCTCCATCCAATGATTGGAACATGTCAAAATAAATCTGAAAAGGCATTTGGAAAAATCTTCTAACCCATGCACTTGTTATTTCTCCACTGTCATGCTGGAAACTGTTCATTTTGACTAGAAAACTCAGAATTTCCTTTGTAGCAGCAGCTCCTTCAAGGTATTCTTATTTTCTGTCCACTCACAAACATCAAAACATAACAAATAACCTATCCGTAGCTTACTTCACCAATCTACCTGACCTACATTGGTGGAGTAGTGTGGAAATGCCTTATAAGACTCTTGAAACTCAATGCATAGGCTTTCAGACCAAGCCATAAGAAGAATGCTCAAAAAAGCATTAAATTTATTGGATTCCTTCCCAAATGGATGCAAAAAAATGGTGATTCCCTAACCTACTAGAAACAATCTAAATTTGAACCCTAAACTCTTGCACAGTCCGTACAAGTTAAGAAACAACTGAAAAACACAAAAAAAAGCTAAAACAAGGAACTTTTTGTTAATTTAATTCTTCTAGAATACAATGATCTCTTTTCTCGACCTTTACAATGCTTTTAAAGAAGTTTCCAACCATAAACTACCTCTTCATCTTCCTTGAATGACCTATGAATCGTCCTCTTCCTTGATTTTCTTGATTTTCTTGTTTTGTCTCTTCACATTCGTTCTTTTTCTCTTTTTTACATATTTAGCATTTTGACAATATTACACTTTGTGCTTTTTCATGCCTTGATTACATTTAATTTTGGCATTACATGGACTTAAATACATTTTTGACAACTTATCCTTTTGATGGAATTACATGACCTAGGTGCTCCTGCACCACAAGCTATGGTCTCATGGTTTTTTTTCACATCAACGTGATTTGATTCACATTTTTTTCACGTGAAAATCAATGTGAACCAAATTTTGTATTATGGAGCTCTATTAAGCTACCACTTCAAAAACTGATGTAACAATGATACAAAATAATGTTTGAGACTACAAGAAGGCATCAAAATGGCTAGTGTACTAAACAAATTCTTATGATTTACGAATAATGTTGATAACTCTACTCAGTTGGCTTCTTTTTTTGAAATCATACAAATTGAACTCTAGCATCAATAGACTCTATATATCAAGCTACCATAATTCAAGTTACATCAGGCCCATATCACCGAGACACAACCTGAACAATAGGAGGAATGGCCTATTTCAACATACGACACTCAAACCATTAAGGGATCGATCCGGTTGAATGTAGCTCTGAGTGTTTTCGTGTGTTTGGGTGCGAAAGAGGGCCATTCCTAGCGTAAAAATTCCTACTCATATGTGTTGGAATAGTCCATTTGGTCACACGAGTTGTAGAACAAAAATTTCACCACCTTGCAACTTTCCACTGCTTGCATTTGACACTTTTTCCATCAATTGAAAACTGGATACCATGGGAAAACCACTCCGAGATAACGAAAACTGAGAGAGGTTATTGTATAGGGGCCCAACGCGATCCCATAGGATTAGACGAAAAGTTTCTAAACATCACGGTGTCTGAGTAACCTCATGTTGAAGTTTGCAGCCATTTTTCCCTTTGGACCCTTAAGGGATCAATCCGGTTGAACGTAGCTTAGAGTGATTCTACATGTTTGGGTATGAGAAAGGACTATGTATAGCGTAAACATACTAATTTGAATGTGTTGTAATAGTTTGTTTGGTCACACAAGTTGCAGAACGAAAATTGCACCACCTTGCAACTTTCCACTACTTGCATTTGACACTTTTTCCATCAACTAAAAATTGAGAGAGGTTATTGTAGAGGGTCCCAACATGATCTCATAGAATTAGACAAGAAGTTTATAAGCATCACGGTTTCTGACTAACCTCATACTGAAGTTTGCAGCCATTTTTTCCTTTGGACCCTTAAGGGATCAATTTGGTTGAACGTAGTTCAGAGTGATTCTGCATGTTTAGGTGTGAAAGAAGACCATTCCTAGCATAAAAATTCCTATTCAGACACATTGGAATAGTTCATTTGGTCACAAGAGTTGCAGAACAAAAATTGCACCATTTTGCAACTTTCCACTGCTTCCATTTGACACTTTTTCCATCAACTGAAAACTGGACACTACGAGAAAACCACTCTGAGATAATGAAAACTGAGAGAGGTTATTGTAGAGGGGCCCAACACAATCTCATAGGATTAAATGATAAGTTTATAAGCATCACAGTGTCTGAGTAACCTCATGCTAAAGTTTGTAGTCATTTTTCCCTTTGGACCCTTAAGGGATCAATCTGGTTGAACATAGGTCAGAGTGATTCTGCGTGTTTGGGTGTGAAAGAGGACCATTCCTAGCATAAAAATGCCTATTCAGATGCGTTGGAACAGTCTGTTTGGTCACATAAGTTGTAGAATGAAAATTGCACCACTTTGCAACTTTCCACTGCTTCCATTTGACACTTTTTCCATCAACTGAAAACTGGACACTATGGGAAAACCACTTTGAGATAACGAAAAATGAGAGAGGTTATTGTAGATGGGCCCAACATGATCCCTTAGGATCAGACAATAAGTTTCTAAGGATCACGGTGTCTAAGTAACCTCATTCTGAAGTTTGCAGCCATTTTGGCCTTTGGACTCTTAAGGGATTGATTCGGTTGAACGTAGATCAGAGCGATTCCACGTGTTTGGGTGTGAAAGAGGACCATTCTTAGCATGGAGGAATACAAATTCAGACTTAGGTTCATATATCTAATCCAGCTTCCATAAGGTCAGCACTATAGTCTTCCAATTCACCACTGAACAACTAAAAGACCAATTCCTTAAAGAGAATTGTAAAACATCCATTGATCATCCAAATAACATTCATACTTCATCAAGAAGACAAATCGAAGCTTCCACCTAAGATTCATCTGCCAAAGTTTAAAGAAACATCAATGTATCATGCTCAAGGGCTACAAGAACTAGCCCAATTTTACAAACAAACCCACCTTTAAACTTTTTGTCATAACAATATCTCCTAGAAAGTCACAAATTGTGCTTCAAAACCACAAATTTTCTAGTCAAATACTTCGTACAAGTCTGCTAACCTACTGCTCCAACAAACCCTCATTTTCCCTCCTAAAATCTAGGGTTTCTCAAGATCTTCACTCAAACAGCCACAATACACAAAACCAAAACATAAAACATGTTTCCCTAGGTCTTCTCAAACCTTTCAACCCTTTCTAAACTCAATCCCAACACAAATCCATGAAAATACAACTTGAAACCAACATTTTCACATAGAAACTTAACATTTTTTGCCTAGGCATCGTAAGAATTCAGACTTAAAGACTCCCCCTCAG
>VDFB02000015.1:457951142-457965174 GCA_007258455.2 Sequoia sempervirens | reverse complement strand
AGCCTTAGCTTTGATATTTGCCTTGGAATACCAACCCAAATGTTTGGAGGGCATTCCCAATGACCAAAGACATGTTTTTTGCAAATTCTACAATTTTTCACACAATCGGGTTCATGCTCACCGTCAGGATTGCATTTGGTTTAATATCAACAAAATCAAAACACATGGGTAATTTTGGGTGCCCTCTTTAGCTCAACGACATAACATTTTTCACTTTCTGACAATGTTAGGCCTTTCATCCATAATTTCTTTTGTTTGTATGTCTATTTTTTATCAAAAAGCAGTGTTTGGTTTTTTTTTTGTTATAAATTAACCATTCATGAAATTTTCAAATAAATTACATTTTTTAGAAACTAAACTCCATTCTACAAATTTTAGAAAAAAATAAATCTATTACTTTCCAAAAATTTTAGGGGGAGCACGGCAAAAATTCTGTTTTTCAGGAAGTTCCCACTTAGAAAATTAGTAAAAAATCAAATATCCATTAAAAAATTATCAAAAAAATTGTGCATCAACTAGATGCTGTTAGCTAACTTCTAACCATAGTGATTTTAAAAATACTAAAAAAAATTTCACCATGCTCAGGTCGTACAAGAGTTGCTATGTTATATTTTTCTGACAAAAACAACACCAATTTGTGTACATCCCTCTGTTGAACACCTTAATCTCAATGATTTTCAAAAAAAATATTATAGTTTAGAAAGTAGACTCAGAGCACTTCGATCCTTGTTTTTGTTCCATCTCAAAATTTTGAGTGTAACTATCCTCAATTTCACGTCCAAGGTCAACATTTTCTGATTTCAGAAAAAAAGTGGCCACTTAAACCCCCTTTTTGGGAACCATCTTGGTACACTTACCTACATGTTGAAATAGTTTCACATTTGGTCACACGAGTTGCATAATGAAAGTTGCACCACTTTGCAACTTTCCATTGCTTCCATTTGACACTTTTTCCATCAACTAAAAACTGGACACCACAGGAAAACCACTTCTAGATAACAAAAACTAAGAGAGGTTATTGTAGAGGGTCCCAACATAATCCCATAGAATCAGATGAGAAGTTTCTAAGTGTCATGGTATTCGAGTAACAACATGTTGAATTTTGTAGCCATTTTGCACTTTGGACCCTTAAGGGATCGATCTGGTTAAACGTAGCTTGAAGCGATTCCACATGTTTGGGTGTGAAAGAGGACCATACCTAGAGTAAACATACCTATTCAGATGTGTTGGGAAATTTTTTTTGGTTAGACGAGTTGCAAAATGAAAGTTGCACCACTTTGCAACTTTCTACTGCTTCTGTTTGACACTTTTTCGATCAACTCAAAACTGGAGACCACAGGGAAACCACTCCGAGGTAACAAAAACTGAGAGAGGTTATTGTAGAGGGGCCCATTGTGATTCTATAGGATTGGATGATATTTTAATAAGAATCACAGTATCAGAGTAGCAACATGTTGAAGTTTGCAACCATTTTGCACTTTTGACCCTTAAGGGATTGATCCGATTGAACGTAGCTCAGAGCAATTCATTGTTTGGGTGCGAAAGAGGAACATGCCTAGTGTAAACTTACCTATTCAAATGCATTGGAACAATCTATTTGCTCATACAAGTTGTAGAAAAAAACTTGCACCACTTTGCAACTTTCCACTACTTGCATTTGACACTTTTTCTATCAACTGAAAACTGGAAACCACAAGAAAACTATTTTGAGATAAAAAAAAACTGAGAGAGTTTATTGTAGATGGCCCCAACATGATCCCATTGGTTCAGAAAAAGATTATGTAAGTACCATGGTATCTGAGAAATACCCCATCAAAGATTGCTACCCTTTTACACTTTTGGATTTGATGTTTCATTGAACTATACAGTTTCGTACAGGGTATCAATTGTGCTTTGTTTTTTATGGAATTTGGTGGGAAGAAGACTTAACTCTATTTTAGTTTTGGTTTGGTTGGATTTCAAGTGATTTTTTTCATTTTAGAATCCAATTACTGAGGGTTAGTTTGTATACCCTATTTTAAGGGTTTTGAGTGCATTAAAATGTCATATTAAGCCTTTCACCCACTGTATTCTTCTATAACTCAATGGAAAGGCTTATTTATGGTTATAAAACATGTGTGCATAGTTTTGTGGGAAAGGGAGGTGAATAGAATGTTTTTAGGTGATGCCCTATATGTCAAATGGTGTATTTTTTAGTTGAAAATGGTGGTTTACTACTAGGGTTTAAATAAATATTTGGGGGAAGCGATATCTCTTGAAATTTTAAGCTTGTGTAGACCTTTTTGAACATTTTTTAGGCTTTGGTTGGCTGTGGGAAGTTTTGAGTATGGGTTTTCAACAAACCCTTCCCTAACTTATAGTCTCCAAATCTATCAAATGGGCTTATCTTTTAGAGAAGGTCATCCAATGGCCAACCAAACATCAATCAAGCTTTAACATATACCCTAAGAAAAATTCCCAAGAGATCATACCATGTTTCTTTTTACCATCATTGAGATCCAATAGACCACCTTGCATAAAGGCTACTAAATTAGCCCTATTTACAAAGAGATGACCTTTTAAACACTAGATCTTCACTCAAACTCCTAACACAATAGTATGTTATGTGTCAAAACCTCCAATTCCATGATTTTTTTCCAGGTCTAAGACCTCTACACCCCTAATACACCAAACCCTCTATTTCAAACAAAATACTTGGGGTTTTAATGAAACTTCTATCTCTTGCACCTGCCATACCCAAACAAAGCACCAAACACACTTACTAGACCCTTCACACATGGACAATCCTTCCCACATTTTGTCAAAACACCACTTGAAACCCTCATTTTCATCATGAAAATATCATGTTGCATCCCTATAACATCATCCCAAACACCAAACCTTGACTCCACAACATTTTAATAAGGTTAGGCATGTATTTTACAAGTTAGAGGACCCATTCCATAAGTTATAGTAGGCAAAAAGAGTGGAATGGGTCAAATTACATCATGAAACCCTTCAATCCAAGAACACTGTGAAAGTAGGTAGCAACAGTAAAAACAAGATAACCTTCTTGCCCCTCCTAAATTTTGTACCACATCCATTACCTCCACATAAAACTGGACATCCTTGGTATTCTTGGTTCCCATGCCTTGATATGATTATGCAAATGAAAATGAAGCAAAGTAATCATCTCCTTCTCTATTGGTTGGAAGAATGCATGCTTAATGTTTTGATACATGATATCAACTAACTCTTTTTCTCTCATGGTTGAATATCAAAATCCAATATGGTGGGCCTCTAGAGTTCTAGTCATCTTTATTCCTCTTCGACCAAATGATGGCCCGATCCATGTATCTTCCAGCCTAATTGGATTTATTTTTGAAAGCTGAAGTTTCTCCTAAGTCACCAATGTAGCTCTCTTTTCCTTTTTAGACTCTTTCATTGCTATAAATCGTCTCTTGGATTTAATCATCTATACCACATGGTTGATGTGCTTTGAATCCTTGCATCTAAAGGAAATTTCCTTTACATAAATACTGCTAGGGAATTTCAATGTTGACATTGTAGATGGTATTAAAGCTGGTACCTGCAACATGAAGAGTGATTCTAATTCCTCTTCTACATTAAATGGTTCATATCCTTGATCTGACTCTTCCAAATTATTAGAATCAAAATCACTAGTAGAGGATTTGAAAGGAACTCCATGAAACCAAGCTCTCTAAATGGTATATCAAACTCTAGTTCAAAATCTTTTACATGAGGCTGCTCCCATAGCTCTCTTACTCGCTTGACAAATCCTTAAAACTCTATTGATTTTATTTTTCTTATCCCTATCTTGTTGTTCTTCCTCAATTTCATGAAGATCATACATTGACCTTCTTGCCCCTCCTAAAGTTTGGAACACATCCATTACCTCCACATAAAACTAGACATCCTTGGTCTTCTTGGTTTTCATGCCTTGATATGCTTATGCAAATGAAAATGAAGCAAAGTAATCATCTCCTTCTCCACTGGTTGGAAGAATGCATGCTTAATGTTTTGATACATGATATCAACTCTCTCATCTACTATCATGGTTGAATACCGAAATCTAGTATGGTGGGCCTCCAGAGTTCCAGTCATCTTTCTTCCTCTTCCACCAAATGTTGGCTTGATCCACACATCTTCCAACTTAATTAACTTTTTTTTTGAAAGTTGAAGTTTCTCCTGACTCACCAGTGTAGCTCTCTCTTCCTTTTTAGACTCTCTCATTGCTATAGATCGGCTCTGAGATTTAATCTTTTGTACCATATGGTTGATGTGCTTTGAATCCTTGCATCTAAAGGAAATTTCCTCAACATAAATACTACTAGGGAGTTTCAATGTTGCCATTGTAGTTGGCATTAAATCTGGTACTTGGAACAATGAAAATTATTCTTATATAATAATTCCCTCCATCTTGTTGGCTTGTAACACTCTTGATGGTGGCTACATGAAATCTGATTCTGATTCCTCTTCTACATTAGAGGGAACTCATATATCCTTGTTTTGACTCTTTTGAATTATCAGAATCAGAATCACTAGCTTCCACATTCAAAAATTCCCAACCACCATCTTCAATAAATTGGCCACCAGTTCAAGTTCATTCTACTTTCATAATACTTTATATCCATGGAGTTCAACCATTCCTTCATGCCATCAAGTGAAGATTGAGGAATGGTGTCAATGCGAAGTACATCCTACTTGAATTCTTTAAAAATAATAGCAATATCAAATTCCTTTTTCCCAAGTCATACTCTCTCAAGATTAACAATCTCAATCTTGAACTAATAGTGATTACTAAGAAAGGCAATTCCACCAACTCTATCAAACAATTTACTGTAGGAACAATAAAAGTAGAGGCTTTGAAAGGAACTCCATGAAAACCAAGCTCTCTAAATGGTATATCAAACTCTTAGACCTCATTCTTGCACATTTACAACCAAATTCAAATATTTTCCTTCAAAAGGCTACTAATTCAAATATTGACAATTTTGTAGCAAGAATGCATTTTTTTGCACATTTGACCACCGAGACTCAACAACTCACCCTAATACACCTTAAATGGTCTTGATTGACCTTATTTAGCATAAATAAACACAAAATATCTTAATATAATCTATTGACCACCTATCAACCTTCAAAAATTAAAATTTTGCAACTAGGAGACTAGGTGCTCCTGCACCAAAATTACATTGTCTCTGAGCCTTCAAGAGGCTTTAAATCTAGCCTTTACAAATTATTCTACATCTTTCCAATCATGCCTAACTGTTGATCTTGTAACTAACATGATTTATTACATTATAAATCAATTGACCATGTAATATGACCTTATTCAATTGACAATTTACTCAAAACACAATTTACTAACTTAAAATAATTCCATGAACCAAATTTGCTTAATAACCTTGGTGCCCCTGCACTAAATTTCAATATTTCAATAAATGTCATTACAAGTACAAGTCTCATTACAATGCCTTAGGTACTCTATTCTCACAATTTTTGACAATGTCACTCATACATTCGAAATTTTCTTATAATGTCTACATCATAGGTTCTCATTTAGAGGTTAACTTCAAACGAGTAACTTAAGATTCCCTCACAAAGATTCACACGCTCTTTTATAATGGCTTCAAATCAGAATTGATATTTTTCAAGATCATTAAAATAAGGATGTTGCATTTCTTTTTTGGTTGAGATTCTCTTTGATGGCTAAAAAATTAGCATTTTTTGCAAGGAGAGACCAATCAAGTTTTACTAGTTTAGTTATAGATGTATGCAAACTAAAAGAATAAAAAGAAACAAGTTCTCATCCAAAATAGAAATGGAATGAAAATAGATGGAAGGAACTTATAGATATGCATGGTAGTATTTCAACTTAGTCACTCCTAGTCATACATCTTCACTGCGATTTCCAAGATACCTATTGTAGACAACACCTCTCATGAATCTAGAATATCTTGAAATTCGAGATGCTCCTATAATGTCTACATCATAGGTGCTCATGATAAGGTTAACTTCAAATGAATAACTTGAAATTACCTCACCAAGCTTTGTACACAATTTTGTAATGGTTGAAAATCATAATTGAGATTTGTCAAGATCATCAAAATATGGATGTTGCATTCCTTTTATGCCTGAGATTCTCTTGGATGGCTCATAAATCTGCATTTTTTGCAAGGGGACACCAATCAATGTTTACCAGGTTACTTACAGATATGCAAAGTAAAATAAGATGATAGCACTGGAATCAAACAAATTAACATGGATACAAGTATAAATTAATAATAACCATTGTGCATATACTTACAAATTAATCCAATGAACGATCCAGATCTACTCTACTCTTTACTATGTCAAGTATTGCCTCATGGTCAGACTCACAAACCTTCCACAAGTTGTTGTTCAAAGCTCTACCCCCATATTTTCTCAAATGAACATTGGATGCCACAACAAGGTTCGAGTAATGAAGAATCTTATGATGCATGTCAAAGTCATCAAATAGCCAATGCTTAACACTCTTATGTGGGTACCTTCTAAGCCACGTTCTAGTAACAACAACTAAGCCTGTAGGGTATTTGATGTTTTCTCCATCTATAACTGGGGCTTCCAATTTATTTTCAGCCTCAACACGACACAAGTAATAGTTTTTTTCCTCTTTGTTTTCTTCATCTGTAATAGCTACATAAACTTTCCCTACATTGATATGTATAAAAAATCACTTGAAATTATTCAACATTACGAATACAGTACAATGTAAGATAATAATATGGAATTTCAAAAACTAAGAAAGTAGATATATTACCTAGTTGAACTAGATTTGATATGTGGTCAAAGTCAACTGATGATTCCATCTGTGTTAGTTCCAATGCATCAGAGGGTGATATGTGTGAAGTGGGCTAAGATAACTTTTCAACCATTTTTCAACCCACTCCCCTGACTCACAATCATTCCAGGCTTGCATTGCACATGAAGAACAAAATCATACCATCTTATGTGTATCGATACTCCATGAACCTGAATTTGAGCTAAGGAAAGAGTGTATCTACCTCGATCCTATTAGTGTACAACAATCCTCTTATGGTGCAATGTTTTTATCATCCATCAACCAAAAAAATCAACGAGCTGAAGATGTACCTTAATTACCTGGACCCATCGAAGCATTACACCACTTGATGATTGAACTTGCATCTGTCAACTTTGCACTGTCTTTATACTTTAACTCTTCTCATGCTAATGCTATTTTCACACATGCTCCTACAAAATCATGTTGCCCCTTTCCATGTCTAGCCTCACAAAAGTTCCACATATTTTGAACACCTATAGTGAGATGCATCCTACACAGCTAATAGAACATGTGCACGTTCTTGAACTATGATGGATAGTTATCCAACCATATTATATGCCGACCGTATGTTATTCCCCTCCGAGCCAAATCACTATAGAATATCTAGAAGAAACCTTGCACAAACTCTGGAGAATGTGTGCGATCATCACTAATATAAAGTGATACTCCCTCAATACCTTCCTTTGGTCCTTTGTACTATTAGCTACATGAATGAATGTTATGTGCACAAATATTGAAACTTGTGTAGAGTTATAATACTGTGATTGCACCCCACACTATGGCTATAGAGTGTAGTTCTTTGCAAAGTCAACTACTAATACTATGTTTCCAATTGGAAATATTTCCTTGCATAGATTGAATTGTGTGTCTAGCCATCGGGCTCTATGGGTATGCCTTACATACTCATACACTAGATTCTCATGAAACATGGACATAAATTGATACACTGGAATCTTCTCAATAACCAAATCACACCTTTTTTTCTTGAGACCCATCTTTTGTAGCATATTCCACTATTTTATACTTCCCAAAATCTACTAGTTTATGTCCCATGTCATCTGTGCTTTCCATATGTTGACATACTAGTATTCGTTGCAAGCCACCACAATGCTCGCATGAACCATTCAAGCATGTTTTCCTATAGAATATTTGGACATCCTCTATTTGACATAATTTTTTTGATAATAACTCTCTTGAAGATTTTGTTGGGGCTTCTATGTGTATCGATACTCCATGAACCTACATTTGAGCTAAGGAAAGAGTGTATCTACCTCGATCCTATTAGTGTACAAAAATCCTCATATGGTGCAATGTTTGTATCATCCATCAACCAAAAAAATCAATGAGCTAAAGATGTACCTTCATTACCTAGACCCATCAAAGCATTACACCACTTGATGATTGAACTTGCATATGTCAACTTTGCACCGTCTTTATACTTTAACTCTTCTCATGCTAATGCTCTTTTCACACATGCTCCTACACCATCATGCTCCCCCTTTCCATGCCTAGCCTCACAAAAGTTCCACATATGCTGAACACCTATAGTGAGATGCATCCTACAAAACTAATAGAACATGTGCATGTTCTTGAACTGTGACAGATAGTTATCCAACCATATTATATGTTGGCTGTATGTTATGCCCCTCCGAGCCAAATCACTATAGAATATCTGGAAGCAACCTTGTACGAACTCTGGAGAATGTGTGCGATCATCACTAATATAAAGTGATACTCCAACAATACCTTCCTTTGGTCCCTTGTACTATTAGCTACATGAATGAATGTTATGTGCACAAATATCAAGACCTGTGTAGAGTTGTAATATTGTGACTGAACCTCACACTATGGCTGTAGAGTATAGTTCTTTTCAAAGTCAACCACTAATACTATGTTGCCAATTGGAAATGTTTCCTTGCATAGATTGAATTGTGTGTCAATCCATCGGGCTCTGTGGGTATGCCTTGCATACTCATACACTAGATTCTCATGAAACATGGACATAAATTGATACACTGGAATCTTCTCAATAACCAAATCACACCTTTTTTCTTGAGACCCATCTTTTGTAGCGTATTCCACTATTTTATACTTCCCAAAATCTACTAGTTTATGTCCCACCTAATTTGTGCTTTCCATATGTTGACATACTAGCATTCGTTGCAATCCACCACAATGCTCACATGAACCATCCAAGCATGTTGTCCAATAGAATATTTGGACATCCTCTATTTGACATAAATTTTTTGATAATAACTCTCTTGAAGATTTTGTTGGGGCTTCTATGCCACAATCCTACAAAACATTGTTAGTATACAAATCTAAACATATAGAACGATAAACATCATAATGGTTAGCAAATTCAATATGTAGTCTACAACAAAAAGTAGTGCATGTGTTATTTATCTTGACATAAAAAGGTTTAAGAATTTCAAAAAATCTTTGAGAAATACTAATTTGAGGATAATCATTTTGAAATTTACGAAAAATTTGGGTTTCAGTCGTATCCAAAAAATGCTTTGGATGTGGTTCACGGTTCCGACTACCAATTCTCCTTCTTATGGCATCCCTTTTATTCAGACATGGCCTTGTATTATTCTTCCAATAATATTCAATTAGTGTTCTCAACGCTTCAACAACTTTTTTATCTTTATGTGGCAGTCTTCCCAAAAATTCCCATAATTCATTTGAATCTGTGCCCTCAATTCTTTGCTGTCTTTGAACGGATTTTGATAGATTTTTTCTACTAATTCCCATTTTTTTACTTGTATTTCTAATGAGACAAGATCTCTTTGTTTGATAGCTTACCAAAGTCAATGTAATGACACGTCGGGTCACATTACTATCCTTTGAGCATGAGGTCTTACCCACACTCTCATAAGTGGATTCTTCACAATAGTTTTTTCACTTGATGCATTCAATGTTCTCAACCCAAGAGTCTTCATGATGTTTTTGTACTTTAAACCCCACATCATTTGAAAAAATGGTTGATATCTTGTGGTCTCATTTATCCTTTCAAAGAATATTTTCCAAATCTTATCAGCATATCTTCTACGAGTGTGTTATGGAATCTTACCTTCCACGTGCTACAAAATATCCTCATCAATATTAATTAAAAACTTTGGATTTCTACGCAAAATTCTAGGTGGTGTTCTCCTAGGTACATACATCTCAACATTAGCAATTTCATCAATATTTAATTGAGGTGGGCTAGCTTGTGTACCTTCGATCGAGAGTGGAATAGAAGAAATACCTTGAGGTTCACATGGTGATGATGACATACCTTCTTTGTCAATTCCGAGTGATGTACTCTCAACTTCAGATGTGGTGGATGGTGTCCAACCATACTCACTTGGGGTAGATGGTATCCCTCCATATTCACTTGTGCTTAATGGTGTCCCTTCATATTCACTTGCAATAGAGGGTGTGTCTCCAACTACGGTATCTGCATCTCTCCTCTAGCATGCCTCTTTTGCATTTGTGCCCTTTGTGCTGCCAATTTATTTTCTCTTTTTGATGGTTGAGGTTCCTCTTCAATTGGCTTGTTTTCATCAATCGTTTACAATTTCTTCTTTTCACGATATTTCGCCACTCATTCTCTCTCCTATTCTTTGAAGATTTCATACTCTTTGTCTATTAGATCATTATTCCTTGTTATTTTCTTCATCATGGCACATTATTTTACCTATAGCATGGTAATGAGATGATTATTAGTTCCTAAAAAATGTATCCATTAAAATAAATGAAATATATATGTCATTCAAGGATTCATAAATACACAACATAGGTGATGAGGTAGCTAAATATTGATGAGGTAATTTAGAAATATATGGAAAGCATGGAACAAGTCTTGGGGAACCTATTGGATTCTTTTAAAGGCATTAGGGGTGTTGGAGTGTTCCTTGACAAGTTGAAAGCTTCCTTGTATAGGCCTGGTGAAGCCTTGTTTATGGCTTGTAAATCAATCTTTTGATACATTTATTTTGGGTGTTTGATCCTATGCTTTTGGGAACTTGTGGAGGATGGTGTTAGGAGTCTAAAACCATGTTTCATTATCTGGTTAATTCCTTTAGTCGGTTTTTATTTTGACTATCCTATTGGTGAATGTTGCAAAGTTGCATGGGCTTGTGTAGGAGCGATGGAAGAATGGATGTTTTTGGGTGCAAGGTTTGTTTGTTTGGTCATGTTTTATTGTGTAAAGAGTGTTTACATCATCCCCAAGTCTTTTTTAGATGTCTTGTTGTGTGATTCAAATTGAGTGGTCAAGTTGCATTGTTGAGAGGAATAGTGAAGTTGGTGTGTGCATATAGAGTATTTGAGAGAAGCTTTTTAAAATGAAGTTGCTTCCCTTGCCACTCTACATGATTTTCAATAGTATTTAGGGGTATAGGTAGTATAATTTTCAAAATGTGAAAAAAGTCCTAAGTTGTGAAATTAACAATCATCAGAAGTTAGATTTCACACATTCACCCCTTGAACCCTAGTAGTAATGGAACCTCAATTTGTGACCAATAACTAAAATTTTCTCCCAAACACCATAGAAAATATTGATGGTTTTAGACACCCATTATATATTTATTACACATATCTCAATTTCAAGTACAAGTCCTTTGGACCAAATCCCCAAAAAAAACCCCTTCTAGGTTGACATAGTTAGGAGCTAATTAGGCCTAATTTGCAAAGCAGCATGCCCTCAAACTTATCACATGACCTTGAAACCTTTTGGAAGCATTTCTTAGGTTCCTAGACCTCCAAAACCACAACTAGATTCCTCTGGTACAAAAAAATTCATGCCAAACATGAAAACCCTTGTTTTATGCACTATTCAAGAGGGTTTATTGAATATCCTCAACTTGAACATTGGACATTAACCCTGAACATGCCTAAAAGTTCAAAAAATCATGACCTCCCATAGATATTGTCCCAAACCCTAGGCCTAAGCCCTCATTCACGTGCATTTTTGTTCATAACAATAAATTACTCATATTGTAAGTTTGCACCCCTAACACCTATAACTCACTAAAACCACACCAATGGCTTGAAATGAGCCTTATTACATCCAATAAACACTAATATTGCACACTTTACATGTAAATTCAAAAACTTTCCTTCAAAGGCTACAAAGATACTTTACTGCAAGATAACCATTTTTCACATTTTAACACCTAAACTCAAAATCTCAACCTAAAACCCACTTAGTGGTCTTAATTTACTTTATTCAAAACAAAACATGCTCAAAGACTCATCCACCTACCTATTAACATCATAATTACCATCAAATGATCAAATAAGGATGATGAGCTATAGGTGCTCCTGCACCAGGGTTGTAAAAGTGTATTAAAGAGGGAGACCAATGGTCACCTCTTTCAAATGTTAGTTTTGGAAGTTGAAGTGGTTTTTTTTAGGAGGGAAAAATTATAAAAGGCCATGAGAAACTTGAATGGAGGATGATCCTTGGATTGGGAATCAAACCAAATTAGGAAATGTTGAGTTTTCCTTAAGAAAAATGAGGTTTTGATGAGTGAAAATGAGTTTTTGAGTTGGGAAACATTATTTTATGTTATATTGAGCATGAGCAGGGTATTTTAGGCTTGTTTGAATAGTTTTCAAGTTTTTGAGTCTTTGGAAAGTGCTACTTTCAATAAAACCCAATGTTTTTAAGCCTAGGGAGAGGGTTTTATGGTTTGGGTGGTAAATTATTGAATCTATGCAATCTAATGTTGTAATTTGAAGTTTTGATAGATTAAAATGCTTCACCAAGGTTTCAAGAGATTATGCAAAGTTTTGAAGGTGGTCCCTTTATAAAAGTGGGCTAATTTGGGCCCTTAAAAGCATAGAAAACCTGATTTGTGAAGTTTGGTACAAAAAAGCATTGGTGATTGTCAGATAAGTAGAAAGGATTTGTAACGGGTCCTTGATGTGTGTTGTGTTGTGAGTTGAAAGGTTGTGTGAGTGGAATTATACCCGATTGAGTGACTTTGATATGCTACAAGGAATAGTGTGAATATGCTGAATGAAGAAGTCCTGATGAAATTGTAAATTGAAAATTGTGTTTGCATATTGGAGTTGTGTATTTGTGTGTTGCATGCCTCCCCCTACTGCATTATGAGTATATTCAAATTTTTTATAGACTTGTATGGAAAATTTGGGAGCATAGACAAGGAAATCAACTAGTTTGTATAACGGTTTGACAAAAACACAATGAAAGCTTTGGAAGCATACACAAAGCAAGTAAATTGTTAAATAACAAAATTCCTCAAAGAGATGTGGTTTAAAAATTTAATTGGAAAGTTTATAAAATTGTGTAATTTAAAATGTCCTTTGACAACCTAAGGTTGTCACATGACAAACAAACACTGATCAACATGGAATATGCAAAACAATAAAAATGAAAGAAAGCCATAATAGAATGAAATAAAATGTAAAAATACTTCACATACCTAAAAAACCATAGTTTGAAATGGAGGAGTTCTACCCAATTATGTAGCCTTTGCTTATTCTTTCCTCAAAATCCTCAACAATTTGACATTTTCAAAATATTTTTCCGCTCCAAACTTTAATTGTATATCAATTATCACTATTATTCAAAATTGAATTGATATTATATGCCTTTCAACATGAAAACTATGTTATTTCATGCAAAGGTGGTGAAAAGATCATAAAAAAGGTGGTGGAATCTAAAAATCATGCATGGACACTTCACTCAATCTTCAAAATGCTACTTTCTATCAGAGCATGTGTAGATACGGGATAATATGTAGAATGTGGGCCTACATCACAGGTATATTGTGTTTTTTTACCATTTTTAGTGCAAGAAAAAATGTGCTCTCCTTATAATGCGAGCACGTTATTTCTTCGTAGAACAGTCATGTCTCTACTTCTTAAAAAATTTCTCACATTATCATATCATTTATACATGTCTCAAAAATCTTACTAAGGTATTTAATTAATAATTAATACCTTATCCTTTAATCCTCCTTCCATCAATTGAATTAAATAAATATTCCATTTATTTTCATGTCACATCCTCCATCATTTTTATCTTATCATAATCCTTCTTCTAATCCATCATTAGGATGTGCACATGCCTAATCCTTGATTAGGAGGTGTCATATCCTCCAACTTTTGCAAGTTGGCCTCTAACCTTTCTTAGCCAATTCTAAATAACCATCCTCTAATCCTTCA
>VDFB02000015.1:457911432-457950119 GCA_007258455.2 Sequoia sempervirens | reverse complement strand
CTCTCAAGTCTCTCCCTCTCACCCTACCTAGCTAAGTCCCCCTCACTCTAACCCCTTCTCTCCCACTCCCTCTCTTTTAAACTCTCACTTCCACCCCCTCTCCCTCTCCCTAGACTCTCTCTCCCTCTCCATATCCCACCCTACCTAGAAAAATCTCTCTCTCTCTCTTAAATTTCTCCCTCCCTCTAAAGAAATACATAAATAAATACAAGCATAATACATATGTACATAACGTCCTACATCCATACACTATACATGCACTGATACATATAGGCATACATACATACAAGGATATATACATCATACATACATGACACATTAGCATACATGTACATACAAAAATACAAAAATATCAACAAACATTCAATAGAGTGGCATTTAACATTAACGAGGACATAACACAAGTGCGTTATAATGCAAACATGTTATGTCTTGCTTTACATGTATCCTAGATGAGCAAAAAATTATCAAAACTAAGACATAATTCAAGCGCGTTATAATGCGTGCACATTATATTTTGATTTGGGAATCCGTAAGCCTTAGCATTGGTATTTTTCTTGGAATACCAACCCAAAGTATTGGAGGGCATCCCCAATGATCAGAGACATGTTTTTGCAAACTCTACAATTTTTGCACATAATCGAGTTCATGCTCACCGTTAGGATTGCATCTGGTTCAATATTGACAAAATTGAACACATGGGTAATGTTAGGTTCTCTCTTAGCTATCCAATGATGTAATTTTTTTTACTTTTCAACAATGTTAAGCCTTTCATCCATAATTTCTTTTGTTTGTATGTCTCTTTTTTTCCAAAAAGTAGTGTTTGGTGTTTTTTTCATTATAAATTAACCATTCATCAAAATTTCAAATAAATTACATTTTTAGAAACTAGACTCCATTCTACAAATTTTAAAAAAAAATTAGAAAAAATAAACTACCTTCAAAAATTTTTAGGGGGAGCACGGCCAAAATTCTACTTTTTAGGAAGTACCCACTTAGAAAATTAGTAAAAAATTAAATATTCATTAAAAAATTATCTAAAAAATTGTGCATCAACTAGATACTATTAGCTAACTTTTGACTGTAGTGATTTTAAAAATACTACAAAAAAGTTTACCATGCTCGGGTCGTACAAGAGTTGCTATGTTATGTTTTTCTGACAAAAATAGCACCAATTTGTGTACATCCCTCTTTTTAACCCCTTAATCTTAACCATTTTCAAAATTAATTAGTAGTTTAGAAAGTAGACTCAGAGCACTTCGATTCGTCTCAAAATTTTGAGTGTATTTATCCTCAATTTCACATCCAAGGTCAGTATTTCCTGATTTCAGAAAAAAAGTTGCCACTTAAGCCCCCTTTTTGGGAACCATCTTGGTGCACTTACCCCAGTATTTTTGTGGTCTTTATCAATGTTCCTGACTGAAGACTGTGTAATTTTGGTTGATGCAGATGTTTCTCTGTTGTTTCTTGGTGTTCTTGGATGTTCCTAGATCATGCTCTATCTTTTTGGTACGTCCACATTGATCGTTGTGCTCGTGGTCAAAAAAATTTCTTGCATATGATTGGATCTTTGAGGTTAAATTAATTGAAGTATTTTTGTGTTGGAGATGTTAATTTGGGTCCCCACTATGTTGTGGCTAACCTTGGTGGATTCACATTGAAAATTTAATTATAAATTTGGGTTGACATTGCCAATATGCTTAACTTTTTTTACCGACTAAGTTGTTGATGAAATCTCATGTAACGGATATATAAGAGTGATTGTTTCATTGGTGAAGAGTATGCTTTGTGTGTTGGGTGTGCTCCTATGAGGGTATATGCAAATATCATTCGATTATAGAGCAGAGTATGAAGAAGAGCGAGTGAAGTGTGAATTAGTTTGAGTGAAAAGTGAAGGAGTTTTTTGTGCTTAACTAGAACTATAATTAGGCTTGTGTAGAAACTATTTTCTTAGTTCATACCCTTCATATTTTAATCCTATCTGTATTGTTGGGAAATGAGACCCTTGTGTAATTGAGTAGTGAGCTCTAGGCAGAGTGCCTGAATGCATGTGCATTCCCCTTTATTGTTTTCATTATATTTGTAATAGGGTATAATACTGTGGACTAACATCCACTGTGGTTTTTCCCCTAACAACATTTCCACGTAAATTTTTTTGGTGTTATCTATCTCTTTGATGTGTTAATTGTTCATTCTTAATTTCTTATTCATCAAATATAAGATTAATTTAAGTAAAGTTTGAAAAGTTTATTATTTTGTGACAACTGATTCACCCCACCCTCTCAATTGTCTATCCTTGTTTTTCCAACAATTGGTATCAGAGCAGGTTCCTCTGAGGAAGTCTATAAGCTTGAGGTTATCCAAGATGGAAACATTCAAGAAGGATAGTTCGATATTTGATGGAACTAACTACTCACTATGGAAAGTCGGGATGCAATGTCATCTAAGGTGTATTGGTGAAGCCTTCTAGAAGATTACAAAAGATCCATATGTTATTCCCTAGAATGGTCCCTCCACTACTGATGAGATCAAAGATGCTAAAAATAATATCATGGCTATTGAAGCTTTGGTGAGTGTTCTGATAGATTCGAAGATGGAAAATGTGGTAGGATTGTAGACAACTCATGAGATTTGGATGAAGCTGGAAAATTTGTATGAAGGAGATGCACAGGTGAAGATGGATAAGCTACAGAGTTTGAAAGGGAATCATGAGAATCTAAAGATGGGTGAAGATGAAAATATCACTTATTTTATGCAAAGAGTAAGTGAAATAGTGATGGGTATTACATGTGTTAGTGGTTCTTTGGATGAGAATGAAATTGTGGCTAAGATACTGAGATCCTTTCCTCCCTCCTACAAAGTGAAGTTTCACACTATTGAAGAGCTCAGATCGGTAACACATATGTCAAGAGACATGCTGGTTGGTAAGCTTACTACTTTTGAATTAAGTGAATTAAGTGAATTTGATGAATCTGTTCGAAAGACTAAATCAACATTCAAGGCTATTGTATCAAGAAGTAACAAGCAAAGATATGGTCTGGGAGAATGTTCTCGAAAGATATTCAAGTATGATGAAGAGCTGAAGTAGCTTGAAGATAAAGAAAGAAAAGTAGAAGAATTGGAAGCACTAATTGTAAAGAAAGAGGGTAGAGAAAAAGGTAATTATGAAGGAGTGTTACCTATTAAATGTTTTTAATGCAATAAAATAGGTCATTTTATATCAAGATGTCCTGAAAGAGTTCCTAAATCTAAGCCTAAGAAGTCTAGATTCCAAAAGAAATGTTACTTTGATGAAGAAGGAGTGACTGATGATGAATATGTTAAAGATAATGGAAATGAAGATGAATGGGTTTTCATTGCTACCATTTAAAATAGTGTATGCTCACACCATATGACTGGTGATAAGAACAAATTTGTAAGCCTAGAGAAGTATGATGGTGTTGTTGTAAGATTTGGAGACAACAATGCTGGTGTGATACATGGTAGAGGTTCTATTTGTCTTGGTGGTAAGGATAACACTGATGATGTTATTTATGTTGAAGTCCTAAAGCACAATATTTTGAGTGTTGGAAAAATGGTGGACAAAGGCTATGATCTACAATTCAAAGATGGAAGATGCAAGATACGTGGAAGTTCTCGGAATATGATTGCTATTGGTATAAAGACAAAAGGTAATATTTCACCTGAATACTGCTAACGAGAGTTGTTTAATTGCTCAAGTAGATGAAAGTTGGTTGTGGCATAGGAGGTTGTGTCATGTAAATTTTGATAAAATTTTCAAGGTAATTTCTACTCAAGCAGTAAGAGATCTACCTCATTTGGTGAAGCCTACTAACACAATTTGTAAGGAGTGTCAGATGGGTAAATAGACTAGCGTCTCCTTCCAAAGCAAAAAAATTCATTCAAATGATTTGTTGGAGCTGCTACATACTAACCTCTATGGTCCCTCTAGAGTTAGAAGTATTCATGGAGAAAAGTACTTTATCTTGATTATTGATGATTACTCTAGAATGATATGGTTTTCCTTCTTAAAAGAAAAATGTGAAGCATTGGAAAAGTTCAAAAGTTTCAAGGCTATGGTAGAGAATGAGAAAGGTCAAAAAATAAAGTGACTAAGATTTGACAAAGGTGGTGAGTTCACTTCCAGGGAGTTCAACTCTTTTTGTGATGAGCATGGAATCAGAAGATAGTTATCTAGTCCCCAAACCCCTCCATAGAATGGAGTTGCAGAAAGAAAGAATAGAACAATTTTGGATGTTGCTAGAACAATGATGATAGAAGGAAATGTGCCTCAGATCTAGTGGAGTGAATTTGTAAGCACTGTTGCGTACACTTTAAACCATGTAAATGTTAATGGTAATTCTAGTAAGACCCCTTTTGAGCTATGGTTTGGTTATATGCCTATTGTTAAATATTTCAAGATCTTTGGAAGCAAATTTTATATCAAGAGAGATGATGATATAGGAAAGTTTTCTGCAAGAAGTGATGAAGGAAACATTTTAGGTTACTCTACTAAAAGCAAGGCCTATCGAGGCTATAGCAGAAGATTGAGAAAGATGGTTGAGAGTGCAAATGTCAAAGTTGATGAGGATTATATCAAATCATTTAGATATTGTTGATATGATTCAAATGAAGACAACACAAATAAAGGGAAGAATGTTTAGACACAAAATCAACTTCAAATTATGCCATATGTTCCATATGTTCCAGTTGTTCTGATGAATCAAGGTAGTTAAGAAGCAGAGACAAGTGCAAGTGAAGAAAAGAGAGCAGAAGAATCATAAGTTCAAGAAAATTCCAAAATTCCAAGGTATGTAAAGCTAAATCATTCTAAAAGCCAAATTATAGGAGATAAGAATAAAGGAGTGAAAAATAGAAGAAAGATTGTAAAAGAGTACTGCCTGATTTCCAAAATTGAACCTAAAAATATAACTGAAGTCTGCTAAGATGAACACTGGATGGAAGCTATGAAGGAAGATATAACATAAATTGAAAAGAATGACACGTGGATACTAGTTCCCAGACCTAAATAAAGAAATGTGATTAGTACTAAATGGGTGTTTCAGAACAAGCTGAATGAACAAGGTGAAGTGGTTTAGAATAAAGCAAGACTGGTATGTAAAGGATATTTTCAGATGGAAGGTGTTGATTTTGAAGAAATTTTTTCCCCTGTTGCCAGAATTGAAGCTGTTAGATTATTTCTTGCTTATTCTACATACAAGAACTATAAAGTCTATTAGATGGATGTGAAGTCGACATTTCTAAATGGAGAACTAGAAGAAGAAGTATACATTGAACAACCAGATGGATTTCAGCTAACTGACAAGGAAGATATGGTTTCCCACTTGAAGAAAGCTCTATATGGACTTAAGCAAGCCCCCAAAGCCTGGTATGCTAGATTGGAAAAATACTTACTGAAGCTTAGATTAGGTATTGCTGAAAACAACTTATATTTCAAATTGGATCATGATAAAGAGTTAATTGTAGAAGTTTTTGTTGATGACATCATTTTTGGAGGTGATGAAAATATATGTATGAATTTTTTTGATGAGATGAAGGGTGAATTTGAGATGAGTATGATTGAAGAAATGAAGTTATTTCTAGGATTGCAAGTTACCTAATTAAACAAGGGAATTTTCATATATGAGTCTAAATATGTGAGAGAGCTACTGAAGAAATTTGGGATGGAAGAATCAAAGCCTGTTGATACCCCCATGGTGACCAAATTCAAGCTAACATAGAATGATGATTCTCCTAAGGTGAATCAAACTAGATACATGTCAATGATTGATGGATTTCTCTATTTAACCAAGACTAGACCAAATATTATGAATGTTGTATGCATGGTTGCTAGATTTCAGGCAGATCCAAAAGAATCACATGTGACTGCTATTAAGAGGATCTTCAGATATCTGAAAGGAACAATTGACTTTGGACTTTGGTATCCAAAGGATGATGAGCTCAGTTTGATTGCATATACTAATGTTGATTGGAATGGAGATGTAGATGATAGGAAAATTACTAGTGGTGGTGCTTTCTTCCTAGGGAAGAATTTGGTGTCCTGGTTAAGCAAAAAGTAGAATTAAATTTCTCTATCTATTGCTAGAGTAGAATATATTGCTACTACAAATAATTGTACTCAAGTGATATGGATGAAATAGATGATGAAAGATATCAGGGTGGTATATGAAGATCCCATTTCCATATATTGTGACAATTCAAGTGCAATAAATATTTCAAAGAATCAAATACTACACTCTAAGGAAAAATATATATCAATCAAGTTTCACTTCTTGTGGGAGAAAGTGAATGAGAAAGAACTTAGATTGGATTATGTGCTTACGAAAGAATAGATTGTAGACATATTTACTAAACTATTGCCAAATGATACTTTTGAGTATCTTAGATGAATGATAGGGGTAATTACCCCTCCTGATAAGAACTAAGAGATGCATTTACTTGCATCAATCTGTGAGCTACAAAGCTATATTCTGATCTGCATTGATGTTTTTGTGGCTGCTACTCAGGGGGAGTAGTCAGATGTGCAGATATGTGGTTCAAATTGTGTATATGGAAAGTTCATGGTTACCTTTTCCATTGATGTCAAAGGGGGAGAAGAGAAATTGAGGAGAAGATGAGGAGAAGAGTCTGAACCAAGGGAAAGCAAGTGTGTTGGGTTGATGGTATTTTTCACATCATGCATTGCTATCAATGCCAAAGGGGGAGATTGTTGGATGTTGTGGATGTGTTACTGTATGTGGTTGTCATTGATGTCAACACTATTAGAATTTGGGTATTAAAGGTTGTATATGTCAAGGATATTGAGAAATTTGTAAAAGAAAGTGTTCCAGGTTCCCAGTGGAACTGTGTAGGTCATGAAGGTGTCATGTTATGTACGTTGAAGATCAGCTATTATGGTTTAAAGGGTTTTCTACTGAGTATATCTAGATCATCTATCAAAAGTTGTAGAGGTCTGCATGAAGATTTTATTGTGCTTTGATCATGTTGTGGTCTGACAGTATTTATGTGGTCTCTGTCAGCGTTCCTGAGTGAAGATTGTGTAATTTGGGTAATTTTGATTGATGCGGATGTTTTTCTATTGTTTCTTGGTGTTCTTAGATGTTCCTAGATCATTCTCTATCTTTTTGGTATGTCCAAATTGATCGTTGTGCTCATGGTAAAAAAAATTTCTTGCATATGATTGGTTTTTCATGTTCTTGGCCGACATTATGGTGGTAGCGTGTTGTGGATATTCAAGGTGAAATTCATTGAAGTATTTTTGTGTTGGAGATGTTAATTTGGGTCCCCACTATGTTGTGGCCGACCTTGGTAGATTTTCATTAAAAATTTAATTATAAATTTGGGCCAACATTGCAAATATGCTTTATTTTTCTGGCCTACTAAGTTGATGAAATTTCATGTAGCAGATACATAAGAGTGATTGTTTCATTAGTGAAGAGTATGCTTCATGTTTTGTGTGTGCTCCTATGTGTGTATATGTGAATATCATTCGATTATAGAGAAAAGTGTGAAGAATACCAAGTGAAGTATGAAGTAGTTTGAGTGAAAAGTGAAGGAGTTTTTTTGTGCTTAACTAGAATTGTAATCAGACTTGTGCAGAAGCTATTTTATCAATTCGTACACACCATAGTTTAATCCTACCCATATTGTTGGGAAGTGAGCTCTAGGAAGTGTGGTTTAATGTATGTGCATTCCCCTTTCTTGCTTTAATTATACTTTCAATAGGGTATAATACTGTGGACTAACATCCATCGTGATTTTTCCCCTAACAAGGTTTCCACGTAAAAAATCTTGGTGTTCTCAGTCTCTCTGATGTGTTAATTATTCATTGTTAATTTCTTATTCATTATATTTGAGATAAAGTTAAGTAAAGTTTGAAAATTTAATTATTTTGTGACAATTGATTCACCCCCCCAGTCGTAGTTGTTTTTCCTTGTTTTACCAACAAGTTCTGCACATGGGTATGTGCAAGATCATGATGGGCCAAAAAGTGGCAATATGATGGGTATGTGGCTGACAACTTTTTTTAACCCAAAATTCATGAAATGAAAAGGGTTTTTAAAGGAGATTCTCAGCTTTCCACCAATATAAATTATGCTTTACTTTGAATTAAACAAGTAATTATTATTCATTTTCTATTCAAATTATGGCTAATGTCCTGATTGATAGGTTCATTGAAAAACATCTATAGCTTTCAAATGGTATAACATTTTTTAAATCCAAAACATGCGTCACATTCTATGATTTGCATACTATAGGATTAAAAAAAGAAAAATTGAATTTCATGAAATTTTGACCAAGTTAAGGTGGTCAGACACACAAGTTTTTATATTTTGTAAAATGTGTAATAAAAAATTCATAATTAATTATTTACTTGGGAAAAAGTTACAAAAAAATATGCATCACATCAAGACATGAGTCCTCTACTTATATCTAAAATATTATAAAAATATTATCATTTTATTGTGGTTAGGGTGGTCAGACAGACACCTACTTCTTATTTTTTCTTTGAAATTTAAGTACTACTGCATTGAAATTTCAAATTCTCACCAAATAGATTTTTTTTTCTAAACAAACCTAGTAGTTTATAAACTAGATTAAATTTTCTATAGATTGTATTCTTACATATTTTTGAAATAATATAGATAACTTATTCAATTTTTTACTTCAAGTTGCCTAACTCTGATTTTTCTGAATTTTTTGCCACTTAAGGGCCTATTTTTTCCTTGATGATCCTGCACATACCCACACCATCCACAAATTGAGGGACAAAAAAAGGTGGTGAGTAGGATTTTGGAAAAAATGCTAAGATTCTTAGTTGGAGATAAGCCCAAGGGATGGGATTTTATTATACCATAGGTAGAATTTTCTTACAATAATTTTGTAAATAGGAGCACTGGAAAATCACCATTCAAGATTGTATATGGAAGTAGTCCAAGAACTACTTTTGAACTGAGAAAGATGGATAAGGGGGAGAAGAGTAGTACTGAGGCTAAATATTTTTCTGAGCACTTGAATTTGCACGAAGAGGTGAAGAAATATATCAATAAGATGAGATCACAATATAAGGCTCAAGCATATCAGAAAAGGAGGTATAAGGAGTTCCACGTAGGAGATGAAGTCATGGTTCATTTGCAAAAGGAAAGGTTTCCAGTTCTTTGAGTTGTAAGATCTTGAAGAAGCATGATTCAAGAAATTATTATGAGGTAGAATTTCCTAGTCAAATAAAAATTTATCATGTGTTCACCATTGCTAATTTGATAGAGTATCATGAAGGTGATATAGAGGAGAGGCCAATAAATGAATAGTTGAAAATTCCAGCACCTAATTTAGAGAAGGAAGAGATAGAAGAAATCTTGGATAGTCATGTAGGTAGAAGCACAAGAAGCATGCAATATGTAGAGTGTTTGGTGAAATGGAGAGGAAGGCCTGTTGAAGATTCATCATGGTTGTCTGAGGCTGAGGTTAACCGTCTTGGCTTCCCTCTAACTCCTAAGAAGTGACAGGGTTACTTTTCAAATTACCCTAGGCGTCTGATGTGGGAGCATCCAATGGTCTAGGGAAATCTTACATCACCCCAAAAAATGTTTTCTTTATTTTTTTTAGTTGTTTTGAGTCACATGATGGCACTTAAGGGGTATAAGACTATAAGACATCAAAATTAGCAAAAAATGGGAACTTACTATTTTTAGTCATGAAAGAATCATCGCAATACCTTGCACAATTTGGGAGAAATTAAAGTTTTCGTCCCATGAAATTTCTCCAATCTAGCTTCAAATTCATATATAAAACTTTAGAGGCCCCAAAACAGCTAAAAAAGTGGTCAAACCGTCCTACAGTCAATTCAAGTGTTGTAGAGCTTGTCGAGAGCTTTCCAACGATATGCAATAATAGAAAATTAGACACCCAGATCAAAAGTTATGGCCCTACAAAGTTGGTCCTCAAAAAAAGTGAATTTCATAAAAATTTCTTCCTAGACCAGAAATCAAATAGTGGGACTTTTGGTGCCAAAACAAAAAGGGGAAATTTGAACTTTCTAGAGAATTCTAGGGTGGTTATTGGGGAAAATAAAAAGGGTTAAGTGGGGGTTGTAGAAGTGGCCCTGATAGTGTAGATTGTGGCTCCGAATAATATATTTTCTTTCAAGAGTTGATTTTTTTGTAATGAATCAAGTCAATGAGGTTGTAGCAAGTAAGCTTTGAGTCTGTAATTTCATTTTTTGAAAATAATTGAAAGTGAGTCATTTTTATGTCTTGCATCTTCTGTGTTGCTATCTATTGTTGTGATTTCTGTGGGTTTTGGGTGATGTGGTCCTCATTAATGTGAAACCAAGAATTTCATGTAGGAGAAACAACCTGCAAATAAAAGGGTGTACAAACTAAGCCAAACATGCATGAGGCAAGAATCACTAGGATTCACTACTATCATGGAAGGGACACTCACTTGAAAAAGGTGTGATGACAAACCAAAGGAAAGTTCATCAACCCCTCCATGGCACTTTATATCATAGTAAAATTACAAAAGGAATAATAACATGCCAAATCCCAAAAATATATACACTAGAATGACACTTTATCTTAGTAAATCTACATAATGAAAAATGCATATAGTGGGAGCCCATAACGTCCAAAAAAGGACTACATGCTAAAAATATAATTATATGATAAAAAAAGAGTAAATTGGTAGCACCATGATGAAGTACATGAAAAAACATGCACTTTAAAAACAAAACCCAAAAAGGAGTCCGGATGAAGAAAATATGGCCTATTGAAGTCTTTAAAATGAGAACTAAACATCACTGAGAAAACTAAATTTTGGAATAAAGTCAGAAGTCAAAACTAGAAACCACCTATACCACTATGAAGAGAACAAAATTCTACCTCATTTACAAAACATTTTCTCTTGAAATGATCATCATATGGTCAAGATTTGACCTCTAGAATATAATTTGCAAATCTTAAAATCCCAATGGAGAGGGGTTGAGAAAGGTAAAAAAAGACTCCTCCAAAATTGTCAAACATAGCTCCAAATGTGGAGGTCCTTTAAATTTAGAGTGTTGGAAAAAAATCTCCAATACAATAGATTTCTTTTACAATTTTTTTTTTTAAAATGGCTATTTTTTATTTTAAAGTTAAAAGAAAGCCTAAACAAATATATATATATATATATATATATATATATAACTTATATTTTTATAAGAAAAAAATTAGAAAAAACTTATTACATTTTTAAAAATATATAAATAAAAACCTTTGTTTTTTTTAATTTTTTTTTTTTAAAATAATGGACGATCCCAAGGTGAGGCCACTACCTATTGCAAGTAGGGATACCACCCCATACCCCCACATGATAGTCGAGGTAGGGCTTGAGGGGCCATCGATTTGTCACTATGTGGTAGTCGGCAGTACCCCTTTGGGTACCTCGCCTCACTATTGGGACAATTTAAAAAAACAAAAAACAAAAGCTTGCACAAAAAAAAAAATGACATTTTTTTTTTCAAAAAATGCAAGATTTTTTTGGAAAATTTTACCTCGATCCGTGTGTTAGGAAGGTCGTATGGCTTCCCTATATTTTTTTTTCTTCAGGTTTCTAACACCAAAATAGGTCAAATTTTATATCAAAATTCATCGAATTAGCCTCCTAAATGCAATAGTGAGGTTCCTTTTAGCCCAAAATGCCCTGAAATCATAGCTACCCTTTGGATATAGGAAAAAACAACTTCTTCAAAGCCTCATAGATTTGACCTCAAGAGTCCAAATCAAGCCAAAAAAAAGAAAAAATTGCATTTTTTGATAGCTCTAAATCCATGGTGAGATTATTTTTGTGCCAAAATGCAAACAAAATTACCCACCTTTAAAATTTACAAAAAAAAGGCAAAGAGGATTTAGATATGAAGTTTGTAACCCTTGTTGTAGAAAAACCTGCATAAACTAAGAAGGGGTTTGCTAAATCCATGCTCTGATACCATGTTAGAATTGTTAAAAGAATGATCCATGGGATCAAGCAACAAACAAAGACACCTTCCATGTAAGAGGTCCGCAAACACAAAATTTCTATATTCCTCAACAAGAAAAAGCTACAGAATGAACATCAAGAATCTTCAAGGAAAACATGTCCTCAAAGGTTGAGAGTTTGAAAGATAATACAATGAGGGTTGAGTGCTATATAGGTGTGAACCGAAGATTTTTGTGGCTTAGGATGCTATGACTCTCTTGCTCAATTAGGGTTTTTCACCTGAAGGAGAGAGATAGATCCTACAAAAAATATAGGTGGTTCACTCAAACTTATGCAAGTATAATGAAATTATTCCTAAATACAATGATCTAAGTGCAATGGACTAAAGAAATATATTGATTATTTATGCAAAACTTAAGAAATATGAAGTGTTTGAAAACATAGTGTGATACGCATAAATGAACTAGAAACACCCATAAATGAAAGCATAACTTAATGAAGTTGAATGGAGTGCACTTGGAGATAGAATGTTGATGTTGTAAGGTTCTGGAATTTTTTAGAAATCACTGTTGATGACCACTAGGAGTCATTCGCCACATATGGCGAATCATTCTAGGTTTTGGTAAATTATGCTAAAACAAGTTTCAGGATGTCGGGAACTAAAATCCTCATAAATCACTTTTTCTAGCCTGGCAATGGGACTCATTTGCCACTGACGATGAATCATTCCACCTACAAAAATCTGCAAGCTCTAAAGTCAACTCTGTGGGTCCAAATTTGTACTTGTCTTCTTGTCGAGTTAATGGATCCAAATTTGTAGAAAATGCACTAAATGATGTCTCCAAGCTTGAATTAGGACTTTATTGACTTGAATAGCTTTGATGACTTGTTGACCACTTTTCAACACCTATCTCTTTGACAAATCTTCCTACAAGACTTGCAAAAACACATGCAAAGAGGTGGAAAATGGTTAAGGGTTAGAGTATAGGGATTTTCCTTGGTCAAATCCCACTTTGGTAATCAAACCCATTATAAAGAAATGAAATGAGAAAGGAATGATGAAAAAATAACATGCAAGTGTCATAAACTCACCAAACCCTTGTTAAAGTCTAAAGATATGTCAATGGCTACTCCAAGATGCTTGATAATTACTTGATTGAATGATTAACGATGCTAGAATACTTGAATTATATGATGAACTAAATGCATGAATGAATGGGGGTTGAAATGGATAGAAAAACTCTTATTTATACACACTTATGCCCTAATTTCCCAAAAATACATCACAGACCGTCCTAAGGTCTTAATGAATAAAATCCCAAAAGAAATTTGATTTATTTTGAATTTTGTGCCAAGAGGGACTCATTCACCACCCATGGTGAATGGGTCCCACTCAAGACATGCAAGTGGGTGTCAGGAATTAAGTTGTCTTTAGTGATGTTTGTCAGGTTTATATGAAAAAAAAAACTTAATTAAGGCCTATAAGTGCATAAAGAGGCCAAATAAAGCATAGGAAAGGTGTAATTAGTGATGAAAAGTCTAGAAAAGCATGAAATTTTATTACAAGAATTTACAACACTTCAAAATAAGACTTGGTAAGGAATAAAAATGGAATATTTAGTTGAATTACAAGAAGAGTCTAGAAAATTGTAGAAATGTGTTACAACACTTCACAACACCTTCACAAGACATCATAAAGTCTTAATAATTTAAATATTCAAGACCTAATGTGAATGAATAGGTCACATTACAACATTAAATCTAAGTAGAATAAGCCACTTGCATCATAGGAAAAAGACCCAAATAACCATGAAAATTTCCAAAGATCCATTTTTCTATGGTACATTTAGCCCCCACTTTAGTGAGAGGATGAACTTGCTCCAAACTCACACTAAAGTAGCCATGAATATCGAGAGGGATCCAAATGAACTTATGCTAGGAAGATAAGAGAACAATGATCAAGAGGATGATCAAGGCCCCAAGATGAAGATCCTATGGAAAACTAAACATAAGAACAAAGCAACACACATGTGAAAGAGAAAAAGAAAAGGGAGAGAAAAAAGGAAAAGTCGGATCAAGCTTCGATCATTTTTCCAGCTAGTTGTGGATCATATATAGGTTGTTTGTCTAGAAAGAAAATGCAAACTCACTCTAGGGTGATGAAATTCATGGCTATCCACTGGGTGAGAAGGCCCAAAAGGTGAGAAACATACATTTGGCAAGTATGTACTCACAAACACATAGGTGGCTATGGGGAAATTCATGCCTCAAAATGGGCTTCCCACTTAACCATACTAAAGTTATACCTCATGATAACTTTAATAAGGCACCACAAAGTAAAATTCCAGTTCATGCTTCATGAGACAAGCAAAGATTCGTATGCTTAGAACTCATGAACAAGTAGGATGGAACCACATGCATGCAAGCTGTGTTATGCAAGGTGACCACATGAATGCAAAATACTAAATGAAAAAAACATAAAATGCAAAATATGTTCAAAGGATTCTTGTTTAGTTCATGTGAGGTCTATTACTTAGGGAACATTGTGTCTAATATCTCCAAGGGAGGACCAATCAAATAATATAATATTCACATCTTAGGGGATGCAATGTGTCACATCAAGCTACCAAGAGGAATGTAATATGACAAGATAGATCACACTTATGAAGGACATCATACCCAATGTCATCCAAAAAGTGAAAAACACATCGTATGGAACAAGAAGGTTGCACTAAGAACCAAGAAAAATGCAAAATGAATAATTCCAATGTATGCCCCCACTTTAAAGGAATTGATATAAAATGTTCTGTGAGCAATTACTTTAAAGTAGCAAATGAAAAATGCAAAAATAAATAAGAAATGAGAGTCAACTTGGAAAGCCCCTATTCCAAGTCATATGTTTCCAAGTAAGGCTGTGTCATGTGAAGGAAAAAGGAAAAAGAAAAGGAAGAGGGGTTTCCCCAAAAAGAAACACACCAAACACATAAGGGATCTATGGATTTGGGGTCAGTATGTTCATTGCTACAATTTTTTTATTAAAGAGCTCGAAACTATCATCATTCCCCAAATACACATAGAACTAGAAGAAGTACAAAAAGAGAGTGAAAAAAAAAGAAAGATCAAATCTGTTTTGGGTCAACATGGAAGAGACATTGTCATCTCGACACTTTGCATCGTACCCAAAAGGAAAACACAAGAAAAAAGAAAATGAAAAGGAAAAGGGAAAAGGAAAAGGAAAATGTTTTGGGTCAACATGAAGGAGACATTTCGGTTTCAATGCCTTGTGTCATCCCCAAAAGGAAAACACAAGAAAAGAAAAGGAAAAGGGACCTTTTGGGTCAACATGGAAGAGACATAGGGTTTCTCAATGCTTTGCACCATCCCCAAAAGGAAAACACAAGCAAAGGAAAATTAAAAGGTTAAAGAAAAGAAAAATTTTATGAGTCAACATGAAGGAGACATTTCAGTCTCAATACCTTGAATCATCCCCAAAAATGAAAATAGAAAACAAAAGCGAAAAAGTGAAAGCAATGTACGACATATAAAAGAATGAAGGTACAGATAAAGGAAGTTCACAAAGAGAGAGAACATTAAACACACATTACAGGGGAACACATTACACACACTCGATCACACCAAAGAAAAGAAGAAGAAGAAAGGAAAATGTAAAAAGGCTAGGAGGAAAAATGCAAGTCAACCATCTAACAAGTCATCTGCCTCCCAATCATGTTTAGTGTATTGTAAGGGCAGTTGATTTACCAAAGGGACAATTGAAAGTTCCAAACTAGGGGAAGTACCAGGTTCATCACTCTCAATAGGAGATATCTCAGTGAAGCTCATAGATGAGGAAAATAATGTATTTAATTCATCATGTATCTCGTCATCATTTTTTGTTGTTTCCTCATCGTCATCTAAGTTGATCACAACAGGAGGACAAATGGTAATTTCCAATGAAGGGTGTACCAAGAGTTGTTGTTGTTGTATTAGATTGTTTTGTTGTGATGGTTGTGTTGTACTATTTTGCGGTGGGTCAGGAGGAGGAGGGTGGTCAGGTATTGCTTCTGTCAAATGTGGATTTTTCTTTTCTTTGTTTTCTTTTGCATGTAACTAATGAGCAAGGAGATGTCATTGACACCTGTGTGATCCAGCACCATGGTTTCTTTTAATTATATTTTGAAGTTGTTTAGGAGTAAGAGCAGGTTGATCCATGATAGGCTCATTTTCTTCCTGAGGGGGAGGAACGAAAGGAACCGAAGGAGGTGGGTCAATAACTTTCTCTTTCTCTTTATAAACTTGTTTAATGTAGGGAGGCATGATGGGGTTGGTTTCATTATCTATTGGGTGTTTAGATGATGAAGGTGAAGTGTTTGTTGTTGGTTTCTCAGAAGGTTGTAATGTTTTTTTAGGTTCGGAGTTAGGTTGAAGCATTGTCTCATATAAGATAGGAGTGTTGGAAGTTGATAGGGATATGTGGTGAAGAGACAATTCAACTATTTGTTTGGCTTTGAGCTTTTGATAGGAAATGAAAAAGAAGTATCTATGAGGGGTGATGGGTTCCATAGGTTCATGCTAGAAGGCTTCCAAGGAAAAATTATGTTTAGAAGACAATGGATTAAAGCCACTATGGTGTACAATAAATATATCATTGTCAAGTGAAAACATCAAACATTTGTGAACTACTAAAGGGACAACTTTTATCGAGCAAATCCAAGGATGACCTAGCTATAGATGAAATTGATCTGATTGTGGAATGATAGAGAATGTTACATCCAATGTTTGAGGTTCTATATGTAATGGAAGTATGATCAATCTGATCGTAGGGTACCTAAAACTGTGATGTGTTTTAATCCATGATTTTGGTTTGTCATAATCATCTTGATAAAGATCATGTAATACCAAAAATTCTTTCATGATCACGTTCTCGCCACAAGCGAGATCTATTAATATCTCATTGGTGGGCTTATCATAGATGTGGCTAACTATGTAAAGAGAACCATCACGAAGGTTTTTAAGTATATCATGAGAAGAAAAAAGTAATATCAAGAGATTTTTTAGTTTGTCCCTTATGAGGGATAATGCCTATCGTTCCTACCATTTCATCAATAGGATTAACATGTGTAACATTTGTAGTAATATCATCTTGTTCATCATTTGTACCAACATTCATCACATCATTGTTTGATGGATTTGACAAATGAAACATTGTGTTTAGGCATTGGGTTGGTAAATGTTTGCAAATTCTAGTTGGGTAGGGAGATAGATGGATTTTCTTTAACATCAATATTTGAAAGAGATAGACGGCCAAAATCAATGAGGTCTTACACTAGGTGTTTGAGTCACTTGCATTGTTCTATGTCATGTCCATTTTGGCAATGAAAATGACAATAATCATGTGGTTTGAAGGTGGGGGTAAAGGCTTGGTAGGATCAAGTGGTTTGACTGTAGGAAAATTTATCATCTATTGTTGTATCAATTGATTCATTGTGTTATGGAGGGTATCAGGTAAAGGGGTAAACTCTCTCTTCGGGTCCCCATAGGTATAGGGAACAACTGCTGTAGCGACTGCCACTGGAGTATTAACAGGTTGAGTTGGTTGTCAAGGAGGGGGATTGAACTGTAAGAATCCTTTGTTTGGTTTTTTAAAGTTTTGTGAGTTGTTTTGGTTGCTTTGTTCAGACTTGGGTATGTGTAGGATCATGATGGGCCAAAAAGTGGCAATGGGAAAAAAATTACGTTTTGCATTGACCCAAAAATGCAAAAATATCAAGTTGACTTTCTTTTGGCTTGGGTGTCAGTACATTGCTACAAATAAATGCCTAAACCAATATTTACATATCGGATATTGGATTTGAGTGCATATAAATACAAAATGACGGGATTTTAAAATCATTTTACTCATTTTGAGGAGGCTGCAGGCGCATAGTGAGAATGACTTCTAGATATCAGATATTTGATTTAAAATGTAAGTTTTTGGATTTTTTTTTGTTTTAATCAAATTTTTAATTATATTTGTATAATTTTAAGTAATTTTTTATGGATTTTTTTTAAAAGTAGATTTTTTAATTGATTTTAATTAAAAACTAGCGTTTACAATGGATTTTTATTAAAAATTAATGTTTTTTATGGATTTTGATTAAAAAATAGTGTTGTTGATGTATTTTTATTAAAAACTAGAGTTTGTTATGGATTTTTGTGAAAAAGTAGGGTGTTTTTTAGATTTTTATTAGAAACTAGGGGTTTTTTACAATAATTTCATTTAATTTGTGTAATTTCAATTAGATCAATTAGTGTTTAACTTTAATTAGGTATTATGGCTGAGAATGAAAATGCGCAAATGCCAAACGCTCCACCACCTCCGTAGCCATCAATTGAAGACTTAATTGGTGAAAATTTGGAGCAAGTGAGGGACATTTGTGAAGTTTATAAGACAATCCCTCGATTATCCGAGATGACAAACACATTGAAGGAAGTAATTAAAAATATAGAAACCCTCTCCACCCAACATAATTCTTTTCATTCATGGCAAGAAGACATGAGGGAATATCACACATGTGGATTGTCTTACGATGATGTGAAAGGTCTCCAAATAACCAAAGCTAAAATATCCTCTTTATTTGTTAACCCATGCATCGGTTTGCTAGTTAATGTTAATAAACCAAAACATTCTATAAAATGGTGCATGAATAGGGACATTGTAGATAACTTTTGGGATTGTTGGTGTATGGTTTTTGATAAACCACCAAACAACAATTGTGATATACCATTTTAATTTATTAAAAAAATATGCATTGAGTTTGTATTAGGGCATCATGTCAATTAATTTGACATTAAACCCTTCCAGCGTGTTGGTGGAGGTATTCCCCAGGATAGACTAGGGGCAATTAGAGTAGTCCCATGCCCATATGTTCCCCCTCCTCCCCTTCCTTCACCACCTCTAGTATATCATCCAAATATTTTCCAAGATGTAGCCACATAGACTATCTAGGCTATTCACTCTTTGAGTGGTCTTTTGGTTGTGCATGCTTCTATAGTAGTTCAACCACATTCTAGTGATGTTGGTGATGGATCGAGTGCTATTGTATCATCCTCCTCAGGTCCTAATATTTTTGTGGCATATACTTTCTCTATGTGCCATCAGATATGCTTGGGTCCTCTTGTACAACCTGTTGAGCATTCCTTGGACACTTCTAATTATGACCTCCATGATGTGGACATTATAGATCAGATGCAAGGGAGTGGAGTGCACCCTATAGAGTCCTCTTCTGCTAGAGAGGGGGACATTGGAATAGTGACACAGGTAATATTTCAGTTGTAAATTCATAACTTTCATTTTTTTTTAAATGAATATTAATAAGAGAGTATAAAGTACTAATATTTATTTACATGGTCTATTTAATAGATGATGTTTGAGGAGGAGTTCGCATAGGTGACTAATAGCACCCTTAGGGAAATTTCATTTGGCCTCAACATGTACACAGTATATATTTTTTCACTCACTAGTTTAAATATTTTTACTATATACTTGCTTTTCATTTGAATTGTCATTAATGAAATTAGATAATAACTTATATGTTTATCTTATTTTCCTCTTGTAGGAAATACCTAGTGGGAGCAAGGTGCAGCCTTGTCTAGACTATGTAGGTGCAATTTTAGATAAGGGGAAGGTAATTGAACTCAAATTTGATTGAATAAAAATGTTTAAGATCTTATATTGATTATACATACATCGACATAGACTGGTAGTTTCATATGTACTTGCTCTTTTTATGTACAGGAAGTTATGAGCTATACATCATTGTTGAAAAGTGTCACAACACCTAAAGGAGTAGGTATTGGAACACTTCAAGGAGTAGGTGTTGAAACACCTCAAGGAGGAGGTGTGAAACACCTGAAGGAGATAAAGGGAAAGATTAGCCTAAGGAGGTATGCATTTATTTAATTTTGTGTTTGGTAAATGTTGTGCCCTCAACACACATGCCCTATTTGAAATGGGGACCCTCTCTTTCCTTCACCTTGCTAAGTTGTTTTGTCACTGCCTCATTTTACATGCCCCCTATTTGGTGCCCCAAATGGTTAGTGAACCCTAAAAGTGTCATCTCAAGCTGACCATGTTTCACCCCCTCAAATTTTCTAAGTCTTGTGCCTTTGTGGAGATCCCTTAGTAGTTTTCCTCTACCAGCATCCCTAGGGTCCTTTGGGTCCACCCTCACGAGTTTCCCCTAGCATATTTCCTTGTTGCATTTCCCATCTAAAACGGCTAATGGACCCCATCCTCCCGCAGCCAAGGACCAGTTACTTTGATTATCATTTCCCCATGTTTTCAAAGACCAAGTCTAAGCGACCATCCTTCAGGCCCATCGGGCTGGCCCTCTTGGGTTTCCTCTGTCGTGTTTCTACTGCTCCACTATCATTTCAAAAGTTCCTTTCTCAGGGAGCTTTCCCTCCATCAGATTCCCGAGTTATCTTCGCCCTTTGTTTTCACCAGAATGACCTTCCCCTCACAGTATTCTGCCATTCAGATTATGACCCATCTAGCATCGTCTAATCCTCACTAAACTTTCAAGTGTCAATCATTCAACGACGTTCTACCCATCAGGGTTTGTCCCTCTTGTGGCTCTTTTCAAACTTCAATGTACCTACTCAATGGCTATTGTACATGCATTAATGAGGAGCATTTAATGGAGGAATGACTATAAATAGTCAAGTATGAAGGGTCATTTTCACTTGTTAGTTTGTCTAGAGTGATCTAGAGCTAGCTTCCATCACTGCCATCAAGCCTGAGTCGACCGATCGCCATCTCTAAATCATTACTTCTAGCTAGGTCACCTACATTCATAAGGTTCTCAAGTTGGCTTTGTCGTTGATGCCCCATGTCGTGTTTTTCTTTATTTGTAGTAAAATTAGTAAGAAAAAAGGGTGAAAAACACATCCATTAGATAGAGAAAATAAGAGTACCTAAAACCCATGTGATGATTTTTTTAAGAAACCCTCCAAATTTCCCTTGTAATGGTGGTGGAACTTGCATTGCCTGGCACCATTCTTTAGCCAGACATTGATGCTCTACAGGCCTAGGCCCCGTCATCGCTGACCTCAAAACAAAACCAAACTTACCAGTGGAGAACCTACCTCACGAACCTGCCATCGTAGAGTGCTGTCACCCTTCCGACCGTCAAAACTTTAAAAAAAAAAAACTCATAAACCAAAACAGAGTCATACATGCTATCTGGGTTCATGCCCGTAGGACTCTGTCCCTGAGGCGCCACTCATTGGCCACTATTCCAAAAATGGCATTATGATCCTGACTTTCTAATGCCATGGACACCATCCCTTTGTTCATTAGATGACCTCACACACAAACTACATGCCAACTGCACTTTAGGTTCTGGCTAGTGGATATCCACCAGTGGTTCACTATGGTGGCAATGCTTTCTGGTCATTGCCTTCCTCCCTTCGGGTCCCAATCATCCCTCAGCTACATGAATGAAATGATAAAACACAAGTGCCCCAACCTTTGGCAGGTCATTCTCGTTGGAATTCTGCCATGGGGAGTTCGTCCCATCTTGGTCGTTGCGAGGGAGAAAATTACCCCCGTCTTTCCGATTCCTGGGGCCCGATCCTTTATTTTCTGATGAAATCCATAGCAAGAAGAAAACAGAGGGGCCAATTCCCTAGCCAGGTCCAATTCCTCAGGTGGTTCCTAGTGCACCTCTGCACTTTGTCCACCATTTCAAATGGTGATTATCAAATGGCTTCCCACCTCCTCCAACTCGAATGCCTAAAGACCAATGTGAGATACCAACCGTCGTCTAAATTTGTGGGTCCTAGATAGCGAAACTCTGCCCCTGGGATGCTATCTCACCAGAGCCATTCCAAATGGAAAACTATAGGTGACCAAGCTCCTCCCTAACTCTGACCACCCCAAAGATGATTCAAATGGTTCCTAATCTGAAGCGAACTTTGACCCACATGCCAAAATGGTATGTTCTCCTTAGTGGACCCCATGATTTGACCAAGTGCTAGGGTGGGTGGAACCTTGCGGGCAACCCTACCCTATTTTCCCTTATGAAACAACTATCTGGCCAAGGAAGTTCGACCCCTAGGGTCCAAACCATCCAATTTCCCTCTTGTGAACTACTAATGATGACTTGGATTATATGTTATATTTCTCAAACATTGGATTATCTGATCTAATACTATTTTGAAGTGTTATGACTAATGTTCCATGTATTTTATGATTGAATGTGTTTCTTGCCCCTTTGGTTACATAATATATGGAATTAGGTGTGATACTTTTGGGAGCCACCGCAGAGAAGGACAAAGGAAAGAAAGTTGGTAGGGCACCTCGCATAGAAGAAGACAAAGACCAGATGAAGTATCAATTCCAAGGGGAACCCCTGAGATCTAGAGTCACTACAAAATAGGAGGTTTCCAACAAAAAAATTGGGCACATAGACATTGACGAGTTCAAGCAGAGGGTCTGAGTCAGCCCTAAAATAGAGAATGCAAGATTGATCAGAGGTAGTGGAATAGCCAAGGTTGTAGGCTTCCCTCCCACTCTTGTCACCCCTAAACTAGTAAGGGCTTACAGGGAGGCGTACCAGCCAGAGACTCAAAGAATAGTAGAGAAAGATGGGAATGTGTTAGTTGATATGTCTGCTCAAGCAATAACAAAGACCTTTCATATCCCTACCTTATGGGAAATGGAATTACCGACCAAGGATGATGGTAAGGAAATGTGGGATAAGGACCCACTTAAATGTAAGAAAATTATAAATTAGTTTTGGTTTAAGGAGAAGAGGGGAAGTGCTGCAAGAGTTCCCTAGGAACTCTTCTGAAGTGATTTTTATGAATATTACCATGATTTGGTAACATTGTAAAGCAGGTTCATGGGCCTTCTGACTATGGCCTACTTCCAAGAATGGATGGTCTACTTTGTAGAGGACATTCTCCATGGAGATGAAACCAAGTTTTACTAGGGATGGATAATTAGTGATTGCTTCCATGAATAGTTTATGGCCATAAAGAAAACCTCTAGATTCTACATGATGCCCTATTTGGTCTACTCATTGGCCAAATAGAGGCAATACAGTGGTTTGTTTATAGCTCCAGATGAGGAACCTGGTAGGGAGCTGAAATTTTATGACAAATACCCGCAACTGCAATACATGAACTTCAAAAGAGATTATTGCAAATTCAATGATGCTTTCATAGGTCATATCATCAGACTACTCAAGGGTGTCTTCGAGAGGCGAGTCTCCCACAGTACCAACACTTTCGTGAAACAATATGCCTTTTTTTTCATCTAGTATCTGAAGTTTACATATATTTGTGCATAAGGCTTCTCAGAAAGACCAAACAAGCTACCTTGGTATCCTAATGACTGAATAATACTGTTGGAGATCTCTCAGTAGTTGCAGCGTGTGAACAATCTCTTGAGAAACAAACATATAGCAAGGATTCCTTATCCCCTCTCTTTTTTCCAAGGGATGTACAAAATCCATACCTCATAATGTGCCCACAATTTAGAGAAGGAATTGGTTGAATATCATTTGAAACTCCACACTACCCAGCCACAGATGGATCCCTACGACCATATCAAGAAAATGCTTGGACCTGAATATGTCCATCTGCATAGTGTTGAGGATTTTTGAGCTAATTATAAAGATGAGAATGAGGTGCGGATGGCCACATACTTTGTAAAGAGGGTCAATCTATTCCTAGTGCTTGACCAAGTGGAGGAAGATGAGTGCACGGTCCCGATATAACGTAGTTGCTAATCTACCACTGCCACTGATTGATTGGGACGAGCAAGAGGTCAATGACCTCAACATTCTAATCAAGTCCATCAAGGCTTGTATGAAAGAATGGATTGATGGGCAAGTTTCCCAATTGAAATAAGGGGTCACATTAACCTATGAGGGGCTCAAAAGTGAGCCAAGTGGAACAAATGGTGGTACAACTACTACCTCAATAGGAGAAATTTCAAAATCCCCTCCAGTCACTAGGTCAAGGAAATGAAAAGAAGTTGATAAGCAGCTGCCTAATCCAAAGGTATACACAAGAAAGACCTCAGAAGGGGAATCTTCCAAGAGACATAAGAGTTCAGCTAATGTCATAGAGATGCTTATTATTCAAGAAGATACGCTCCATGAAGGAGAGGAAATGGAGGTTGAGAAATCAAAGTCCTCATCGACTGCCTCCACTACTGTTGTCCCTCTTCCTACTTCTCAGGCCATGGTAGCTACTTCCCCACCTGCAGTGGACATCTTAGTCCACCTTTCCTCTTCTTCGCCAATTGGAAAAGTTGTAATGATCGACTCTTCTTCTGCCACCACTTCTCAACTTTCTTCTGCTTCCATGTCTCTAAAGACCTCTCTCTCATTAGTTACAATAACAATGCAAATTCCTACACTCTAACTTCTAGAGACATTCTCTTGGCATATATAGAAGGTCCCTATAGAGCTTTCTGAAGCATTCATAAACCTAGCTATTTAGGCTTCCTTAGCATAGATCCTTGTCAATATCCCCACCTCCACTCCTCTAACTAAACCATCCAAAATGAAAGCCATAATGGAAATATCCGAGGAGTGGGAAAGATGGGAAAAAGAGAAGGAAGCCACAAAGGCATTGGATGAAGAAGCAAACAACTACCATGAACATCCAAATCACCAACACTTGCAAATTGATGAGGTAGCCCGTGATGGAGAAGAAACAGTCATCTATGGGTGATAAAGAAGATATAGACACCAAATATATTGTAGAAACCTTTGATGCATACCAAGAAGAGCTAGTTCAGTAGTGAAAGGATGCCAGAGAGGAGATAGAAAAGCCACCTACTGAAGAAGAGAAGGATTCTAGTGACAAGATGGAAGAAGGTACTAAACTTCCAATTGGAGAATAGGGTGAGAGCTCTAGGCTGGATGAAGAAATGCCCCATTCATCAGAAGAAGAAGAAGAAGAAAAGGAAAAGAAAGATGTGCCACCTCAGGATGAATAAGAAAATAAAGAAGAAGACAAGCCTAGAGAAGAGGCTAAAACCCATGAGGGTGCAGAAACAGAGCAACCCGAGCAACATGGGCATGAAGAAGAAAAATAAGAAAGGGATACTAAAGGGAAAGAAAGCCCCAAGGAACACATGCCCACCAAGTCCCCCATCAAATGCACAGTGTTCATCCAAGACTTCGATGAAGAAGAAGGAGAAGACACAAGGACAGAACAAGAAGCTCCTGATGATAAAGAAATTGAATTCAGAAGGGACAAAGAAGAAGGTGATCATGAATCACCCAAGAGTGAGTCTCAGATGCCTGAGTGGCTGGAAAAACAATTAGAAAAGAAGACTCCAGCTCCTAGAGATCCAAGAGCAAGATTGGAGGCCATCTTGGCCTAGGCACAAATTGACATTAAGAAAGAAAAAGAAACCCAAAGTTAGATCCAAGTTGACAATGGACACTTCTAGATCTAGGACCATGCAAGTAGCCATGTCAGTGGTGGGAGAAGAAGGAATAAGTTACAACATCTCAACCATTGACTTGGGGATAACCACTAGAGAGCAGAAGGTAGATCACCTTTAGGAGTCTCTTTCTATGGTGGTGCATTTGATACATCAAGATAAGATTTCCAAGGAGGAGCTAAAGGAATAGCTGGCTAACTTGACAACCTATATTTAAAAATGGTCATCAGTGGAAGATATTCCCACCACATCTTTGGCTCCACTACAACTGTTTTCTAGGGAACAAACTGACAAGCTTGAGAAAAGGAAAAACTGGACTGAAACTACACAGGATTGGTTCCAACAAGTCTTGTACACTGGCAACATGGGCATCAATCATGCTGTCAGGACAACAAATAAGTTCTTGGAAGTCTAGAAGTCCCTTGAGGGCACACAAAAGTTTTTCACTAACTTCCTAGGGATGTATGCATCCTCCTCAAGCTACCTCACAAAACATGGAAAGAAGACCTTGCATTCATGGAGGACAATCAATTGTTGGTTGAAATGTGGAAGATGGAATTCAACCATAGGAAAGAGATGCTGGAGCAGGTCCTCTACAAGGTGGATCCATACATTGATTGGGCCAGGGACATTAGGAAAAATTGTATTGAATATTTTAAATTGATGATAGGGATGATCCCGCCATTGAGATGGATCAGGGAAAGGTGAAGCCTTATTTCCATAAGAAGATGGAAGAGGGAATGTTAGGGGAGCTTACCACAGATTTCATGAATTTTTCTGCCTGGGCCTTCACCCAATCTAAGCAAGTCAAGGACAATACAACCAAGTTTGATGAATATTGGGACACACTTATGGGAAAATATAAACAATGGAACTACCAGGTGCTCCAATCTAGTATAATGGAGATCAAGAAAATACAAGAATTAATTAGCAAGTTCCTAGAATATGCCACTTTGAAGAAGAAAGAAGGAAACCTGATCATTGACGAGATGCTCCTCACAGAATAGCTACAACAAGGGCAATCAAAAAAAGACAAAAGTGATGCAGTGCTACCACAAGTGGACAAAATAGAGAAAATACAAGGAATGTATTTTAAATTGTAATATATTTGGAGGTAGGTGAAACCCTAATTTATAGTGAATCTTGGCCACATAATGAAAATCAATCTTGGCCACTCATTTTTCTTTTTGAACACTATAAATAGGGGGTCTCCTCTCATTTTCAAAGAGAGTTGAGTTGTTGTAAAGACATACAGCATAAATTTTAATAGAAGCTCATTGGATTTGGTGGACTCTTGAGTTTCTATTTCTTTTTTCATGATTCATCTCCCATAGCTGATTTAGATAGATTTACTTTGTTGTTCTTGATGGTTTTAGATTAGTTAGATAGATTTAGCATTGTTGTTCAATGGTTGCGAATATTTTTGTTGTGTTGATGCCTTTCTTCTCCATATTTTTTACTATTTTCTAATGGTGAATGGCTGTGTAAAGTTAGTCTAGACTTAACTTGAAAGTTGCTCCAAACTTTTATCTTTTGTTCATGCATGTTTATGGTGAATGAATGGTAGAACATTTGCAGTCCTTAGAAGCTAGCACAAGTTTGATGATACTTTGAGTTTTTTGGTTAAGTGAAACTCTATTTTAAGGAATTTTTCCATAGTAGACCCTCCATGATCACTTTTCATAGTTAGTTTCAGATCTAGGAACCTCTCTTTTCCCTTGCTCTTTTCCTTTTTTTTATAATAAGTGACCTATGCTAAGGTTCATTGCATATTGTAAAGGAAAATCTTAAGATAAAATAGGAGTTTATGATTGTTGTTTGAACCTACAAAAAATTACACTATAACTTCCCATCTTAGGAACTCCATTTCTATATTCATCTCCCATCTAGCTAGATGTAAGTCTACCCTATGATTACTAGCAAAATCACATCGAACATCAACTGAGAAATTCCATACATGTTATGACCTAATACTCGAGAAACCTTGGGTAGCGATTGGTAACTTGCTTGTGAATTTCTACCTTCCAAGAGAGGTGATGCACTTATGTATTACCTATGTTGAGAAAGTGCTAAACAACCCATCAAAAGTAAACATGTTCCTATTACCGACAACTGTATGCTAACTTGTATCAATTTTATGTTTTTGTTCACATATATAGATTGACATTTCAAATGTTGGTTTAATTGGTTCTTTGAGAGGGGAATATTCTAGGACTCTTGACCCTTTGAAGAGACATATTTCAGGTTGTAGACATCCAAATTTGGACACTCCCATTTGTCCAATTTTATCCATTTTCATCTAAACATCCCCTTATTTGCATTAATTAAGTAATATTGCTATAATTTAATTAATATCCTTAAATTCTCTAAATCCCTAAGGTATTTAGTAAATAATTAAATTCCTTATCCATTTATTCCCCTTTTTCCTCAAAAGAATTAAATAAATAATACATTTATTTAATCCCTCACATGTCACATCCCCCATAATCTTCACTTAATCTTAATCCACCTCCTAATCCCATCATTAGGGATGTGCACATGTCTAATCCTTGATTAGGATGTGCCACATCTTCCAAATTTTGCAAGTTGGCTTCTAATCTTCATTAGCCACTAACTATCTTCTAATTAGTGATTAGTCAGTCTAATCAATCCCCCTTTACTCAACTATCTCATCCCCAAGGATATTTTAATTACTTTGTGTCTTCCCCATGTGAATTTAAAATTCACTTTTCATCCTCCAAGGTTCTCCTCTTCTCCCTATGATCATTGAGAGGTGACATCAGTCACATGGGTTAGGAACTTTCTATTATAAGCACCTTTCCTTATCCAAGGTACTTCTCAGCTTCCTTTTTGGGAACCTTGTCTTATCCTTAAGATATCCCAATCATGTGAATTTAAAATTCACTTTTATTCCTCCAAGGAATCTCCTCTTCCTGATGTGGTCATTGAGAGGTCACATCAGGTATTTTCAAAGTACTTGTCCTTACACATCACTTGTCCTTCTTCCACATCATTTTTACCCTTTCCATCTCACCATGTCCTTTGGACACTTCATCCTCCACATGGCAATATGTGAGGGTTTGTGAGTCCTCAACTCACCATAGCCCTCCACCTTGGCCATGGTGGCTCAATCCCAACTATTGAATTCTCTAGAGAATTCAATTTCTTCTATAAATAACCCCCCTTCTCATTAATTCATGGACATCATGCATTTTATCACACTTATGCTCTCAAGCTTTCAAGTCATCATCAAGCACCTTTTTTTTCATTGAAGAACTTGCATACTTATCTCTCATCCTCTTGCATCCATCTTCCATTGCATCTTAACCACCTTGCATCCATTTTTCATTACATTTCCATCAATGGAGCACACATCCAAGCTTCAACCAAGGGCCAACCAAGGAGATCAAAACAAGAAAGGTATAATTAGTGTTTCATTGTTCTTTTGTTTGTGTTCAACATAGGATAATTTTGAGGCGTTCTTGTGTTATTTACATTGCATTTTTAGTTTGTATTGCATATTTAGAAGTAAAAAACACTTGCACACATAGGTAATCAAGATTTCAATTTTAGAGTTTAATTAAAATTCAATGTATATTGATTTCGATGTTAATTATTCGATTTTAGATTATATAGTATAACTAATCTCAATTGTGGTTTCAATTTTTCTTGTGCAGCTACCTTTAGAGCCAAAGAGTTCTTCAAAGAAGCTCCATTTTGATGATCCACTAGTAGTTTAGGATGAGATGGACATTTTGGGATGTAAATTTTGAATAGATATTGAGATGGCATATGCCACATTTTGTAAAACTTTGTTTGAGTTGACATCAATGCCATTTTTGTATATGGACATACACTTGATTATTGGATAATTTGATATATAGAATTTCACTATCAAAATTTAATTTGTTCCTCATGTGCATGATTAAAATCTTTGAAAATTTAATCTTGAGTAATGGTTAAATATCAATGTACAATAGCATAAAAAAGAATAGTTATATTATGTAGTTTATATTCATGTCACTGATTACATTGCATTGCACATCTTTCAAACTCAAAGAATTACTTCACATTGCATAAATAACAACTAGATGCTGATAGATGAAAAAAATTCAATTACAATATAGTTTTTACAAAGTCAACCTAAGCAATTATACAATTACTTAACATTGAATAACTAATAACTAGGAGCGGCTGTCAATTGCATTTTCTTGTCATGGAATTATATGAGACCACATTTCTTTGAGGATTTTTTTCAAATAGTCCACTGCCTTGTCTATGCTACCACATTTTTCATACATGTCTACCAAAGCTTTTTATCAAATAGTTCACTGGCTTGTTGGTAGGGCTTATTGGAACTTGTATGCTCTAACCTTACTCAATCCTAAAACTACTTCGTTCCCTCTTAATTTTTTTCTTAAACTTTAAACATCATTGTATTATGCTGCCCCATAATTTCGCTTACACTTTCTTTGTAAAATCACTAATTTTCCCTTGTTTCTGCCCCTTCCAACTAGGGTTTTACACTTTTACTCTTCTTGGGTTACTCTTAATCACTCAAACCTCTTAAACACCATTAAATACACCTATTCTAATAGTTTCCAACAAGTTCCAACCTATTTTCATTCAACTTCTCAAAAACTCACTCTCTAGCCTTACTCAAAAGGCACAAAAAATTGCGTTTGTTAATAGGGTAGTGTTTTCAGACCACTCTAATCCCTTTACCACCCCTAAAAACTTGTTCCTACGCCTACCCCTATCTAATTCATTACCATTCCTTTGAGGTACAACCTATACAAAAGGATGAATGGCCTTGTCAATTCATGAAGGCTTACATGTTCTAGGTGCTCCTGCACCATACTCCCTCAGTACAAAAGATTTATGCCCCATAAATCACTCCATATGTCTACTCCTATCTTCTTCACAATCCCTTCAAACCCACTCCAACTCACTTGCATGTAAATTTTCCTCTGAGGGATTTTGTACCCTTCATGCTTTATGTTATCTTGGTCTTGCCATGCTTGATCCTTCTCAAATGGATCTTCTTGCTTCTTTTTGTCTTAATTGACACCTGAAAATGGTGTTTCCCATGCTTTGAAACCTGAAAAAAAAAATCAGTACACAAAGCTAAACATCCATACATTAGTATCTTTGTTTCATGCTCTTCCATGAACTTTTTCCATCTATACATGTATCTTTGCCCTTCAACTCTTCTCTTCACAATGTTTCTTAGGTTCTTTATGGTTAGAACCATCCCCATAGTCGCATACATCTACCACACAACCAAATATGACAACCAATGACAATCCCCTATCCTAACATCATATTCCTCAACCTCTTCTTCTCTAGCCTTCACTAGGCCGCTCATCATTAACTCTTCCTCTCTAGTTTCCCACCTAATCTACTATTTGCAAGATTACACATTTGAAGTTTGATAGGTTGAGAGGTCAAGTGTGATATATTTAGGCTAAATAAGGTTAATGAAGACCATTTAAGGTGTATTAAGTTGAAGTTTTGACCCTAGGGGTCCAATATGCCAAAAATGCATTCTTGTTTCAAAATTGTCAAAATTGCCATGTAGTCTTTTGAAGGAAAATTATTAGAATTGTAAAGGGAAGTGCAAGATAAGAGTCTAGAAGTTGTGGTAGGGTTGAAATAAATTTTTTTGAATAGTTTTACTAGTCATAAGTGTCTTGGAAATAAAAGTTGCATAAAAGTACATTATTAACAAGTTGTCAATTTTAGCAATATTTAAGAAATATGAAGGGTCTTGGTAGTTGAAAAGGTGGTTGTGGACATTGGGAAGTCTATTTGAATTCAAAAAATGTATATAAATCTCTTCAAGGTTCAAAAATAGGTTGGTTGAAAGAAAATTTGTGAATTCCAATACAAAAGCAACATTGATTTCTAGAAAATTACTGGATTTTCACAACAAGCTATGGTCTCATGGCTTCTTTTCACCCGAAAATCAGTGTTGGAGTTCAGTTGGAGGCTGAAAACTACTTGTAAGGGCATAAATAAATCTTGTTCTACAACTCATATGACCAAAGCGATTGTTCCATCATGTTTGTATGGGTATGTTTAGGTTAGGTATGGTCCCTTTTCATACCCAAATAGGCCAAAGTAGTCTGAGCTACGTTCAATCAGTGAAATCCCTTTAGAGTCCAAAGTGTAGAAGGGCAACAATCTTTGACTGACTGTTACTTAGAAACCATGATGCTTAAAAAATCTTTTTCTAAGGCTATGCGGTCATCTTGGGACCATCTAAAATAATCTCTCTCATTTTTTTCTATCTTGGAGGCATTTTCCCATGGTGATGAGTTTTCAGTTGAGGGAAAAGTTGTCAGATGCAAGCAGTGTAAAGTTGCAAAGTGGTACAACTTTAATTCTACAATACATACGACCAAACAGACTGTTCCAACACGTCCAGATGGGTCCTTTTATGCTAGGGATGGTCTTGTTTTGCACCCAAATATGCCGAATCACTCCAAGCTACATTGGATCGACGATTTCCCTTAAGAGTTCAAAGTGCTAAAAAACAACAATCTTTGAAGGGCTATTTCTCAGAAACCATGACGCTTACAGAAAATCCATTTGAGGCTATGAGATTGTGTTGGGACTATCTACAATTACCTCTCTTATTTATTTCTATATCAGAGGTGCTTTTCCATGGTGATGAGTTTTCAATTGAGGGAAAAGTTGCCAAATGCAAGCAGTGTAAAGTTGCAAAGTGGTGCAACTTTCATTCTCCAACTCGTACAACCAAATGAACTATTCCAACATGTCTAGATGGGTACATTTACGCTATGATGGTCCTTTTTTTCACCAAAATATGCCAAATCACTTCGAGCTACATTGGACCAGTGATTTCCCTTAAGAGTTCAAAGTTCTAAAAGGTATCAATCTTTGAAGGGATATTTCTAGGAAAAATTTATGCTTACAGACTCTTTGTCTAAGGATATGGAATCGAGTTGGGACCATCTACAATAACCTCTCTCAATTTTTTCTGTCTCAGAGGCATTTTCCCATGGTGATGAGTATTCAGTTGAGGGAAAATTTGTCCGATGCAATGAGTGTAAAGTTGCAAAGTGGTGCAAATTTCATTCTGCAACTCGTACGACCAAACATACTATTCTAACACATTTGAAAGGGAATTTTTATGCTAGGGATGGTCCTCTTTTTCACCAAAATACTCTGAATCACTCCGAGCTACATTGGACCAACAATTTCCCTTAAGAGTCCAAAGTGCTAAATGACAACAATCTTTGAAGGGTATTTCTCAAAAAACGTGATGCTTACAAAATATTCATCTGAGACTATGGGATTGTGTTGGGACAATCTACAATAACCTCTCTTAGTTTTTCTATCTTAGAGGTGTTTTCCCATGGTGATGAGTATTCCGTTGAGGGAAAAGTTGTCAGATGCAAGCAATGTAAAGTTGAAAAGTGTTGCAACTTTCATTCTAAAACTCGTACGACAAACAATATATTCCAACACATCCATATGGGTACGTTTAAACTAGGTATGGTCCTCTTTTGCACCCAAATACACCGAATCACTCTGACCTACATTGGACCAGCGATTTCCCTTAAGAGTCAAAAGTGCTAAAAGACAACAATATTTGAAGGGATATTTATTAGAAACCATGAAACTTATAGACTCTTTTTATGAGGCTATGAGATCATGTTGGGACCTTCTACAATAACCTCTCTCAATTTTTGTTATCTTGAAGGTGTTTTCTCCTGGTGACTTGTTTTCAGTTGACAGAAAAGTTGTTAGATGCAAGCAGTGTAAAGTTGCAAAGTGGTACAACTTTCATTCTGCAATTCGTACAACCAAATGGAGTATTCCAACACATCTGAATGTGTACATTTACACTAGGTATTTTCCTCTTTTACACCCAAATATGTTGAATCACTCTGAGCTACATTGAACCGGTGATTTCCCTTAAGAGTCCAAAGTGCTAAAAGGCCATACCATCTATTGTACGGTCTATAGCTTGATGGTATGGCCATGGTAGATGTTATTAGGACTGTATAAGGTGAATATGTGGGTTTAAAGAGCTAGAAAGGTTTGTTGTTGAGTTGGTGAGTTTCCATGCATGGAAAAAATGAGTGAAATTAGGTGAAAAATGGTGGTTACAACATGCTAATGTCAATGAAATGTGGGAGAAACAAGATTTAAGGTTGGATCAAGCTTATCCAAGTCCTAATAGATGTTTTTGATGAGTTTATAGGGTGTGGAAAGGTTTGGGAAGTGTTTAAATATGAATCTCTTTGTAAAATGGGCCTATTTTAGTGAAGTTGCACCCAATTTTGGGTTTGAGGATCAAATTGGAGTTTGAAACATCTTTAATTGTAATTGTGATGTTTAAAGCCACCTAGCTCTTGCATCAAAAAACTCTTACCCAATCAACTTGAACATCATGCACACATAAATACCTTGTTTCCACTTTGCTAGATCAAATAATCAATTACATTGGAAATGACCTTCACATGACCTTTCTACATTTTTATTTTTGGAAAAAGTGGCAAGCCACTATAATTTATTATATATAAATAGGAGATATTACAAAACCTAGTTCAAATGAGCATACCGACAGGAAAGAACCAACAAGAAAACCTCTAATTGTAGCTATATTAAGTACAAAAAGCTCTTACAAATTTTTTCAAATACTAGTAACAAAGCATACACCTGTATGACTATTTCAACCTATGACTTTCCAAAATACAGACCCCTTTACATTTTAAACATACCCTTTATACAATTCCAGACATTTGACCCATATTTTAGAAACCATCACTGGATATAGATTATGCCCATACAAAGTTATGACCTTTTTACATTGTTTCACATTTCAAAATTCAAATTTTACAAAAAATTTCTATTGGAGGCATTTAGGGCATAGTCTTTGACAAGAGTAGTATGTTGACATTCTGGAGTGACAAGTACCTGTACAAACCATCAAGGTATCAGTTAGACTACATACAATAGAAAAGATTCTTAGAATAACCAATCTATATTATTGTAATCTGTGACATACCTCTTTGAAAGTATCAAAGCTGCCTATTGTTGCAGTAGGTCCATGATCAATCGTGCGAGGAATATTGCAAAAATTTTCAAATAATAAATCTATATTGTCACAATAGAAAAGATGCTTAGACTAACAAATCTATATTAATCTAAACAACCTGAATGATGATGAATTGGTAATGGAAACTATAAAATATGGTTAGAATAACCAATCTATATTATTCTAAATGACCTAATTGATGATGAGATGGTAATGCAAACTATAAAAGACAGTTCAAATAACCAATCTATATTATTGTAATCTATGGCATACCTCTCTGAAAGGATCAAAGCTAGCTATTGCTACAACAAGTCCATGATCAATCGTGCCAAAAATATTGCAAAAGTTGTCAAATGATAAATATATATTGTCACAATAGAAAATATGCTTAGACTAACAAATCTATATTAATCTAAACAACCTAAATAATGATGAATTGGTAATGCAAACTATAAAAGATGCTTAGAAAAAAACAATCTATATTATTCTAAATGACCTATTTGATGATTAAATGGTAATGCAAACTATAAAAGTTGCTTTTAATAACCAATATATATTGTTGTAACTTGTGGCATACCTCTCCAAAAGGATCAAAGCTATTGTTGCAATAGGTCCATGATCAATCATGCTAAAAATCTCGCAAAAGTTGTCAAATGAGAAATCTATATTGTCACAATAGAAAAGATGCTTAGACTAACAAATCTATATTAATCTAAACAACTTGAATGATGATGAATTGGTAATGAAAACTATAAAAGACGCTTTGAATAACCAATCTATATTATTGTAATCTATTGAATACCTCTCCAAAAGGATCAAAGTTGGCTATTGTTGTAGTAGGTCCATGATCAATCATGCCAAAAATATCACAAAAGTACATAAAAAATATCACTATTAAAGACACTTGCATTGCAATAGTATACAAAATATCAGTATTAAATAAAGAACACTAATGAAATTAAGCATAATGAACCTAAGCATTGTACCTTCCATTCTTGAATATGCTATTCAAGTGTGCCTAAAGGGTCATCTCTTTGCTTCAGAGTATCCAATATTTCTTCATGATCAACATTACTAAGTGTCCATAGTTGTTTTGTCTCTGGTTTGGCATGATGCTTCAACAACTAAATTTTTTTTGCTATAACAAGGTGTGAATACATGAGAATGATTTTTTGTTTCTCGTAGTCTTCAAATGTAGGTATGCCATTCTTTCTAATCATGTATATTCACAACCAATTTCTTGCAACCACAAGTAAACCTATAGGATACATGAACCCATCTTTAGCTTCCATCGGTTGTGTTAGCTTGTGCTTTACACACACACATTGAGCCAACCAATAGTTTGATCTCTCTTCATTCCCCTGCGATGGATCAACTTCAAAAACATGTCTTGGTTGTAGTAGATCTGAAAGTTGATTGTAATCAAGTGAACCTTCCATTATGTTATTTGTCATGGATATAGTTTGAGATAAAGGAGTTAGATACTATGGAACCTATGTATCCACCCACTCACTTGACTCACATTGATCCCACTCGCACTAAATACAACTCTGACAAAAACAAGCCAAATGTTGTGTCCAAATGGTCCATGTGCTTGCATCTGAGCTTCAAAGTGAATGCATCTTTGAAGAATCTTTGATTTTATGAAAATTCAATCTACCTCCCACTATACCCTTCTTAACCAACCAAAAGAATCTACGCACTATTGAATCAAGTGTCCCTCCCTATGACAATGCTAAACTACACTAATCAACAATAGAATGTGCATCACTAAATTTTTCTCTTGAAATATTCAATTTCTGCTTAACTAGAGCTCTCTTTACACATCCACCTACTCCATCATGCTCCCCTTTCCCATTCCCAACTTTAAAAAAACTCCAAATATGGGGTACACCCCTCTCTACATGCATTCTACTCAACTAATAAAACATACGAGCATTCTTGAATTGACCTGTGGAGTTACCTGACCAAATAAGATGTCGAACTAGTGCTATATCATGCTCTTGCAAGAAATAAAAAAAATTCCTGAAACAATGTTGGACTTACTCAGACGAATGAGATCTATCATCACTCATATAAAAATGATAGTTTCTGATTATCTTCCAATCCTCCTCTATACAATCAGGTGCATGTCTAAAAGTTATGTGGGACAAAATAGCAATCAAAATGGAATTGTAATATTGAGATTATACCTCATTTTGTGGTTGCAATGTGTAGTTTTCTAGAAAATCAACCACTGATATAATAGTGCCAATTAGAAAAGAGTCCTTACACATCTTGAATTGTTGATCCAACCACTGAGACCTATGACTATTCCTTGCATACTTGTAGAAAATATTTTCCTTAAAATTTGAAACAAAATCAGCAACACTGCATTCTTTTGTGACCAATTCACATCTAGAACCTCCACCTCCACTCTGCAAAGTATACTTGCCTATCTCATATCTCTCTTTCTCGATAGCTTATTTCCAAATTCATGTTCAGAACCCTCATGAAAACATTGATCAAAGTTTGACAAGCCACCATATTGTGAGCACTTCACATTTAAACATTCATTTCTATAGAAAAAGGAACCATCATCTCTAGAACATAAAAATAGATCTTGTAAGTCCCTGGATGATTTTGGAAGATGCATTGCACCACACTCCTGCAATATTTCATTAGTATGCAAAGTAGAAAAAATATAGCATAATAGTTCATGGTACATTGAAAACTCCACATGGTATTCACAACAACAAGTATTATGAATCTTAAGAGGCACATAATAAAATGGCTTCAAACCTTCAAAATTCCTTTGTGACTTTTACATATTTGGATGTTTTTCAATAAATTTTTTGAACAACATTGTTTAGATTGATTCCAACAAATGTTTAGGATGTGGTGTACGATCTCAATTTCCAATTGTTAACTTTAAAACATCCTTTGCATTGGGTGATACTCTAGAGTTATCATGCCAAAATTGTTGAATTACCTTCTTTACATTATCAATTAGCTTCTTATCAACATGTGGACGCCTCCCGACAAAAGCCCATGTATCATTTTGAAGAGGATCATCTATTCTTTCTCTTCTTGGAAGTTATCTATCCAAATTTTTACAATTTTTGTCAAAATCAATACAAGTTTGTCTCATAAAGCGAGCCTTTTTCAATTGATGTCTTACTAGGGTAGTTGTAATGACTCTATGAGCAACTCTCTTATATTTTTCCTTGTTATTTTTTCCAATAGACTTGAGGGCATTACAAATATTTTTGACAATAATAGATTCTTTTTGGTCTTCTTGTTCACATGAATCTTCAATTTGGCTAGCAAAGGTCTCATCTTTTGCATTTTTAGCAATTGTACAAAAAGTTGGCATTGCTCGACCAATGTCTTATCGCTAAAATATTGGTTGAAAATTCTTGTAGCCCACAACTAAATAGTTCGTGTTAATCGCTTCCCTTCAAATTTTTTTATAATGTTCTCATAAATTTCAAGTAACCATTTTGGGGTTCTTGAAGGTCTTGAATTTGGAATATGTCTTTCTTCCACACAAGGTTCTTCATTTCTCATGTAATCTAGTGAAACATAATTTACACTTGCTTCAATATTATGTTCAACATCTTCATTTCCAACATTTTCACCTTGAACATTTTCAATATCAATTTGAATAATTTCATTCCCAATTTTAGTATCATGTTCAACATCTTCAATTCCAACATTTTCATTATCAATTTCAATATTTTCATTGCCAATTTGAATATCATGTTCAACATATTCAATTTCCTCTTCACCTGAAAGACCATAGGGCTCAAGTTCACCAATATTTATCATACCTTGTCTTCTCTTCCTATGACATACTCTATCTCTCTTTCTGTATGGTTCAATTTTTTTTTGCAAGCCTTCTCTTATGTTTCTTCTTCCAACAACTGCTACTCTCCATTATACCTCATAAAAGATGCTAAAAAATCATTTCTTATGAAAAAATTGAGAGAGAGAGAGAGGACATGAGAGAGGCTTGAGAGAGAGAGAGGGTGTGCGAGAGTGGGAGAGAGTGGGAGAGAGTGGGAGATATTGGAAGAGAGTGTGAGAGAGTAGGGGAGGGGAGGAGAGAGTGGGAGAGAGTTGGAGAGTGGGAGAAAGTGGGAGAGAGAGAGAGAGAGGGAGAAAGTGGGAGAGAGTGGGAGAGAGAGAGGGAGAGACTAGGAGAGA